>BMAU01018268.1:142500-483624 GCA_019973935.1 Trichonephila clavipes
GTGACCAATTCCAAATTGCATCTTTTTTAAGTAGTTTATTTAATGGTACTCTAAGTTTTGCATAATCTTTAATAAATTTTTGATAAACATTGATGGAACCAAGAAATCTTTGGAGTTCTTTCACATCTTTAGGTGGTGCTAATTTTCTAATTGTTTCAATATTTGGATTACTTGGGGAATAATGACCTTGTGTTATTTCATATCCTAAAAATTTTATTTTTTCCTGTGCAAACTGACATTTTGATTTTTAAGTTTAATGTTTTCTTTTTTACAAATTTGAAATATTGTATCTAAATGAGTTAAATGCTCTTCCCAAGATTGTGAGAAAATTATTATATCATCAAAATAGTTTAAAGCAAAAGTTAACTGATATTTTTGTAAAATTTGTCTTATAGTTCTTTGGAAAACAGCTGGTGAATTTTCCAGCCAAATGGAAGTCTTAACCATTCATAGAGTCCAAAATTAGTTGTGAAAGCCAGTTTCTCTGCGTCTTTTTCATGAATTTTAATGTGCCAATAACCACTTGTTAAGTCGAGCGTAGAAAAAATTTAGCATGAGTTAAATTATCAATTACAAAGTCTATCAGAGGTACAGGGGTGGAATCTTTTCGTGTGATTTCATTTAGTTTTCTATAATCGATACATAATCTTGATCTTTTCCCTTCATCCTTTTTGTATGCTAAAGTTACAGGGGCAGCATATGGGCTATGAGAGGGTCTAATAAAACCTGCTTTTAACAATTCTTCTATCTGTGTTTGTATTTCTTTAGATTCTTGTTGACTGTTTCTATAAGGGCGTAAACTTATAGGAAGGTCTGAAATTAAATGAATTCTTTGTGGCTCTAAATTGATACAACCTACATCATACTTATTTTGTGAAAATATGGTTTGAAATTTGTCAAGAAGTTGGGTTAAATCTCCCCATTGCTCACTAGTTTGTCTTGGTATTGTGTCCTCAACAACCATGGCTGGGTTAAACAATCTTTTCAGATCAGCTTCAGGGCTGTCTGATATTTGATCTAAACCTTTATTATTCTTAACGTTAATATTATCTTCATTATTTGCATTATAGTAGTTCATATTTTGATCATTATTAAGAGTTTTACAATATGTCCCATGATATGTTCTCAACTCACCAACACACTTATTTACATATTTAATATTACTTAAATTTTTACCACATTGAAAAATACACATGTTACGAATACTAATGTCAAGCTTAAATAAATGTAAATATTCTAGTCCTAAAATAATATAAGGCAATTCAGTATCAATTACAAACAAATCTATTTGCTTAGATATACATCCAATATTCATATAAACTTTAATTATACCTTTGGGTTGAATAGTCCCACAAGTTTGATTTATTTTACATTACTATTTTGTATAATTTTAATGTTTTTAATTGTTTAGCTAAATTTATTGGAATTAATGACACATTGCTTCCTGTGTCAATTAGAGTACAAAAAGTGCTTGGAACATACCATTGACTCAATAATTCCGCGTTTCTGGGCGAGTTAAAATGCCGATTCTGTTGTACAAACTGCCTAGGTTGATTGTTGAACTGTTGCCTTCCACTGAATCTCATCATGTGCGATTGATGTGGCTGTCCATGATTTCTTCCCGGAATCTGTACTGTTGACCAGTTCCTCTGTGTACACTAATGCGTGATTCCATCGGGTATAACTTCCAGTATCTACCGGTTTTCGGTCTGCGCTATCCGGTGTTACTGCGATTAATTGTCGCATCGTTGAGATCCATTCGCAGGGTGTCGAAATCTTCTTGATAACTAGGAACTTTTGATAGTGCGTGGGACTCGATAATGTCATATGTTCCACAATTGAACTGTCATCATAATTTAGTTTCTTCCCCAACGAAAGTTTTTCCGAAAAAGGAAATTAATTCTTTAGTGTCGTTTAATGTTAGGTTTTGAAATTTTCGAATATCTTCTTGTTTCGTCGCATCGAACACCGTCATTAATAGTTGTTTACTTTCTTCATAAGACTTTTCAAATAATTGGTTTTCATACCAAAATTTAAGATAAACTCCCGTGAGATATCTAGGAATATTTTGCTTCTTCCATTGCTCGTCTTTTTGATATTCCAAACATTGTTTATCAAAACATTCAAGAAAACTCTTCAAACTACTAAATTTATCAAGATCAAATTCAGGAAAAAAAAAGAAAGTTTCCTGGATGTGTTGACTGGTGACTCCTGCCGGAAAGAGTCGTCTTCCATGGTAGTATCGTTTTCAATGCAGTCGCTCGTTCGAAAAAAAAAAAAAATGTTGAATATTAATTCGTTTGGTTTCCTCGCGTATTTTGCAGTTCGTTAATTCATCCTACCGGCTTGACAGGCCCCAGGCCTGCTGGTAAAAAGAGGAGGGCATCATCTTCACAATATTCCTTTATTACGCTTTCATCATATATGATCTAACATGGCGGACCTTTTGCCGCGCAAACCGGGCGTTACCAAATACAACATTGCAGCGAGGAGACACCAGCCAAGTCCTTCCTTAGTATGCGTTCGCCTTCGTCAGCGCTCGTTGCTCCTTTTAACAGGCTTGTTTACTCACAAATCCTTACGCGATGGTAAAGAGTTCGCTCTATATTTCATTTATTACTTCCTTAATTTTGAACCTAAACTTTTCAAACCTGACATATATATATATATATATATATATATATATATATATATATATATATATATATATACAGTGAAATACGCTTACCGCGAAAACGCTTAAGAAGCAATATTGACTAACACGAAATAATACCACGATCTCGAACAACTACTATGTATTTTCATGCATTTTTCTCTTAATACGAAGCAAAAATCATTTAACACGAAACTATTTTCCATCTAGGAATGAAACAAATTCAGAAAACACGAGCCAGGTAGGTAAGATTTAAAAAGGGTGTGAAATGTGAATGAGAGGCGGTTTCACATGTTTTATAGAAAGGAGGCTCTAACTTGGCTTTGAAATAACCTCGCAATAGCTTGTGACATGAGCCAATTTTGTTTATCTAAGCTTTTCGCCCTCCTTCCCTACAAATACCACACACAAAAAATTTCATCTCTCATCAGTTGGCTTTGGAAAATTCGGTGAAAATTACATCACAGTATGACAAAAATCACTCGTTATTATTTCAAGTGATAGTAACCCTGAAAAAAAATGTGAATTTGTCAGAAATTTTAGTTAAACCTTAGAATAGAAGTCCTAGCTATATATAAGCAAATTATTATTTTGATAGAAGCAATTTTCATAAAAAGAGAATGTTTTGAAAGTATGCCATGATTTCTTTATTCTTTGTCAAAAAGTTGGATTTAAATAGAAAACATTTTCTAGTCATAATATTCATAAAACAATTAGATATGTATATTGTAATCCCACCGACACTAAATATCCCAAAATTATTCCTTTACACGCTTTTTCAAAATCACGGCTCAGAACGTCGTTTGTCACCTGAAGTTTAGTGAAAATGATTTTTCTCTGCTCGTAGGTAGTTCAGGATAAGCACAAGGATGCAGTTTTGCAGTTCACTTTGTAATAAAAAGACACGTTCAGATTCTCGGGGCATCAGTAAAAAGGTATTTTTTTAAAATTTATTGCAAACGTGAGGGTAGTGAATTTTGCACTAAAAAATCCTTTTTTTTATCGCCTTTTGAACTTACGACGACATTTTATGTTAGATTAACAATATTACACTGCTACTTCAGACATTCCTCACAAGAACTTCTTTAAATAATCATAATTGAAGGTATTAAAATAATCTTTGCAAATTTAATCTGAAAAAATAATTTTATTTCATAATATTGATGTTTGAAATGGCTTACAGTATATATCCCGTCTAAATCTTCCAACCTTCATATAAGGCTGCTCTTATTTCAGCTGAGGCGTGGAGATTAAACAATCAATAACAGAAAAATGCTTCTATACTTCTTTTACAGTTAAGAATTCATTTCCCAATTTATTCCGAAATAAATTGGTAAATCCGCTTAATACAATGCTAATATTCCGCTTAAAGTACAAGAGTGTTTTACAAGAAATAAAAATTGCGCAACTTGAAAATCGAATAAAAGTACAAAAGGAGAAATTAAGGCATCCGACTAGTTGCGATAGTTTTTTTTAATAAAAAATGAATATACTGATATTCTTTTTGTGGGTTTTAGATTTATTTAGTAGATTTTAAGAGAAATATGCTAAAATTAATAAAAGAAAAACAAATTAGTATTACTAAAATAGGAAAATATGGGTAAAAATTTACAAATAATTGGATAAGCGGGACCATTCTATACAAAAAGTTTATAAACAAATTTTCAATTTTGATGTGTTGCTTTGCTATTCTCTCTCTCTCATTTTTGTAATGACCGTCAGGATAAGAGGTATTTTAATTTTTACAAAAATTAGAGCCTATCTTAGTTGTTATATGAAATTGTTTAAAAAAAAGTTATTACATTCACATAAGTAAATTTTATAATAAAACCGCAAATGATAAATCTGAAGGTTAAAATACTTCTACTATTATACAGAAAGTGCAACAAAAAACAAAACAAAACAATTCCCTTGATTATTCTTAAAACTTTTTCAGCAATGGCTCTGTTCCCATTTGAGTACACACACACATTAAAAAAGAACACTCATTTCGAGTAAAACGCATTTTTTAAAGTACGACATCTTGCCTAAAATAAAGGCATTTGCTCTTACCAAAACACTTGCAGTTTTTGTTCTAGTGATTGGAAAATAATAAACTTGGTATTTTTATAAAGCTAATAAGGTAGCCTATAAAATAAAATTATAAAAAAAGGCAATTTTTCGAAAAATTCACAATTTTAGGGTAGCCGGATACCTTAAAGCATTTAAAACTAAATAAATAAAAAAGGATGAATAATTAATGCTTGAGAAACGGCAAACAACTCAAATAAGATGATAAGTTCAGTATAATTGAATTGTTGTACAATTTGACAATGTATTTCCGTGCTGAAGAGACGAAATTTTGCCATAAATATTCCGAGAGAGGAAATCACTAAAGGAAGTGATGTTCAAGGTTAGTTTGACAGGATATACTGTAAGCATTTTAATGTTTTTTTAAAGTGATTAACATATGCATGGAGATACGATTTAAAAAGGACTAATATATAAGAGAGACATCATAGAAAGAAATTATGGAAGAATTTTAAAAAATTAAAATTTAAGCAACACTAACGAAATTGATTTAAAAAAAACCTGGTAAAATTTAACTTAGAAATTAAATCAAAATTTTATTAAGAATATTAAAAAGTATTGACTGGTTTTTTCCCCTTTTGTTGATAAACATACACTGAAAGTGACTGACCCAAAGTTGCCAAAAATTGTAGGAAATGCAAAACTATTTATAAATAAACAGTTTTCTGCCTCTGTGATTTTTAGTTTCACACAAATCAAAATATTATCTGAGCTATTAGAGTAGCGTTTCTCAAATTGTGGGGCGCGTCCCCCACCCACGGGGGACGTGATAACTGATCGAGGGGGCGCGAGCATATTAAAAAGTCAAAAACAAAAGATTATTTAAAAAATTATTAGTTTAATGAACGTAAACAAACGAAACACATGTGACGAGCTCACGCGTTTTTTTCATTAGCATGTCCTTTTGGGTTCTTTGGGGCCAGAATAAATGGCAATTCTTTTCCAACCAACCCGAGAAGTAAAATGTGAATGAAAGATGCAAATTAGGAAGCTTTTAAGTAACAGAAGTTTAGAGTAAGCGGGGTGGCATTTGGGGAGTGTTATAATAGTCCGTGTTGCAAATGTGAAGAGTATTTCGAGAAGTTAAGTGGCAGTCAAGAGAGGTTACCCCTGACAGAGAGCCTTTAGTCAAGGTAGATACTATTCTACGCCAGTGAACCGCAATGGTAACTCCTAAGGTAGGAGTTACCATTTTAATATTCGGATCTGTGTTTACATTGAAATTGAGCTTAGGTGAGTTAGCTTAGACGATAGTGGTCCGGATTACGTTATTTCGGTATTATAGATTGTGTGTTTTGCCACCGTAGATTCTCTCACATATCATATTATTACCTAATCTGTTATTGCTTTAAATTAAGATCTTAATAAAGTAATATTAAGATTATGGCAGCGTCTGGTTCTTCATTCGATCCTACACCTCTAGCTCACGCTGATAATCTAGGGGAAAGGCACCCAAGGGGTACGCCCTTACATACATTCTGACATAATAAAAAATAAAATATACATTTACACTGATATAATACATTTAGAAATGTATCAGTGCTACACAATGTGTTTGATAATTAATTGTACAATGTTAAGTTAAGAACAAGTTTAATAATTAGCAGTGACCCATGTGGTCTTGTCATACATAAAATTATATACAAAAATTAACACTTATCTTGATTATTTGTGTGGTTTATAATTAATCCCTTAACTGCCAATTAAAAGTTACGCGATTTGCTCCCCGATGCCCCGTTTTCCCCGTAGGCACGAGTATGAGATATATTGGAGGAGGGGGGAGGACAAAAATCGGCAAATCCTCTGAAATGAGTAAATCCTTCGCAAATTTTCTCAAGGTCCTTTTAATGCATTCCAAAGCCTTCGGGATAATTTTATGGATATCAATTCACAGAAACGATCATACTTCGGGAAAACGTATAAATACGTCAAGGGGAATGAATACTTTGGCTGAGCGAGACTTTCATCTACGCCGGTGGTACTTAAAAGGTTAAAGTCGTATTGTAGCTCTAGCGTCAAAGTATAGTATTATTGAATTCAATACATTGCTATTGTTTGAACGATGTTGCACGATGAAAATTGTGATTGAATATTGGGTCGCAAATAATGAAAGTTTGAGAAACACTGTGTTAGAGTTATCATCTTTGATCGTATATACGCATGTGTCAACTGAATCCTTAAAATGTAAGAGTAAAGATAAAGTAGAATTTAGAAAAAGAATATTAATTAATTTCGAATAATGTAAAATTATATTTAGATTTAAAATAATATGACAAATATTATTAATATTTATTATAATATTATAGAATATATTATTAATATTCATTATAATATTATAGAATATATTATTAATATTTATTCTAATATTTTAGAATATATTATTATTATTTATTTCATATTATAGAATATATTATTAATATTTATTTAATATTCCTCAATTTCTTGCCTTTTTATGTGCCACTAAAAAAACAAATTCAATAAAGTTTTTATAATAATCAACTTAAAATTGAAAGCAAACAAATTATGAAAAAAAAATCATTCTATTGTTTTAGAAAAAAGGAATAAGATGAAATTCCACCTTTAATAGTTCTTCAAAAAAAAAAAAAAGAATACGGAACAAAACTCAGCATTTCATTGTCGAAAGAATATGTAACGAGTTTCAAAAATGTCATAACCGCGGTTACAGAAGCGGAGATATTAGGAGAATTATGCATTCATTCATTCTATTTACTTGGGCTTTATTCGTTCTCCTCCACTATGAATAGCAGCAGACGATTCTTATAATGTAAATGGCTCGGCCTGTAGTTGTACTTATTCTATTGTTAGTGGAATTTTTTGGATTCCGCGTTTGATTTTTTGGAAGAATCAAGAACAGCTGACAGGGAATATTTTCTTTTTTTATGGTTATTGACGTTTTACTGAAAGATTAAGAGCTTATTTTATCCCTTGTGACGTAATACTTAAGAGGTGTTGCCAGATGCCATAGAGAAAAACATCTGCATTTGTTAGAATTAGCTACGAGTAAAGGGATTAAATCTTTTTGCAAACATTATAATGTCCATCGAATGGGAATACTTTATAATTAAACTCTCAGTTAAAAGTTATTTTTTAATTCTAAATAAAGTGCTCGAAAGCAATTTTTTTGCAATTATTAACGAGATAGTAGACATTTTATTAAATTAACAGTAAGTATTTTATAGCTTATAATTTTTATCCCATTGAAATTTATGCTTTAAAAAAAGAAGAAAGATTTCTAAATATTACTGATTTCTTTTTCATTTGCAATTAGCTCTTTCTGAGTACATTTTTAGAACATCACAAATGTTTCGTAACATTATATTTTTTTATAGATGGCAAATCTCTAAATAATGTTCCACAAGCAAATTTCATGAAAGAAAAAAATACTCAGTGCGTTACCTTGATTTAAAAAAGAACAAAAAATAATTATTACTTAAAAATTTTGATTTTTTGAATAGTTTTTTCACTAATATAAGCTATCAAGAATTTTTAGAATATAAAAAAAAATTCTAAAATTTAAAAATATTTATTAAATTAATAACAAAAAAAAATGTAATATTTTCCATCTTTTCAAGAAATGTACTCGCATATAAAAAATAATATGATCACTTTTGAATTATTTATAACGAAAAAAGATTAGTTTAAATCTATGTAATTTTTCAAAGAGGGAAATGTATAATAGGCAATATTTATGATGGCAACATATAATAAATGCAATCAAGTGTTTTCCATTGAAATCAAAAATGGTATTAGACTGGTACTTGCTGATCTATTTGTAAAATTAAGATAAAATTAAAATTTGACAATTGAGATTGATTGAATATTAACGTCGCACTGTTTAGCTACATGAGGGCTTTTGGCGACGGACCACGTAGTTTTGAACCAAGGTCAAGTGACGTGGACGACACCTGAGCTGGCACCGTCCTCTCCTAACTACCACACCACACCAACGGGAGGACGTTTGAGCTCTCAACAGATTTAACGTGCATCGCTGCCCTACACGGCGGGTCTTTAGAGGTACTGTGCTCGAACTCATGACAAGGCAAACCACGATCCGATATCACTCGGCTACCGCGGCCTTTGACAATTGAGAAAATATGTTCACAAGTATTAAGATTATTTACCAAGTTTTTTAAAATTAAAAAAAAAACTCAAATTATATGTGTACTTTTCAATCAATCTTGTTTTGTTTGCCTATTAGCATTATTATTAAATTCCTACTATTAGATCACAATCTCTATATATTTACTTATTTATATATATATTTATTTATTTATCTTGGTGGAATTTTCAATCGTCAATAAAAAACATTTTAAAGCGCTCAATTGCGCTGAAATTTTATATACAGGATTAATTTGGATGACAATACAATCATTTAATTATATTTAATAAAACTAATTGATAAAAACTAATTATTTAAAGAATTACAAATACGTTGGTATCATTTTTGGTGACTTAGCGACCATTTTGGCCACTTGTGCAGAAACTTGAAGGTTTTTCTCACGTTTTAGAGCATTCAGTTGAACTGAAATTTTATATACACGTTTTTTTTGGATGACAATACGATAAATAAAAATTAATTACCACTTAATGTTGTGATTCTTTCATATGTATATACATAATTATAGTAATTGTAACTATTTAATAAAAGGTAGCTAAAATAAAATTTGCTTGATTTTCTTTGTTGATCTATGTAGGAATTGACTTAGTTTTTTTTTTCTATTACTTGTGTGTGTGTGTGTGTGTGTGTGCTTTCTTATCCTTAAGAAAAAAGAAAATGCTTAGAGTATTTAGAATTTTTATTCTGTAAATTCATTTTTTCTACTATGAAACATTATTTATTTTTTATCACTTGAATTAAAAGTAATACTTAAAGTAATATTTTTGTTCAATTTTTATTTACATAAAAATTTATATAATCAATATAGTTTTATTATGTCATACAAAAATGTTCTTAAAAATTATCTGTTATTTTTTTTAAAAAAATATTAATTGCGATGCAATACCAAGGTTTTTTTAAATTGATATTTCTATTTAATTAAAATATTTTCCATTAAATAAGCATTTATTATGCAGTTCACTGAAAGCAAGATATATTATGTATTTAAAAAAAACATTATTACTAATAGAATAGGAAAATATTTGATAATTCCCTTCCTGTTTTCATAAACAAAGGTCGTAATTAAAAACAAAACATTGTCAATTTTGATAAACACTATATTCTTTTCATATGTTAGTCTTATTCGACTGGATCCAGTGGATCGTCATTTTCTTTTATGCCATTAGTAAAAATATCTGGAACAAATTTAATTTTCTTCAAATGATCTTGAATTTAGTAATTCCTAGGTAAATAATTGTATTACAGAGTTTGTTAATAAACAATTTATAAAAATCAACCGTGTTTAATACTGAAATAAGTTTTAAAAAACTACCTGTTACATAACCATTGTAGTAACATCTTTAATCTCTTTGAATTGATTTTCGAATGGGAATCAGAATGCATTAGCCGAGCCGTCATGGCCACGAATCCGTGTCAGGTGTTATTTTTCTCGAGTCGTGGGTTCAGTCCATGTTTTGTGTCTACCTTTGCTTAACATTAAAAACAGAAGCCAAAAAAGTTTTCTGATGTCTCTGTAGTCCCCTCTGGGTTTGGAGTTGATCCACGGTAAATATGTCGAGGATCAAAGTCCTCAAGTTGGTGGATTGTGGAAGTTTGGAGATTGGGTTGCTCGTCACTTGACAATGGTTGCGAGATTGGTCAGCAATGGCCCTAAAAATTGTGACTTTAATAAACAATCAATCATAAATAAGATGCCTATCACATAAATATACTGAACATATGACATGATGTACAACTAAAAATATGTTATTGTTACTTATGCCACCCGATCGACAGTAACATCAGATTAAGTTCGACGAAATTCATCGTGAGAAGGGTAGGTTGTACGCCTGCAGTTAGCGATAGCTTTGAGCACCCAACAGGGGACAGTACGATTTAGCTCGGTTCTCTCCCAATTTTGAGGGAGACACTGAGTGTAGTCAGGGACCTTCTTCCAGCCTCACGAGACTCAACGGCTATTTAGTATCCCTATGCCGCGAAGGCACTGTTCATTTACAAACATCCTTGCCTTCTCCAGGATTCGATCCTGGGCCCTACCGCACAGCAGTCAGCGTCACTAACCACTGTACCGTTATAGGCTGAACTAAAAACGTACATTGTATATAAACTATTAATAAAACCCCTGCCTATTTTTTTCTTTTGTACATCGAATTCCAAATCACTTCTATGTACAACAAGGGTGTCAAACTCATAACCCTCAACGAACGTTTTTGTGGCCCGGCCAACATATCGGCACACAATAATATGTAATAAAATAGATACGATGAATAAAAATAAGAGAGGTAGAATTCGCTAAACGTTTTTTTAACTAATTAATTTATTTATTGTTTTATTAAATAAAATGCGCTCATTTATTTTGAATGTACAACAATTAGGTAAATACAGCACACTTACGTTTCTTTGAATATTTGCCTTTTTTTTGCGGCCCACTTAAGGTCTTACTTTATTTGTTTTGTCCAACTGAACCAGCTGTGGTTCTCAAACTGTGGGACGTGCCTCTATAGGGAGGCGTGATAATCTTAAGTTGGGGGGGGGGTGCGAGCATATCAAAAAGTCGAAAATAAAAGATTCTTTTAAGTAAATTATTTATTTACTGAAAGGAAAAGCAAAATGAAATACATTCTGACACAATAAAAAAATAAAATACGAATTTAAATTGATACAATATAAACTTGTATGTAGAACTTATAAATGTATCAGAACTGCGCAATGTATTTTATAACTAATTTATCAAAACTAAGTTAAGATTCAGTTTAATAATTATTAGTGTTGTAAATGGAAGAAGTATACGAAATATACTTTTGTTTTCAGTTCAGAAAATTCATCATCCACCCCTGCCCAAAATCCAAAGAGAGGTTTACTGCTAAGTTAGACTTTTGATTTCGCCATTTGACGACCTATGAAGATTTCCTCTTCGCAGTTGAGTTGAGTTCTGCAGCAAGGCTCCTGGTAATCTTTGTACCTTCTTTAACTAAAAATTATTTTGCAATCAGTTTCAATTTAAAAATTAGAAAAGTAACGTTACATAATACTTATCTTATTAATTAAGAATAGCTTACTTATATAAAATATCTGTTACTTAAAGGTAACATAAACAAGATTTAAAACTTATATTAATGATTTATACGGTGAAAAATTAAGGTCGTTTTTACAGCTTTAGAGTCAGAGGACATTATTATTGAATTTAATACAGTGTTATTGCATGGAGGGGAGTTGCAATAAAGATTATGATTGAGAATTGGGTTGCAAATATTTAAACTTTGAGAAGCACTGAAGTACACTATTGAATTCTAAAGTTTTGTGAAGTATTTTAATTACTCTGTAGTTATTGTCACTTGAATTATATCGTAACATTATCATTTTAGCAAATATTGTTATACAAATTTTTTATTAGTGTAAGTTTTACTTTCTCCCATTCTTTGGATAGTATTTATATCTCACTACAACTATGCGATGACCTATATTAAAAATAGGAATACATGTGAAGTAGGATATCCTCCTTGACACGGTGATGATCTAATAACAGTATTATCTCAATTTAGGAACACTTACTCAGTATAAAGTTTTATATCTTTGAATGTTTGAGTGAGAAACCATTTCTGGTTTTATAAGGAGATTTGTTTCTTTTAAAAAATTCGATAATTCAGAAACTGTTGGAGATAATTTTATTATATATTTTTGAAGCATCTATTTTTTTCAGTTCCTACTGTTAGTTCACAATCTTCCTATATATATATATATATATAATATATATCTTGTTGAAATATTTAGTCGATCATAAAATATTTTCTATTTATCCATTCAAGTTCAAAATAAATTTTTTTTAAACTTGTAGTAGATGACACTTGATGTTAATACAGTTTTTTCAAATGTAATCCATTAGTTAAACTTAATTAATGAATAAATAGAAACAAACAAAAATAATAGTCTAACACCATATATAAAAATTAAAATCGCTCGTTGTGCCTCTGTAGCGTAATGGATAGCGCGTTCGACTTCTAGTCCAAAGGTCGTAGATTCGAATCCTACCTTGGATGGCCTAGTTTCTGAGAATGTGATTTATGAATGAATAAGTAATAAACAAAAAAATAACAGTCCAACACCCTATACAGAAAAGGGAAATCGATTTCTGTTTTGCCATTTATAATATTGTGATTCTGTCATATGTATATACATATTAATATAAATTGTAATTATTTAAAAAAAAGTAACTAAAATAAAAATTTTCTTTGTTGACCGAAGTAGGAAATGACTCTAATTTTTTTACATTACTTGTTTTATTTTCAACCACGCAAAACGTAATAAAATGTAAAATAATGACATCCACTACGATAATTTTTGAGAAAATAATTTAATTAAATAAAGTAACTAATTATTTATTAGATAAATCAATAACATATACCAGTCACGAGTTTTTTCGAAATAATTGCATTTTTCCTAAAAAAATACCATTCTGAGTTTTCTATTGCACATTCTTTTTAATTACATCCAATAATCGATATTTTTCAATTATTTTCAGTCGCTTACCCAATAGGTGGATTTTTCTATCTTTGCAGGAAATTGTTTTCTAAATTGAATTAGATGGAAAATCGATTAACTGATTTTTACATCTTTCAGATATGTCTATTACAAGACTCTCTGCTGATATTTATTTAGTTAATAAAATAATAAGCACAAAAAATCATTACCACTTAAGATAAATACATTTTTAGTTGGAACAGGAGTATATATATATATATATATATATATATATATATATATATATATATATATATATATATATATATATAAATGAATAAAAGAAAGAAAACACTTATTAATAAATAATTGTGAATCTAATTAACATTATTGGCTCTTATTTCGATTACAAACGAATCTTGAGCCTATTTTGCATAACAAAATTTAAATCCATGATCAGCAGAATGATTTATATATCAGCTAAATTTGTGAGTTAGATAGTGAATGTTTCTCTCATGTAAAAATGGGGCCGAGGTAGCCTACTTGTCAAGGTCATGGACTCGTATGTGGCATGTCATGAGTTCGATTCTTGTACAGCTGAAGACCCGCCGTGCAGAGAGGTCTGCCGATACACGTCAAATCTGCCAAGAGTCAAACGGCCTCTCATTGGTATGGTATGGAAGTTAGGAGAGGGGGTGTCAGCGCAGGTGTCGTTCTCCTCATTTGACCCTGGTTCAAAATTGTCGAGTCCATCGCCAATAGCCCTCTCGGTTGCTTTATAGTACACGTTAATATAACTCTCACTCTCATGTAAAAATTAAATGTATGCATATAAATATTGTGCTCTAGTGGTAGGCATTTTTAGATCTGATTTGATTTATCTGCATAACCTGTGTATGGTAATTGTCACAGTTATTTGTTTGTTGTAACTGATGCATATACATGTCGTATTGCTTTAATATTGGAAAATTCAGTATAGCTCTCTCTCTCTCTCTCTCTCGATCAATTCTCCCTCACATGATAGTAATGAATAAAATAAAAAAGTGGTAATTTTGACGTTTATACTTGTTTATTGTATATATTACGTTGAGTAAAAAGTTTTTCACCAAAAAAAATCTTGTAAAATGATAAATACATATAAAATCAGCAAAGCTAATGTGAGGATAGTCATCTCCATATTAAAACTTATAATAATCTTTCAACGTTTTGGCAACTTTTCAAACAATTCTGCGAAGAACTGTGGCGTGCTTGAGTCCAGAAAGCGATCGACCACTTTTATGCGCTCGTCATTTGAATGGAAGACTGTACCATTAAGATGCAGTTGCAGATGGGAAAACGGATGGTAATCCAAAGGCGCTATGTCTGAGCTGCATGGTGGATGTTGCATGAAATCCCACTCCAGTGTGTAGAGCGTTCAGCTGGGTATCGCACTAACATGTGACCGGTCGTTATCTTGATGAAAGCAAACCACCTTCCTTCTGAACTCTTTCTTTCGTTCCTCAAGAATGGCTTTGTTAACTTTGATCAGCATATTTCTGTATATTTTACAGTTGATATTCTACCCGTCCATTTCCTGAAGAATTAAATTTTTTCTTTGATGTGTGTGCTCTTACGTTTTGACATTTTCGAGCTTCAAGAAACAAAGTTACCAGTATGACCGATCAACACTACAAATGAATGGAGATTATTTCAAAGACACGGGGACGCGAGACAACTCCACTAAGGGGGAAAGAGGATGTGACATCGTCGATTGTTGTGAATCCCCATCTTTCGATTCACGATAAGTTTTATGGTTTCACCAGCTGTTAAGGGACAAATACGGCGTCTTCGATTGTTGTGAACTCACACCCATCGATTGTCCCTGAATTTTTAAGATCCACCAGCTGTAAAATGACCGGTGCACGTGCAGCAGGGGTTCATTATCGCTTATTTAGCGTCTGGACTTTGGTGCCAGTTAGACTAGTCAAACAATAGTCTGGCCGTACTACTGTGGACGAGATCGCTTCCAAGGCAGCTGACTGTCGCCTTACATACACAATGGCGAATTGTCCTCAAAGGCGGTAAAACGACGACAGTGGGCCGAAGGGGTTCGGCCGTCGAAGCATGTGTCGGACACTTGCTGGTTTGTGAAGAAACCAGGGAAGTGGACGATTGGCGGATTATGCGCCAATGGGCTCTAATGACTTGAGGTTCAAGGATATACTCATTTGGTCCCACCAATGAGAAAACGTGGGGGGAGAAATGGACAGCCCCTGATGTATTAAAAGGCTGGAAAAACCGAGAGGAGGGAGAGGAGACGGAAAAAGAGAAGAAAAAGAGTCGGGAGAGAGAGAGGAGCCGGCCTTGGATGGAGAAAAGGGCTTAGTCCGAGATTGGAGTGGAAAGACGATGAACGCCAGGGGCGTTGAGAATGGAATATAGACTGACTGCATTGGCTTGGCATATGAACTGAATTCTTTTGCATCATTAACAAATTGTTTAGCAAATAAACAATGCTTTTATTTTATATTAGGCAGTAACATTTTTTATACTAGCTATACACGACGTTACAGCTAATATATATATGAAATTGGTGGCAGCGGAGTTGATCCGGCATTTAAGTAAAAATATTCCCGAATCCTTAGTTTTAAGTGAAGAGAAAAAAAATGCCAGCCGTGTGCGATTGTGATGAGACGAGTTGAATGACTGCTAATTCCTGGAGTTCGCAGCTGTGAGAAGTGCTGGATGCAAGTGTCTCCCGTTTCTGCTAGTGATGAAGTGTTCCCGTCTGTATTTTGGAATTGCTTGCTATGAGATGTTTTCTGGTGTCCCCAGCTGTGAGAAGTGCTGGATACAAGTGTTTCCCGTTCCTGCTAGTGATGAAGTGTGCCCGCCTGATTTTTGGAATTGCCTGTTATGAGATGTTTTCCTGGTGTCCCCAGCTGTGAGAAGTATATGATTCAAGCGTCTCCCGTTCCTGCCTGCGTTAGGAGTGCCGTTTTCCCAGATTTCCAAGTGTCAAGTGCCAAAATTCCTGAGTGCTCCTGTGTGTCCTCTACAAATTTGAAGGTGAGTCTTTTCATTGAGATTATTTTCGGGGCAGCAACTAAGTATTGATTTTGTATGTAAGATGTTTTAAATAAGGAATATAAAGACTAGGTAAAGTTAGTAAACAATAAGAAACTAGAAAGATTTTAAGTTTGTATGAAGTGTATAAATGTGCAATATTAGTGTTGTGGTTTTAGATTTGTGAAATTTAGTATACAGGAGTTATACTTATTTTGTTGGCACAGTATTGTGTAGAGTATTGTTGTGGTTATAAATTTGTGAAATTTTTAGTATACGGTAGTTATACTTGTTGAATTGGAGAACACTGATGTATAGCTTAATGTGTTGTTTAGATTTGCGCATATGGGTAAAATATAGTTAAGTCTAGGTCTAGTGTATTGTTAGGTTACCTTGAGTCTTTGTATAATTTTTGTAACGATTAAGTTTAGATTTGGTTTTGTGTGCATTAGTGCATCATGGCGTTTCTGTTAAGAGAAAGAAAAGATGTATTGTTAGAAGTTGCAAAAGAATTAGAGGTAGAAGTTGATATTACTCTACCCAAGATGGAATTTAAGAAGAGAATCTGTCAAAGTAAATACTATACTGAGGAAGTAGCTAAATGTTTGTTGGAGGGTATTTTGGAGGAAAAACGGGAAGAATGTGAAGAACGTGAAAAACGGGAGATTAAGAAATTCGAGGAACGTAGACTGGCTAGGGAATTTGAGTTAGAAAGACTGAGAGCTCAACTCAGAAATAAGCTAAAGGAAAATAAATTGAAGGCAGGGAATAGGATTAACAATCTCGAAAATGTTTGTTATTTGTCAGGAAACCCTACCACAGAAGTTAGTGAACCGGTTAATAAGTGTAGGCTGTTAATTAACCCGGTAGTTAATAAAAGCGTAAGAATGCCACGTCTTGTGATTTTGAAAAGGAGAATTGTGATCCCCCAGTGAGATGGGCGAACGTTTCCCCCCCCGTCTGAAGTAAGAGGGAGAGGAACAGAAAAGAATAATCTATTTAAGATTGTGGAAGGAAAAAAATTCAACGTGTATAGAAATAGTGATTGTGAAGTGAAAATGAAAGTAGGGGTATGTGAAGGAAGGGTCAGAACTGTGGCGATGGGTGCACAGCGAGTAATAAATCCGGATAACATTGGAGTGGCTCTTTTGAATTGAAAGGAGATAAGGGAGTGACGAACCCTGAAGGATTGATTTGTAAGAATATCTGCGAGGAAAAATATACCATTGGGACGTTAATGGGTTGTGAAAAGCAGTTAACAGTGGATCAGGAAAGTTTTCGAAATCATACAATGGCTAAGATAGCAGGGCAATTAAATGGGGGAAAAGAAAACATGTGTAAAGCAAATGTGCGGAAAGGCTTGGAAGACGGGTTAGCAATGCGATTGCCTCTCTCAGAACCAAGGGAGATTTATAAGGATAATTTAGAGAAGGATAATAGGTCTAACATTGGTTCAGAATTTAATTTTGAGATAGATTTACCCGGAAAAAGAGATCGCAGTACCATTTATCGTCTTAATTTAATAAAATTGTACCGTAGAAAGCCGGAATTGGCAAATTTGGTTACGGAGAATAGCTCAGAAGGAATAGATTCCGAAACTCTCTATTCGGTAAAGCTATTTATGGATTTTGGTTTTCAGGTTAATTTAAGGAAAAGTCAATTGTATTTTAAATTACCGCCTGATCGAAGTAGCTACTTGAGAATGATTAACGCTAAAAAGAAAGAAGGGTTTCCACCAGATCCTGCGACGATTGTTTTAAGGCAGAAGGATATTAATTTAATTAAGGGAAAGCCGTTTAGAATCAAAACTTGTTGTTCATCCTAGATGTTAATTAATTCACTACGAGAGGATACAGAGTATCTTTTAGATTTAGGTGTAAACGGGATGGGGCAGTCAAACCGTACTCTGCCCGTTGTTTGGTTAGGAAGAGTGAACCGATATCCGTACCCGCGTATTAAATGTATTAAATGTAGGAATTTGAACCAGGTGACGCGAGCCGAGATTTATCTTTCGTTAAAAAGGGAAAGATTTGTAGGAAAGAACAACGCGGCATCGTGGGTCAACAAATTGACTTTGTATTAAAATGGTTGAGTAGGGTTGGGTCGAAAGTCGGACCAACCAAAGGTAAATCAAAGCCATGGGCAAGTTTGTTCCGTGTACATAATGTAGATATAGTGAAATCATTTCATGAGCTAACTAGGTATATTAATTACATTCCCAATTAAAGTGTTTCCTCAATAACTATCGTAATGAAGACAATCCCATGAATTGTGAATAACTTGTTATAATGGTTGTGAGAATGCTAACTGATAACCATGATTTAATTAAATTTAAAAACTCTTAGTTTAAACTTCTTAATTTTAAAATTTGGTTTTTAATGTTTTTTGCAAAGCTTGGAATTTATAAATGTTTATTTTGTTTATTTAATATCGTTGGAAACACCGTTGGAATAAGTAGATGGAAATGAGTAATTCTTAGGATTGGTGCTAGGTGGGAATTAATATTTGTATCAGTATGTGTTGGTGTGTGTGTAAGGTGGAAGGAAATTATGTGTTATGGTAAATATTTTGTGTCTCTTAGAACTGTGTACGCTCACAGATGTTTAACACAATTGAATGAGCGATTGATGTATTAGAATTATAGACATATTATAATTTGAGTTAATTTCTTTAAAACCCTAATTTTTAAAGTGTGATGTAACTGTATGAAATGGAAAAATGGTCCAAGTTTCGGAATTTAAGTTTTTTTTTGTAAACTGTAAGTTTTAAAGAATTTTGGGTTTATTTGTTTATTTTACTTGTGATTGCATATGTTACTTGGATTGCTGTCCTGATCGGTCTCATTGATAAGACAACCTTTCGGTGTGAAATGTTACGAACTGAACCAAACTGAGGCCAGAGCAGTCCAGTGAAATGGACCTTTTTAGGGGGAAGGAGTTGTGACATCGTCGATTGTTGTGAATCCCCATCTTTCGATTCACGATAAGTTTTATGGTTTCACCAGCTGTTAAGGGACAAATACGGCGTCTTCGATTGTTGTGAACTCACACTCATCGATTGTCCCTGAATTTTTTAAGATCCACCAGCTGTAAAATGACCAGTGCACGTGCAGCAGGGGTTCATTATCGCTTATTTAGCGTCTGGACTTTGGTGCCAGTTAGACTAGTCAAACAATAGTCTGGTCATACTACTGTGGACGAGATCGCTTCCAAGGCAGCCTGTCGCCTTACATACACAATGGCGAATTGTCCTCAAAGGCGGTAAAACGATGACAGTGGGCCGAAAGGGTTCGGCCGTCGAAGCATGTGTCGGACACCTGCTGATTTGTGAAGAAACCAGGGAAGTGGACGATTGGCGGATTATGCGCCAATGGGCTCTAATGAGTTGAGGTTCAAGGATCTACTCATTTGGGCCCACCAATGAGAAAACGTGAGGGGGGGAGAAATGGACAGCCCCTGATGTTTTAAAAGGCTGGAAAAAGCAAGAGGAGGGAGAGAGAGAGGAGACGGAAAAAGAGAAGAAAAGAGACGAGAGAGAGAGAGAGGAGACGGAAAAAGAGAAGAAAAAGAGTCGGGAGAGAGAGAGGAGCCGGCCTTGGATGGAGAAAAGGGCTTAGTCCGAGATTGGAGTGGAAAGACGATGAACGCCAGGGGCGTTGAGAATGGAATATAGACTGAATTCTTTTTTGTTTCATTAACAAATTGTTTGGCAAATAAACAATGCTTTTATTTTATATTAGGCAGTAACATTTTTTTATACTAGCTATACACGACGTTACAAGGATATTGAGGATGTCTCCAGTGAACTGGACAATGGGGGGGGGAGATTAATGTTCCACTTTTCTTGGATGAAAAGCCCAGAATTCTGTTGTTATCGGCGAGTTCGGCACCTAATAAAACCAGTTTAAGATTTATGACTACCATAAAATGTGTTAAAAGAGAGAACAACTTGAAATGCCCCGAAATACTGCAAAATTAGGGAGAGAAAAAAATGAAATCACAAGAGAAAAAGTTCGTTATATAGAAAGTACGTTTCGCTATTGGCAGGTTATTTTACGAAGAAAATCGTAAACTGTTCTTGGTTCCAGGAAAAAGTTCGCTTTATAGAAAAATTCAGAATATAGAGGTTCATAATTGGAGGTTCGATTGTATTTGAATAATTTTATTGTGAAATTGGTATTATTGGTATTATTAATCCTTGTGTTATTTACTGCCTTCTGGGAGTTACATTGGGTGATCATTACAGCGCATACACTATGCAAGCATAAATTATTATTTTTGGATTGTGGTACAATCTGCAGTAAAAAAAGGAGGGAGGAGGAACAACTGTTATAATTTTCTTCATATCCGGTATTGATAGCTCTATGTTAAAAGATTAAAAAGAACTCAACTATTACGTTAATGGATGACTTAATAACTTATATAATTAAGCTAGCTAATTATTTTCTTGTATTGCATTTTTCCATTAGGTACTCCGTTTATATCCACGTATCTTATTTTGTATCGCAAGTTAGTCGAAATTTCAAGTTTTGCAAGATGCTGTCCTCAGTGTTCTAAAGAATTTATACTTTTTTCCCGATTCTAAAAACATCAACAATTGAAAAAAGTTCTGTTGTTTTGAAAAATGTGAATTATTATTTACAGCCTCGGAACACAAATGAAATGAAAATGATTACTAAAACTTTTACATGTTTGTATTCTTTATGTCTGAAAACCCTTAAACCAATTTTAATACAATTCTTTTAATAGTTCAGGAAATATTGAATTTAAAAATAACTAATGGATAAGATACTCGTAATATGCGAAGACTTAAGGGACCGTATAGTAATTTATAAATCTTATTGATCGATCCAAGAATCACGCGATATCAAGAAACGGGAAATAGAGGTTGGATTTACTATTTTGTACACGGCTTCCTAGCAATGTTTCACAAATCTCTTTGGAACTAATATAATTGGTTTCAAATATAATGTAGAATATAAGCATTTCAAAAATATTTTGCAAGAAACTCACTTGTTTCATATTGGTCAATTTCTTGTAGAATTTAACTATTTTCACGAAATCCATTAATCCATTCACACGATAAGTTATACAGCTGCACAACTATCATTACAGAAGTTTTGGGGTGGTGTCCTTTTTTGTATGACGACTGCATATTCAATCGCAATCACATTCAAAAATTTAAAAAAATGTATTTAAAAATTTCTAAAGAAAGAATACACGACAAGGAATCAAAGCACTTATCAATCTTATAATCAGACTTGCAACTTTTTACATGAGGTTTCAGAGCAGAAGGCTATTTATTACTTGCCTATATGTTTGTGCAAATATTGTGTGCCTAAGCCTTTTAACTTCTTATTCATTAGCTTTGAAAAAATTGTAGGCTTTAAAGTGGTCTTAAAAGCTTTCTTTTAAATTTCAAATCCCCCCCCCTTCGGTAGTCTTAAGAATACATTTGAAATTTTTTTTTTTTATCAGTTATTCCAATTTTTTTAATAATAAACATAAAATTATTCTTTCTTGAGTTTTTTTTTCATACTCTTTTTTTTTGGAAATCAGATTAAGACATATAAAAAAAGAAGAAAGAAAAATGTATCCAAACAAAAAAAAAACAAAAAAGCATACTCTAATGAAAAATATCGCCACTGTTTACAAGAGCAACATCGGAAATCACGCGCCTAATTTCCCTTGAATCACTGGGTCACTAGGTCAGCAAAATCACAGTCATACTGTTTAATTTTTGCGATTTCAACCAAAATTCTTATGACAATACGCAGAAGCACTTTCAGATTTTTAAATCATACCTTTTTTTCCTTTTGAAGATTTTAAGCAAATTTCTCTAAATTGGATACCATTGTGAGTTTATCAATTTCTTTTCATATTTGTATTGTGTAATTGTAACTTAGTACAATTATGAATATACTAGCTGGTATACCCGTTCTTCGCACGGGTGAACTGAAAAATTAAACAACACAGATTGAAGGATAAAGAAGTTTTTAATGAGTTAATTTTACGTGAATTGCAAATTAAACAAAAAAAAAAGCTTTTTGCGTAACTCAGGTAACAAAAAAAAAGAGAGAAATAAAACACCTTTGTTAAATTTTAAGTATGTAGATCTAATAGCTGATAAAAAGGATTTTTTTTTATTTATAACTCCCCGTAACACTCTTGAGGGTTGATTTTTGAAAATACCTTCCTAAGCTGATCTCTGCTCAGCAAAAGTAACACATTGTTAAAAGTTTTGTGTAATGAACGCTTAAAATAGTGTAAATAATTTTTATCTGAAAGTATAATACATTAATATTACTTTCTGTAGTATTTATTTTATGTTAGAATTGTAATATTCGCAAGCAACGCCGTTTCTTAAATTATAATGACGATCCAATGAGAAAAATAGCGAAATGTTAACGATAGAGTCAAGTTGGCAAATGCTTAGCTACTTTCATAACTCGAGCTTTATTAGAGCTTTGTAAGACCCACCCTGTAGGGGAGCGATGCACGTTAATACTTTATCCACCGCATAATGATTTACTGCAGTTTTTTTTCATACAATATTTTTTTGGATCACTACATTGAAAATTAAGGGATATACATAAACAAAATACTCCACTTTGGGAAATTTAATCCGTTAGAGCTAATAAATTAAATAAAGATATTCCACTGTAAAATTAATTATTTATACCGTTCATTTAAAATAAGTAGTCAAATCATTTTCTAAGGTCTTCATTAACATACAAAAACATAAGACACTTAAATTTTGACAAACTATTTTTTCCTCTAAAATACTCATCATGGAACGCGTGCTGCCATATATCTTGGAAGAGTGGATTTCAAAGAATATTCCTGCTAATTATTGGTAGAATATTCCTTCTAAGTTCGTGTGGTGTGGTAGTTAGGAGAAAGGGTGCCAGCTCAGATGTCGTCCACGTTACTTGACTATGGTTCAAAATTACGTGATCCGTTGCCAAAAGCCCTCGTGTAGCTGAACAGTGCAACATTAATATTCACTCACTCTCACACTCCAAGAAATACAGAACAATAGTTATTGCGTTTTTAAGTGTAAAAATAATTATATCTGCCTATTCAATTAAAATTATAGAGTTATATAATTCACTACTACTAACCACAAATAAATTTTGAAAATTTGTCCAAATGATGCAGTGTGAAAGAGAAAGATTATTTACTTTAGGTATCAGAACTGATAAAAGCATTTATTTGGAAAAAAGATCAATTTCTTACTACTAAATATGCATAATAAGATTTTAAAAAAACATTAAAATAAAGAGAGA
Organism: Trichonephila clavipes; assembly: GCA_019973935.1. Lineage (NCBI taxonomy): Eukaryota > Metazoa > Arthropoda > Arachnida > Araneae > Nephilidae > Trichonephila > Trichonephila clavipes. Next base: position 166,153 of record BMAU01018268.1, read on the forward strand.
TTTATAACAACCTCTCCCTTCAAAACTTAGTTTGATTCTGAAATAAAAAAATAGGCATTATATCAGAGGAATTAATTAGAAGCGAGCACCTTGCGTAGCCAAAACAAAAAAGGTTTTTCACAAACAAAAGATAGATATATGCAGACGTGGTTTTTTTTTGCAGCGCATGCCAGAATTGCTAGCAGAAGACAGAATTTTTTCGTACTTACTTGACAAATATCGTTATATTTTTGACACTTTTCCCAAATCTTTATAAATTATAGTCTATGCTATAAATTATAGCCTATGTGCTATTCTGATGTATAAGCTATATTACTGTAAAGTTTCATTAAAACCCATTCAGTAGTTTTTTTGCGTGAAAGACTAACAAAGATTTTCACAAACTTTCACATTTATAATATATATTAGATAATCTATTAGCTACGCATTATTCAAACATATTACGTACTTTGCTTAGTCAAATTTTACAGTAAAATGGTTCAGCGTTTATCTTCATTAATATAAAAACTAAAAGTATGCAGTTTTATTCAGAAATAAGTGTGTGTGTTCACAGCAAAAAAATTCCGCCTCAAATATCATACGTACAAGATACTCAAATGATGCTTATCGGTTATTGAGAAGCCAAGAACACGAAGCAAGAACGTGCGCTTACATTACGTTTATAGTGAATGGAATTTATGGAATAATATCGCTAATGCAGTGCTTCTCAGAGTTGCAATATTCGCGACCCAATATTCAATCATAATTTTCATCATGCACCCCCCCTAATACAATAATAATGTATGGAATTCAATCATGCTACACTTAGACAGTAAAACTACGATATGATTGTACCTTTTTAAATAGCCCAGCGTATATAAACGTCTTTTAAGTCAAAGCGTTTATTTTCCCGGACGTATATATACGTCTGTCTGAAGTACGATCTGAAGGCCTGTGCAATGCTATCCATAAAATTATTCCGAAGGCTTTGGAATGCAGCAAAAGGACCTTGGCAATGTTTTCGAAGGATTTACTTATTTCAGATTATTTTTGCTTCTTTTATTCCTTCGCCCTCCCAATACATCACATACGCGTGCCGAACTTGGAAAACGGTTGGCCTTTGGAAACGAATCACGTGACTTTTAATCGGCAGTTAAGGGATTAATTATAAACCGCACAAATAATCAAGATAAGTGTTTATTTTTGTTTTTAATTATACGTATGACAAGCCCTTGAGGTCACTGATAATTAATAAAATTCTTCTTAACTTAGTATAGATAAATTAATTATAAAATACACTGTAGCACTGATACATTTATAAGTGTAATATATCAATGTAAATGTGTATTTTATTTTTTATTATGTCAGAATGTTTTTTTTTTGTTAACTTTTAGTATTTCGATAACTTTTTAAAATATTCCTTTGTTTTCAACTTTTCAATATCATCGCGCCCCCTCGTAGAGTTGTCACGGCCCCCAATGGGGCGTGCCTCACAGTTTGAGAAACGCTGCGCTAATGTGTTAATATTAGCAATAACTCGGAATAGCAATCACAAACACATGCTCTCTATGAACGATAAGCACCACTATAGAGATAAAAATTCGTGTGTGTGAATTATTTTTGAAATATTGTAAGTATTTCACATGAATATATTTTTAAAAGTTTTAACACTGGAATAATAAAAAGTTCGTTCACATTTTCATTGAAGTGTGTTTAGAGATATTAGCTTGTCGTGTGATGTTAGTGTAAAGCTCTCAAAGTTTTATTTCCGTAACTAAATTTTCTATCGAGAACTTTTCGATGGTAAACGCTGTGTGAATAATGTTTACTATTTCCGTAACATTAAGGTATCCGACTACGTTCGGAACCGTGATTTTAAAAAAGCGCATAAATGGATAATTTTGATGATATTTAGTGTCACTTAGATTAGAATAAATGTATAAAATTGTTTTAAGGGCATTGTGACAAAAACAATTATTTAAATACAATATTTCGGTAAAAAATTAACTTGGAATGACCTTTTTTCAAAATGCACTGCTTTTGTGAAAAATGCTTCTATTATAATAATATTTTGCCTGTATATAGCTCAGACCTCTCTACAGAGGCCCAAGTACGATTTTTGAAAAATTCAAATTATTTTCAGAGTTACAACCATTTGAAATAATTATCGACGTTTTTTTCTTAAAATTTCTCCCCTTTGTTGTCGTAAAACATGGATTAACCCATTTCTAATTTATAAATTTTAAAAATTCTAGTTGAGCCTCTGTACAGAGGTCTGATCTACATACAGGCAAAATACTATTATAATCGAAGCATTTTTCACAAAGGCAGAACATTCTGAAAATGGGTCATTCTATGTTCATTTTTTGTCTAAATATTGTACTAAAATAATTTTTTTATTGTAATGTTATTCTTAAAACAATTTTATATACATTTTCTAATCTAAGTGACACTAAATATCATAAATATTATCCATTTATACGCTTTTGCAAAATCGCGGTTCCGAACGTAGTCGGACACTTAAGGCATATAAAGACACAACCCAGTTCTTCAATGATAATGACTGCCTTAAATAGAAAATGTAGTAAAAGTATATACGTCATACCATTAAAAAATGTAACATTACTTGTATAACTGTCACACCATCGTGACGTCAAATGTATCGAGCCCATTTTTACCGGAAGTTTCCGTGTGAAGGCTGGCGGAACAATTCAGAGAACGTGATGTACATACACTTCATAGGGCGCTAACATTCACAAATCAAAATAATAAATCCTTTCAGCCAAAAAAATTGAAAAATTCGAATTGTGCTTAACCCTTTATCTACCGCATTATAATTTATACTGAAGTTTTTCATGTAATATTTTTTTTGAATCACTGCATTGAAAATTAAGGGATATACATAAACAAAATGTTCAACTTTGGGAAATTTAATCCGTTAGAGCTAATTAATTAATTAAAGATATTCAACTGTAAAATTAATTACATACACTGTTCACTTAAAATAAATAGTCAAATCGTTTTTTCTAAGGTCTTCATTAATATAAAAAAGGCACGTGCCTTTTGACATTAAGTACTCTCTTCGCAATCCGATCAAAATATCAGCTGAAAACGCAATTTCTGCTGTAAAACTATTCACCTCTCCGCTAAAATACTCGTCATAGAACCCGTGCTGTCATATATCTTGGAAGAGTGGCTTTAAAAGAATATTCCTGCTAAGTATCGTCAGGGTATTTGTAAGAATTATTATTCTATGTCATTTTAAAGTGAGTGATACTTATAACTACCGTCGGTAGATAAAGGGTTAAAACAAATTGTTTATATATATAACATTTTATATACAATATGAACATGAGTTGTTTTAGATACTGAAAGTGATTCCTACGAATCCCAGGGGGTCCTTATGACTGCTGAGGGTCTATTAAAATTAATTTGGGGGCTCGTGGACAATGGTAAAGGGTCTGCGAAAAGCTTAATTTGGAGCAAAATATTTGTGATAATTTCCATTACAATGAAAGTTAAAATAAATTAGCAATAATTTGTACGTGTTGGAAAAAAATTAGAGTAAAGAGTAAAAATTTTATAATGGTACATAAAATACAAATAAAGACAAGTATCGTACGGTAGAAGTTGGTCTGATCTGGGTGCGGCAGTCTATGCAGGTTTAAGGTATCCGACTACGTTCGGAACCGTGATTTTGCCAAATCATACAAATGAATATTAGTTTAATATTTAGTGTCACTTAGATTAGAATACACGTATGAAATGGTTTTAAGAATATAATTACATCAAAAAATTATTTAAATGCGATATTGTGGCAAAAAATGAATATAGAATTACATATTTTCAAAACATTCTGCTTTTACGAAAAAGGCTTCTATAATAATAATATTTTGCCTATATATATTTTAGACCTCTCTATACAGAATCTGAAATATAGGATTTTTAAATATATAATTTAGAATTGGATTTATCCATATTTTAATACATTAGAGTGAAAACACTCTAGCAAAAAAATACCAATTATTATTTCAATTGGTTGTAACTCAGAGAACACAATGTGAATTTTTCAAAATTCTAAATTCAGGCTCTCTGGAGAAGTCTTAGCTATATGTAGGCAAAATATCATTATAATAATAAGCAATTTTCTAAAAAGAAGAATGTTTTGCACATATGTAATTCTACACTCATTTTTTGACAAAATATCAGGTTTAAATAATTTTTTGTTGTAATAATATCCTTAAAACAATTTTATTCGTGCATTTTAATCTAAGTATACAAAATATTTTTAAAAAATATTCGTGTTTGTACGTATTTTTTGAAAAAATATTTAGTATTTGAAAAATATTAGTTCTCCGAACGTAGTCGGATACCTTAAATTGGAACGGAATCTCGCTGCTGCATGCAATAATTTGTATTAAAATATGTTGTTGCTGTTTATGCCACCTGATCGACAGTAACATCAGATCAAGGTCCACGAAATTCATCGCGGCTAGGGGCTAGATTTTTGCGCCTGTCGTTAGTCTTAGCTTCGAGCACCATACAGGGGCCAATACGATTTTTCTCGGTCCCCAGCCCCAGTTTTGAGGGAGAACACCCTGGGGGTGGTCAGGAGATTCTCAACTCTCTTCTTCTTCCACCAATATCACGAGAAGATTTGGGGTTCGACGGCTATTTAGAGTACCTCCCTGCCACGAAGGCACTATACATTTACAAAAATCCATGCCTTTTCAAGGATTCGAACCCTGGCCCTACGGCACCGCAGTCAGCGTCACTAACCACTATATCGGATGGGCGGCTGGATTAAAATGTAACAGTATAAAAGAGTCGTTCATCTAGTCAACAGTTTTGTTTTGTTCATGATCCCAAAATGTGAAATGAATGCAACAACTTGTCTTTTATTTTTTGAATGGAAAGCAGTGTTGTGTTATTTGTATTGTTAAAGTACGCATTAAATAAAATCATCTTATACATAAATTTGTTAACATAAATTTGTTAACAGTAGCTATATATTTTTGTTAAAGTTAATTTATATAAAATAGATTTATTAAAAAATATTTATCACACACTATCATTTTAAGACATCAATGTTAAATTTGTAATTTTTCTATTACGCATAGAAGTAGATCAATTTCATTTGGGGGGAGGGAAATCCATGGCAAAATTTTGGTGGTCAGAAGGGGTCAATGGGCACAGCAAGTTTAGGAACCTCTGGTATAGAAGCAAATAGTTGTTGGATATCATTATATTCACAATTCTATTGAAACGCAAGAAAAGATGTGAGTTTATCTGGATTTGATTAGCATTTTAAACTGAAACGGAAAACTTTTTTTTTGGGGGGGGGAAGAATTCAAATGGAATTTTTCGTTTATGTGCATTAAATAAATTTTCTTTATTTAAACAAACTTACTTTTAAATTGAAAAACTGTGTAGAATGTATTAAAAAACTGTATAACTGGTTCACCATATCATTTTTTACCATCGCCAGTTTTTTAAGACTATTTTACAAGTGCTCCAACATTTTAAAAAAGTTTATCAACTACTCAAAAAGACTATTGTCTTAAAGGGTGAAGTTGATTTTAATGGTGGGTGCGAAAAAAAAAGGCAATAATTTTTTTTTAACTAACTCTCATTTTTCTTTAAGAAAAGAAGTTAGGAGGAGGAGAACGTAATTTTGTTAAATCTTTGGAATAAGATTCAAATGTATTTTTTTCGCTTTCTTAAAATTCGATAAGAAGTGAAATCAATAAATATTTTTAAGAAATGTGATAAAAGAGTTTGAATAAATAAATGAAAAATTAATCTTTTTTTTTAATACTTGCAATTTTTTTCTTTAGTTTTGATTTATTTTTGAATTTGCTATAATTATGTATTCCATATACAGTTTGACCCCGATTTAACGAATCCCGATGTAGCAAAAGTTCACGATTTAACGAATTTTCGTTTTCCCCAATCCAAACGAAGGCAAAAATCCCTATTTAACATGTAAAAAAAACCCGTATTCACGATTTATTTCTGCAGCCAAAAAAAAAAATTACTGTTGGACCTCTGTGTATGACGAAGTCATTAAATCCCGAAAAAAAGTTCGTTATATGGAAAATTTGTTATATAGAAGTTCATCTTTTAATATACTTTATGAACCACAGGAAACAAATTCATAAGATCTTGGTGTTAAAAAATAAGTAATTATCCACACCTTTTTTAAAGTTAGTATATGTTTCATATATCTTACCGATCAAAAAAAAAGAAAGAAAAACTGCAAGAAAAATAAGAAAAAAAGATGTCGAAGGATACACAGTATTTTAATTACTAAGAAAACAATTCTATATTAAAATTAACGAATTTTAAGGGCATTTTTAATTAAAAACATCCAAGTCATATTAAAGATACATTATTTTACATAACTAGAACATGGAACAACTCCACTGAGGGTAAAAGATGATATCGAAGATGTTTCTAGTGAACTGGACAGTCGGGGTTAAAGGTTGCATTTCTTGGTTGAAACGTTCAGAACTCTGTTCCTCTCGGCAAGTTAGGATCTAATAAAACCAGTTCAAGATTTATTGGCCACCATAAAATGTGTTAAAAGAAAGAATAACTTACAATGTTCAGAAATATTTTAAAAATAAGGAGATAAAAATTGAATCACACAGAAGAAAAGGTTTGTTATATAGAAAATCCACTTCGCTTTAGAGAAGTTATTTTACGAAGAAAATCGTGAAATATTCACGGCTCCAGGAAAAAGTTCGCTGTATAGAAAATTTCGTGATATAGAAGTTCGACTGAATTAGTTTGAATTAGAAAAAATTAAATATCTTTTCAAATGACATTTCTTTGCCCGAAATAGAAAAACTTTCCTTTTAAGCAGCAAAGTCGAAAAAGAAAGAATCGATTCCTATGGGTGAATAATTAGGAGTTTTAAAAAAAAATTATGAGTTTTATAGGAAAAGAGGATACATGTTAAATTTTCTATTTGAGAAACATCACATGTTTTTGTACATTTCTTCCACTCTAATGCCTTAAGAGGAGTAGGAAACTTCTATACCGTCAATGTTAAATTGGCTGTTTTCGTACCTTTTCTCAGAATCTGTTTTATGTTCATGTTTGAAATTTTACATATAATTAAAGTACACGTTTTTCTCATTATACTGGAGTGAGCTTTTAGCTAATTTGGAATTTTTTAATAATTTATAAAATACATTATCAAAAACATAGTGAAATTTGACCCATTTTTTGCATCAAAAAATTTGTAAGAAATAAATTTTTGAGTTTTTTTACAAAAAGTTCATTTCAGTATATACCCTCATGGACACAAAAATTAGCGCACCAAGAAGGAGTCGTCAAAATGAAACGAAATTTTACGTACATAATGACTACTTTGATTTAAGTAAATAATTACAAAATCAAAGAAAAAGAATCATTTAATTCTCTAGCGCGAATGCACGATGCGATAGGATCGGGCATTGAGGCATACAAGTTCTGCATGATGTCTTGAGATATTCTGTTCCATATTTGCTGTTACCTTGCCGCTAATTCGTTCAGACTCGTGGGGTGCTCAACTCACCGTCCCAAATGATCCCAGATATGCTCGATTAGAGACAAATCTGGGGATCGGACAGGCCAAGGATGGGGAGTAACAGTGCGGAGACTGTCTTGTGTCACCCTTGCCGTGTGAGGCCGAGCATTGTCTTGTTGAAAAATGGATCCCGGGAGCCGTTGCATGAGTGGCAACACATGTGGTTGCAGGATGTCATGGACATACCGCTGGGCTGTCATGGTGCCACAGATCAATACTAGGGGTGACCGTGTATTGTAGGCAATGGCACCCCATACCATCACACCTGCTGTGGGAGCGGTGTGTTGCTCTAAAGCAAAGGCAGGATTAAGCCGTTCACCTCTAGGTCTCCACACACGAACTCGATTATCCTCACTGCCAAGATTGAATCTGGATTTTTCGCTAAAGACGACCTGGTTCCATTCCGATGTAGTCCAGTTTCCTCGTGCGCGGCACCACTCCAAACGGAGGCGTCGATGGGTGGGCGTCAAGAGCAGCACACGTAATGGGCACCATGATCCGAAATGTCCTTCAGCGGGACGCCTTCGTATGGTTCCAGAAGACACAGGGATCCCTATTAAAGGTGCTACCTGTGCCTGGATGGCGGCCGATGAAGCAGTTGGCTGTACGCGTTCATTTCTTACGATGTGGCGGTCTTTTCGACGACTGGTCTGTCGAGGGCGTCCTGAGCCTGGTCTTCGTGTAAATGACATCTCTCTGATCCACTGGTCCCAACACCTCCTCCCAACACAATCAGAGCAGCCTAATTGACGAGCTACTCGCCTAGTTGACCACCCAGCTTCCATCATGCCGATGATTGTCCCCCTCTCAAACTGCGAGATCTGTTCATATTGTCTTCGAAACCGGCGTAATGGCATGTCAACCTCAGCTCTCTCTCTTTGTTAACGATTCTACTCACTCAAACAAGCTTTGCTTACCTGTTTTATACTCCCCGGAGAATGACGTTAAACGCCCTCTACCGGCTCTTCGTAATGCACAATCACGTTGTATTTCTAATAATTTGCATATCTCCCCAACATGTACCTTCATGCCAAGTTTTGTTACGATCCCGCGATTATTTCTTGGTGCGCTAATTTTTTTGTGCGTGAGTATATTAGTCATCATTATAAATTTATCATAAAAAAATTACGTACCTGTGAACAGTAGTTTCTCAGAAAAGGTACATCGAACACCAAAATTTACATTTTGAGATAAATTGATTTTAATGTATACAGTGAGATTTTTAATCGGCTAGAAAATAAAAAATAAAAGGCTCAATTTACAATAAAAGATACAAGTTTTGGTTTATATCAGACGTTCAACTTTTAAGCAAAAACGAAGTACTTTGTTTACATTTTTCGCCATTCAAATGGGTGTAGCCCAGTTTCAACGATTATTTCAAAATAGGTTTTAAGGGCTTCTAATTACCTTTAGAGGTTAAAGTAAGGTATTTTTAGAAAGGTTAAAATCTGTATACAATTTGAAAATGTAAAAATCTGAAACTGTAAAAAAGTAAAAAAAAATAGAATTTTAGCTTTCCAACACCCCTTTTAGTTTTAAAATATTCAAATTCCTGTAATGATCATATGGAACAAATTTAATATATGACGCACATTTAACCGCTCTACTTGGAAAACTTAGTGTTTATTGTAATACACACTCACACATTTTGCCACAAACTTCTTAAAGCTAATATGTTTCTAACAAAACCCTTTTCTCTGAATGTATGCATTATATATATAAACATTACTATAACCTACCAACTTATCTATCTTGCCGTCGATCCTGGCTGACACATCGATAAGAGGTTCGTGAAAAGTGCGTTAACAAGTTAAGAGGGAAGTATCAGTTCTCCTGTATCTCCTGAATACACCCCCGAGCTACAAATGTCATCATGAACTGATCCTTTGTGCTCGCTATTCTCGTTGGAACTCATTATGGCTTGTTCCGACTACTTCATGTATTATGTTGTAGTAATTAAAAATTGAAAATTCAACATAAACCATTTTGACTCTCTTACCAGGTGTTTTTTACACGGTCTTGAAATAATATGGAAAGAACATATTTCTTTTCTTCACGTGGTTTAAATGCTCTAACACTATTTATGAATTCTCATTATCCCGTGATTGATTTTTTTTATTAACGCCACACTTCGAAATTACACTAGGGCTCTTAGCAAAGATCCTCATAATTTTGAGGGAGGGAGTGAGTGAGTGAATTGTTACATCATCTTTTTCAACTGCAAGAGGGCTTTTGGTGACGGACCTCATACTTTTGAATCACGGTCAAGTGGCGAGGACGACACCTGATCCGGCCTTCCTCCTTTCCTAACTTCCACACTACACCAACGGGAGAACGTTTGAGTCCCGACAGATTTAACGTGCATCAGCTTTTCTATACGGTGGCTACTTAACGGCACGCAAACTTAATACAAGGCCGGCCATGAGTCCGTTGCCTTGACCACTTGGCTACCGCGGCCTCCTCGTAATTTTGAAACGTGGTCAAGTGGAAAGATCGACACCTGCAATGACAACCCCTATTCAAACTTTTCCACCACGCCAATATGAGGACTTAGAGACCCGAAAGATTTGCGTCAACCTCTCTACGCCGCGGGACGTAAGACTCGGACAGAAAGGACTCGGATCCACGACTCAACAGCGTTGACCACCAGTTTACGACCTTGACCTCTCTGCTACCATAGCCACTGATTATAACACGAAATAATTATGGAGTGAGTGAATATTAACGTCGCGCTGTTTAGCTACACGAGGGATTTTGGCGACAGACCACGTAATTTTGAACCAGAGTCAAGTGACGTGGACGACACCTGAGCTGGAACCCCCTCTCCTAACTACCACACCACACCAACGGGAGGACGTTTCAGCTCTCGACATATTTAACGTGCATCGCTGCCCTACACGATGGGTCTTTAGTGGTACTGGGCTCGAACTCGTGACATGCCTGCCTTGATCCGATACCTTGACCGCTGGCTATTGCAGCCCATTATAACAAGAAATAATGAAGACGAAATTCATCAATTAACTACTTTTATGATTTATTTAGGCCTTAAATTTGGTGCAAATCTGGAAAATAATTTTTAAAAATGGATCCAAATGTCAAATGCAACTGAAAATTCAAAGAGATCTCATGATTAGTGTAACTTGATACAAGGAATTTTAGAAGGAACTTGTAAAACCAAAAGTTTAATAATAACCTTAAAAGGTAAATGAATATTAGATTTTGAAAAAAATTATCAGAAAAATGTAATTCTGCAAAATATTACGGATGGTAATTCATTTACTGAAAACGTTACAACTGAACGAAAACCTTCATTGAAGTTAGCAGTGAGGACAATAATTTCGATTTCTCTTGCCTGAAAAAAGCACATATTGTCAAAAAGTAGAGACGAAGAATTGATAAGTGCTATACCAAAATTTTAATTGACAATTTTTGTCCTTTTTCGTGTCTTTTAAAATGTATACATTGCTAATTTTGTTTCAGTTGTTAATTGAAACATGTGTGAATTTAATATTAAAGGTTAACTAAATAATCATGTTATATTAGATGTATCAATCTTTCGTGTACAAATTCAAAATGGATCAATGTTATAATATTAAGCATATAAATTTAAATACACATATATCTAAAAACTTTTTCAGATGGTGTGTCATTGCTTTTTAGATACAGTTTTTGAATTGAATGAAATTCTTTACTTCGTTTAACATACGGGGTGAAAGAGAGGAACAACATCGATGAAATATTGTCTTCCTCTCTATTGTCCGTTGTATATATCACTTAATTTATATTCTAATATCAAGTTAACGCAAAACTTGCAGAGATACACAGTAGAACCTGTTTTTATACGGTCCATTTTTATGCAATTTTATTTTTGTGCGATTCTTTTATGCCGTATATCAAGGGTGGGCAGAGTTTTCCAGGGTACAGGCTACTTCAAATTCTTTCAAGGTGTTGTGGTCCCCCCCCCCAGTATCAGTGGCACACGGTGAGGGGTTGGGGCTCCACGCGACCGGACCCTCCTTCATAGACCATCATCTTTTTTCCGAACGATTATAATCTCATTTATATAGTATGTAAAGTTTAATTAAGTATTTGTTATTAATAATTTATTAATAAACTATTTATTCAATAATTTATTTCGTGCTGTTCTTTGTTCCCAACAATCTACCAAATGAAAAAAATATATATATGTTAGACTACGTATTGGGGTAGGATATGAGAATGATAGACATTCGACCCTGGACCCCCGCGCCGCACCTTATTTGAAAAATTCACGAGGGCACCCACTGCCCAGTGTCGTAGGTGTGGCGAGGCAAGGAGAAGGTCAACTATATTTATTATAACTTTACAACAAATATATACGAAACATGTACTTACCTACGTTAATAAAATAAAAAAAACTCACTCTTTTGAAATCGTATTTAAAGCGAAATATAATAATAGCCACAAATATAATATGTAATGATGCATTTATTATTAAACAATTCAAAATACATTAAAAAATAAAATATTTTCATATAATGTTTGTTCTCGTAATTAAAGTGAGTAGAAGACATAGTCTGTACCCGTCAGCCAATCTTGAATTTTCTGTATATAATTACTAATGCTTATCTTCAGTTGATCACCCCAAATTGTCTTGGTGGTCCACCGGACGATCTTGATGGACGTAATGCAGACTCCAGCCGTATATGAATTTCAACGGCTTTGGTGCCACTGTAATGTTTTCTATCAATGTACATATATGCTCTTCAAGACGCTCTGTTAATTTATTACAAGCAATCTCCCCACACAATGCAAGTTCACTTACTTTCTCTCAATGTGCCAACAGCCCGCATTCGACTGAAGACGAAACTTTCAATGACAGTGACATTATCAATAATTTGTTAGATTATGAAGATGGGCAAGAAGAACAAGTTTCTTTGAGAGCGAATACAATATATGCAGTGATACAGCTTTCCAATAAATTGGGAAAGTATTTTCTCAAAATAGATACCAATTCCGAAAGGAGTATGAAATTTCAAAAAGAGCTTCGATCACGCATATCTGGTTATGTGACATTTACAAGCAACCGACCAACCGCCCTTCTCGCAAAAATTTATTTCTTACTTTATGTTGGCAAAAAATAAATCAAATGAAATATTGTATCTTCAAGTAACGAAAGCGGTTTTGAATTTAATCATCACAAGGAAGATGAGCGATTTGTATTACGATGAGTAGCGGTGAATTATGTATATGCATTTTGAAAACTTCTCCGTGTTTACAATGAGATACTAAATGTTTTAAAAATGTTTCCATGTTTAATTTAATTCTTTATTTGGTTATGGAAGTACTTTTCATAAACTTCGTAAATAATTAACGTATTTTCTAAGTGTGATTTTCTTATCCGGTCTCTCTCCACCACAGACAAAAAATTCTGTAGTATTTCGACGAAGTTATTTGTTGTATGTAAGAATTTACGAAATTTTTAAATACTTTTTTTGTGCGTTTTTTATATGCGGTCCCTATCTACCACACAAAAAACAGGTTTCACTGCATTTTTCAAAATTTTAAAATTATTCTTGTATTTCTCATAAGTTATGTTAGTAGTTTTCATTATTTTATGAAGCTCTATTTTTCACATGAACATATTTCTTAGATTTCTTTTTGTGCTAAACTTTGGTCATTATTATAATGTTTGAACAATTTGAAATTGAATTAAAAGTAAAAACAAATATTTATTTATACAAGCATTACTGTGCTGAGAACACTAACTATTAATGTTTTTTTTTTACATTACTTGCCAAATTGTCTCAAATGATTTTTCAGATGCTTTACATTTACTGTATTTGTATTTAAAATCACTTTTAGAAGCTTATTTAAAACACGCCGTGTAGGGATTGACACACATTAAATATGTCGAAACTGAAATTTCTCCCATTGGCATGATATGGAAATTGGATGAGTGGGCTGTCAACTAGGATGCTGTACTCGTCCTTGATCGTGGCTAAAACGCCAATAGCCCTCGTATCTCTTTGTGGTGGAAAATTACGGATGGAATGTCTCGATGCGGTGGAAAGCAATTTATCACTTAAATCTGATTCAAATAAACTCGTTTTGCAATTTGATTTAGTTAGGAAAAATATTTCTTTTCTAGTTTAACATACTTAAAGTAAAGAAGTTCTAATTTGCTAATTGAATTTCTTAAAAAAGGCAGTTCGAAGAACATTTTTAATTGATAGAACAACTGCAAACAATATGAGTATTTTTGACACTGCAAATTTTAAATCCTTACGGAGAAATAAAACAATAGGTAAATATGGATAGCTGTGTGCCAATATATACATTTTATTCTTATACACTATTGTGAAATAGCAAAGAACTTCTGTTGCAAAAATTCTTGAAATAAATAAGTGAATATACAAATAAATCTAGTAAGAAACATTGCTTTTTCTATAAGAGTCCTGTGTTAGTGTTCTATGCTCTGTTCGTAAGGACACATAAAATATCCATTCTCTAAAGAAGACTATGCAATATAAAGTATTTTTTATCCTTTTTCATAGGAATGTAATCTATGTAAAGAAATGTGTTTGAAGTATATATTTCTGTAGTTTGTAAAATATATGCTTTTAATTCCGTTCTCGGTCTGTTTGATTGACTCCAAAGAAATACATTTAATAATCGATTATACAATGAATCAAAATTTTTAATTTATCTTTTAAAAATAGTTCATTATTTTTTATAGTTAGCAAGAATTTCATGTATTAAAACTACAAAACAAAATTCATATTATTAGCTCGACTGACTTTAAAAAAAATCTTTTTCTAAAGTAAATGCAACAGGAAATATTTTATTATAATTCGACTAATTAAATAACTGTATTCAATGTTATACAAAAGATGAAAGTAAATATAAACGTGTGTCTTTTCCAACCATGTGGTCAATTTAATAGTGTTTTGTATTGATGTTTAAGATTCATAACCAGTTATTCCTATTATTAAAACGGAGTTTTTTATATTTTTGACGTGAATGCGTCTTTAAAATTGCTTCCATAAGGAAGGTAAAGAAAAACGAATGATAACGAAATCGAGGAATACAATTTGGAGTTGCAGCTACATATCTATCACCTCTATCCAAAATTCAATTACACCACTGGATAGCTAAAGGATCAAAACATTTATTAGGCTAAGTAAGGACTGCGACTCATCACACGCGGGGGAGGGGGGAGTGCCGCCATTTTGAGGTAATTTTGCTGCGTATCGAGATTTTCAATTAGTATAATTTTTGACTCGGACAAGCTACGACGTTCGTTTTATTTTCAATCTTCAGCTCCATTGTATACTATAAAACATTTGTGTAAAATAGTGACAATGGATATAATAAGGTGTTAAAATCAAGAAAATATTATCAAAAATATATAATGTCGGCCTATACGTATCCAAAAGCCAAGTCCAAATACTGAAATCGTACGCGGTTGGAAAGGGCTTCTCAAGAGCAATCGAATGGTACAACTAAAACACCATAAGACTGAATCAAGCAGTGTCGTAAATGTAAAAGAATGAAGAAGCGACCGAGCGGATCAACGACGGTGACAGTACATCTCTAGCTGGGACAATTGAAATCATGCAAGTGAATGATGAAATCGCTTCTATATTGACACCGGACTGTGTAGGCATCGATTGTGTACGATCGTCGGTTATGAAGACACATTGGGCAGCACCTGGTGCTCGTTTCCCTATGACGTTTCTTAACAATCCATTCGGACATAAGTGTGATGTGTATGATCGTCTATGAGTTCTACGCTCATTGATGCCAACAAAAGAAAAACATTTACCGCTGCTTAATATTACTTTCCCTGAAGAGCTAATGGGTGACTTTAAACTGCGCACTAAGTGCAAAAATTCACTGGAGTCGGACAAAATGTCCATGTTGTCACGTTCGAAAAAATTTGTGTATCCATCTAAGCAACACGGGTTGTCCACATTAGATTTGATTAGTTAACGTCTGGTATCACTATGACTGTCATTCGTGCAGATTCGTCGGTTGCGACGCCATTAATGTACCCATGGATGTGGACACAATGGTGCAGCAGCTACCACGTCCATAGAACGATGATCAGGCGTTCACTGTTAACATAAAGAAAAACATGATACATACATCAACGTATCTGAGTGGCGTGGTCAAAAAGTCAGTGGTATAAGCTTGGCTAATACCTGTATTGATTTAACATTTACCAGAAATCTCGATGTATCCTGTATGCCATTTGTGTTGCACTTTTCATATCACAGACGTATAATTAATAAAGTTATATTGTAACACAGTAATTATTTATTTACTGAACCCGTTGAAAGGAAACAGTTGGCATCATAAGAAACATAGAAACCTGAAGGTTGCCATGATCATATTTGAACACTAAGAAGTCCTTCTTAGTGTACAAATATGATTATGACATACATAAATAATGACATTTTTATAAAGAATATTTCCCGTTATCGACTTATGCACGTACAAAACACGGCCATGTCCATGACACAGCCACTCTCTCTCTCTTTTTCTTTTGTGTATACGACTCAAGATTAGAATTTGCTACATCAAAAAATTTAGTTTTATTCATTTTTTTAAAATTATTTGAAAGAAATTAAAACGTCATCAACTCTAAAAGTATATTTCACAATTCCCTGGTTCTCGTCACTAATAATACTCGTCTATGTGTTATGTGAGATCAAACATATCCTTTCTGTAATTAGATAACCCATCTCAATTCAAAGAATACAGACGGAAAAAAAAGATCCTGATTCGAAAAATGAAGACGAGCACAATTAAAATTTTGTATAAGATTTGCGTTTTTTAAAAACACTATCATTAATATTTGTAGTTGAAAAAAAATGTAGGGAACGATTGAAAAAAAATTGAGCGTTTTTTATGATTTTTGTTTTATAAAACAAATCTTTGCTCGATTTCACTACAAATGAATTTCATTTTTAATTATAATGGTAATATTAATGGTAAAGATAGGAACTTTTAACAAATATTTCAGATCCACATTTATAATTTTTTTAGTCCGGTGAATTTGGTTTTGAATTTCATTTTGTGACACCTTACTTTGGAAAATTCATTTGCAGAGATTCAAAATAAAAATTGGCGAGAGAGTTCTTTAATGTCACGCTATAAAGCTGCTTGAGGACTATTGGCTTCCACCCTCATAACTTTTAATCATAGTCAAGAGTGACGAGGACGATACCTGAGCTGGCACCCCTCTCCCAACTCCTATGCCACACCAAAGGTAAGACGTTTCAGCCTCGACAGATTTAACATGTAGCTGCCCCTTCTACACAGCGAGTCTAGTCTTCAGCAACACTAGGCTCGAACTCATGACACACAAACCACTAGTCCATGATCTTGACCACTAGGCTACCACGGCCACATAATAATCGGAAAAAGAATATTAATAAGCGATATCTACAAGAAAAGATAGCGATAATCAAATGGTTAGTTTCCACAGCCTCGTTCGATGGCATTGTTCTAACTGAGACGTAATTTCTTTAGATCTCTGTAATTCCACCTAGCATAGTGTGGAATGATGATGTGTATCCATTACCGGCCCAAATGAGACAGCACCAGGTGCCCATATGACTGGGCCCTTTTGCCATGACGATCTTATAGAAGACTCACTCTTAATACATGACTCTAATAAACTTATTACAATTGTGATGTTTTTTTAAAAAGCCCAGCAGAGAGAGAGATACATGAGGCTCCTGATAAAAAGAAAATTTGTTGTTTTCAAGACCAAGGGGTATTCTAATTTCACTGTTAAATTGCATTGGTGAGGAACTATAGATAGTGGGGAATAAGAGTGTTTATTAACGCACAGTAAAACAACACGAGGGATATTGGTGACGAACCTCGTAAATTTAAACACCGTCCAAGAGACGAGAATTTCACTTAATCTGGACCTCCTGACTTCCATACCAATCCACATGAGGATGCTAAGGACGTTAAGCCTTCACAAGGCAGATCTTCAGTGGGACTAGGGCTGGAATCCATGACACGCTGGCCAAGGATTCATTACAGTGCCCACGCGGCCATAGTTTGGAATTTCGAATAGTAAGACACCACTTCAGGTGTCATTCTCGTCATTTGACTAAAGCTTAAAATAACCAAGAGTCCATTGCAAATGGATCCTAGTTTGACGGTAATTAAGCTAATACATAATTTTCAAGAAAGTAATGATGACATAAAAAAGCAAAAATATTAAGTTTCATAAAAGCAGATGATATATAAAAACGTGTTCCACGTTTATTAAATCTGAATAAGGTTGTATTTGGGTAAGAGCAAAACCCTTTTTTAATCTTTAAAAACTAATGACAGTTAATGCATAAGCTTTTACAATGCTTTTACCTTAAAGAAATAAAAATGTCATCATAATGCGTCTTAGATGAAACCATTTACTTTAATTAATATTGATTAATCCTTTTATTAATAAATTAACAAACCACTTACCGCATCAATTCGGATTACATCCGATTCTCTATTCTCTTGTATCGATGCCTTGTTCTGGAGTTATGTTGCCATTTTTTTAGGCTTTTTTTAATGTTTTCCCTAATTATTGATTATTTTTTAGCCTCCAAACATAGCAGCTCCGCACAAGAAAATGCCACGCTAATTGTTAAATCTAAATGACAGTGTTTACCAATTAATCATCACACGTTAGAAATATTTTTCTAAAGATGTTTATCCGCTTAAAAAGCCTGGAATTTTTATTTAACTGTCGGATTTTTTATGCTTTAAGGGATGATGTAGTCTTTGATCTTCTGTCGAGAAAAGTCCTTATTTGACATCCTTTATAGTTTGAGGTTTTATAAAACTAAATTCACTTAAGAATGTTTTTTATGACTCTCAATATAAATAACAGAATTTGTAAATACAATTAATAAGCAATTAAACATATTGCTTCAATTTTCAGCTTAAAAAAAGAATTTCTTTCAATATAGTATTTTTTTTCTGAACGAAAGACACTCTATGTGTTCATTATTTAGAAGTACAGAAAGTATTTAAAAAAGTTATGTTATTTTACACTACAAATTTTTTTTTCAGAAATTAAATATTTTCTTTGAGCTTGGTATTACAATTTCATATATAATGAGAGAAAGATACTGTATATATAAGTAGTAATTTATATAAGTAGTAATTTATATATATATATATATATATATATATAAGTAGGCATTTAGTAATATATGTATATTACTAAATGCCTTATAAATGACTTGGGACAAAATAATAAAGCTTTAAAAATTGAAAAAAACTGACAAAATCTTCAAGAAAATAAAAAATCTGAGAATTAAAATTGCCGTCGATTATTAAGTAACTTTAAGATCACTGACGTAGCAAGTTCTGAGTGGGACCCGTTTTAAAACTCCTTCGGACCCTCTTTTAAATGCTTGTTAGTGGTACTGTTGTTACACATCTTGGAGCCCCTGCAGCTTGGGGGCCCCGTATCCTTGATACGGCGGTAGCAACGTCCCGGTTTAAGATGCATAATTTTTCTTTTGAAAATGAATTTTGATTTCTTTATTTTTTTCTCGAAATATTGCCATTGTTGCGAACTCGTGGTGGTCGTTGTTTCTGTCGGGTTTCGGGTTCTAGTTGTGATGCCACTAAAGGCACTGTCATGTAGAAAAGATGAACATTGTATATGGTATTTCAATTCAGGTTTCATCTACCATTATGCCCAGTAGCGTACAGTACACCCCCGCATCCCACAGGGAGCCAGAATTGTAGGGGGCCCAAAGCTTGACTGACACCAAGTACGTCTGGGGGTCCCAAACAGGACTTTGCAAGAGGCCCCTAATATTTTCCGTTACGCCACGTTAAGTCTACCCACCAAGTGGGGGAGAAATGAATAAATCGAGGAGATTATACTGTATTCTCCCCCTATTTTTGCTATTGTATACACCGGCTTTGTCAATAGCAGATTTCTTAATATCTATACATATAAATAAAAATGAAGTGTCTGTTTGTAATTTGAAATTAACAGCTTTTTACTAAATGCATTTAAAAGTATATACGGTATTTACATGAAAAAGTCCATTTTTAAAATTTTTGTGTGTATCTATCTGTCTTGCTGTCAGTCTGTTTGTCCGGCTAATCTCTGAAACGGCTGGACCAATTTTGACGAAACTTTCACTGGCAGATAGCTAATGTTATAAGGAATAATTTAGGCTACTTTTATTTTAGAAAAAAAAATTAGGATTCCGAGAAAATAAAATTAAAACCAATGAAATAGTGAGCAATATCCGATTCAAATAGGGATTATTTATTTCAATAGGAACTATTTTTATTCAATAGGGATTATTTTTATTTAATAGGAATTATTTTATTTCTCGAGCCTTCTGTCTCAACGATTGCTAGCAGTTATATCAAACTTTTTTCTTTGATTAGGTTGCTGCCATTCGCCACATTTCCCATTCATGTCTTGATCCTAATGATTTTACAGTCCTTAACTGTATTGTCAAAGGTCATGCGTCCCTTTCACCCCCTTCCTTGCGGCTTCGTTTGTGTTCGCGTTTCACCCTACTTGCTACTTAGACCTATTTTGATCCTAAAGATTTTAGTCCTCACCCCATCGACAGTGTCAAAGGTCATGCGTCCCTTTCACCCCTTGCTCAACAAAAGCAAAAAAAAATGAAACAAAAAAGAAACATAGATTCACAAAGTAGAAGAAAAGTTTTCGTAAACTCTACGAAGTGAATAAACACTTTTTTGTTAAATTCCACGTGGACGAAGTCGCGGGGGGGTAACAGCTATTTAACTTAAAATAAATGCATCAGAAAGTAATATTAACGTATTACACTTCCAGATAAAAATTATTTACACTATTTTTAGCGTTTATTACACAAAATTTGTAACAATGTGTTACTTTTGCTGAGCAGGTAGGTGTTTTAAAAATCTATCCACAAGAAAGTTACGGGGAGTCATAAATAATAATAACAATAATAAAAAAAATCAGCAATTATATCTAAAGACTTAAAATTTAGCAAACATGGTTTTTTCGTTCAGCTGAGTTATGTAAAAAGCTTTTTTTGTTTAATTTATATAATTCACGTAAAATTAACTCATTAAAACTTCTTTATCCTTCAGTCTGTATTTTTTAATTTTTAAATTCACCCGTGCGAAGAACGGGTATACCAGCTAGTCTACTATATAATAGATTCTGAAATATAAATATATCCATCAAATTCATTCAGTGCATAAAACAAGAATCAGAGTTTTAACGTCGCACTATAAGGCTATTGGCGCCTGACATCGTAATTCTGAACCATGGTCAAGTGCCGAAGACGACACCTGAGCTCTGGCACCTCCTATCCTAACTTTGCACATCACACCAACAAGAGGTCGTATGAGTCTTGGCATATTCAACGTGCATCAGCCCCCTCTGTACGGTTGATCTTCAGCGGTACTTGACTCGAACTCATGACATGCCTTCCACGAGTCCGTGGCCTTGACCACTCGGCTACCACGAACTGTCGAAGCGTAAGTTTCCACCAATACTCCCTTATTGCAAGTGTTACTTCTGTATTGAACTGAATTAAACGGCTTTGTCTTGTGCATGTGTGTTAGGAGTTCGGGTATTAAAGATTGTTTTCGTTAAACTCGTGGCATTTATTGGACTTTCAATTTATTATTTAATAACATATTTGTTTACATCTGGCGCCCGTGATTGATAAACAATGACTGTAGAAAGTATGTGTGAAGCAAGAGTCTTAGGGATCTATACAGAGTATCTTCTTGTATTGAGCTTCTTTTGAGAAGGGGTTAAAAATTATGACATCGCTGACGTATGTATTCTTCCTTCGAAAACAATTAGAAGATTCACAAAACTGGATACCATTCAGAAACAAATTTTGCAATTTCTGAGCGATGAAAGCTATAAAAGAGTTCGATGATGACTTCACCAAAGCTGAAAAGTAACAGAAGAGATGAACAAATAATCTGCAGAACTGGAATATGTGCAAATTTATTTCAGAAATTTAGTTGCATTAGTTATGTAAAATGCATGTAGAAAAATCAAGTTTGATCTTGTTGAACGCTGATGTTTTGATAAGTAAACTCTTGACACACCATCGATTCATTAGGGAAAACGTGAAATCAATTTGCTGGATTTTTTTCTGGAACTACTGATAAAATCGTGTTTACCGGAATCTGTGTTAAGAGCGTGGGAAAAATGCAAGAACTGACTCATCACATCAGGAGGTCAAGGAAGTAACCGTTGTCTTGACAGATTGATGATTACTTGGAAAGTGAAATCTGAAACAATGCCA
The DNA here is from genome assembly GCA_019973935.1 of Trichonephila clavipes. Taxonomy (NCBI): domain Eukaryota; kingdom Metazoa; phylum Arthropoda; class Arachnida; order Araneae; family Nephilidae; genus Trichonephila; species Trichonephila clavipes. Next base: position 188,002 of record BMAU01018268.1, read on the forward strand.
CAATTTATTCGCTAATGTGCCTCGCAGCTTCTCAGACCCTAACTTGCCGTACAGAAACCGAATTAAGGAGCAAGTGCTACTCTCATGAACTGGCGAGAATAGGGATCAGGCAGGCAGAAATTTTATTTTGCTTTAATTCCAGCCATTGGAGCCATTGATATGTTATAGCATACCTCTCATTGCTATAAAATATCAATGAATGATAAATGGAGCATCTTAATTAAAAATCCTGAATGTTTCAGATGTTTAAATAGAGATCATAACGCTCGTTCTTAAATAGAGGCTGTGTGTGTGTGTGCGTGCACCTCTAGTATCCCTCTTGCAAATGAATCTTTGATTATATTAATGTATATTTGCAAGAAAGAGTTTTAAAATTGTGCAATTATGGTAATATTATGATGTTTCGCTGTTTCTTAAATAATGGGTCACCGAAACCATATTTAACCCAAAGGATAATTTATTATTCGTGATGACAAATAACCTTTGGAGAGAGTTTGTTTGGAAGGAGAGTGAGTGAGTGAGTGAATTTTAACGTCGCACTGTTGAGCTACACGAGGGATTTAGGCGACGGACCACGTAATTTTGAACCATGGTCAAGTGACGTGGACGACACCTGAGCTGGCAGCCCCTCTCCTAACTACCACACCATACCAACGGGAGGACGTTTCAGCTCTCCACATATTTAGCGTGCATCTCTGCTCTACACGATGGGTCTTTAGTGGTACTGGGCTCGAACATTTGGAAGGAGAAAGACACCTCGAATTGATTGATTGATTGATTGATTGATTGAATATTAACGTCGCACTGTTCAGCTACACGAGGGCTTTTGGCGACGGACCACGTAATTTTGATCCATGGTCAAGTGACGTGGACGACACCTGAGCTGGCACCCCCCTCTCCTAACTACCACACCACACCAACGGGAGGACGTTTCAGCTCTCGACAGATTTAACATGCATCGCTGCGAGACACCTCGAAGAAAACATTTTCATTACAGTGTTATGACTATAGATGAAAGTTTTTCCTACCAAATTAAAAAAAAGTTTTCTCAGAAAGTAAAAAAATGTGGACATTTGCCTACAGTAAATAATTTACAGGTGCTATAAAAGTTCAGGAAAAGGTTATTATACAACCTGGTTATGTGATTCTGCAAAGGAAATTGATTTATTTTTAGCACCGATGTAATTGCGATAATTTTGTCACGTAGTAAAATTGGCTCATTATGCCCCAAATTATGAATTGCAGCTCCTTTTAACCCTTTTTTTTATTACATTATGAAAGCAGTTTAGAGCATTTATAATACAAAATTTTAAAAAGTATCGTTAGTAACTTTATCGCGTTGTGTTTGAAAATATGCAAACACACATAAAAAAACACATACATAAAAAAGTGACGTTTTTTCATCCATAATCTAGAAATAAAATGAACCTAGAAGAGGTTAAAGATGCTACTTTGATGAAGTGGAGTTTATTGCACCTCTTTTTCTGCTTTTCTGCATTTAATAATTTATTTTATCATTTAAGAATCTTTTTAGACCAGAGATACTCAACCTACAGCACGCAGGCTTCGAGTGGACCGCTGGGCTATTCTGAGTGGCCTGGTCATGGCTCTTTGCACATGAAAGCTCAATTATTTTTTCAGTTTTTTTTTCATTTTAGTATAATGACTTAGTTTTTCTATAGTCCTATTCCGCTTTTATCAACTATTAGAATATAAAATAATCTTTTGTTCCGAAAAGAGTAAAAAAAAGTTTTTTAGAAAAATCAAAGAAATTATTTAAATAACGCTGAAACAAAAATTCACAACCAAGTCTGACTAATTTTAAACAAATACTAATTTCAGTCTGGAATTCAGTTCGGATTCAAGTTATCAAATTGACATGTTGTGGAAACATAAATTCAGCTCAGATGTCTTCCTGGTCACTTGACTGTGATTCAAAATTACGAGATTTATGGTGAAATCTTTTCTAATGGGGCTTCTCATTGCTATTTAACCTTTGCAGACCTATTAACCCGGAGCTGGTATCACACACCTTTTAGTGCAGCTCCTATAAGCGATATCAATTACGTCAACTAGTTCTGACACCAAGTTCCTCTCCAGAGCACCTGAGCTCTTTCGGTGTGAAACCTACCTAGGATTTTAATTTTGCTGAGAACAGAAAAGCCAAACAGGCACGTAACGGATTTTTTTTCATGCCGTATAATCATACGACATGGCCGTTGTCAATTTTTTGCATCATGAAAATCCACCGACTTGGGCCAGGTCGAACCTGCAACCATAGGTGCAGAAGGCCAGCGATAAAGCAACCACGCCACCCAGCCGGCTGTTTATGGTGAAATAATATAAATTTTTCGTAAAAAAATCTTGCACTTCGAGGTTCTGTAAAAAAAATATAAAAAATATTTTATTTATAATACAATTATTTTTCTTATCATTTGCTTAAGGTATTTATTTAAAATGCGATCATAAGAAATGGTACTCTTTTGATGAATTTCATAATTCTTAAAATTTGTATTACAACTTGCCGCGTTATTTATATGAAAAAAAGGAAAAGTAGCTTAAGAATAATAAATATATAAATAAAGTAAAATTAACTGTAACAATATGAAAAAAGTTTGTGCAAAAGGCTCATTTTTATATGCGCAAGTGTATATAAATAAATGTATAAGAGAAAAGGTTTTTAAAATAAATCACTTCTTAACAGGAATATAATAAATTATACTTTCAGAGAGGAAAAGCTCTCATCTCCTCTTTTTTTATAATAATATTTATTTCCTCAAAACCTAAATAATAGTTTTCCCTGCACTAGTACCTTATAAACAAATATATAATAGCTTCTCTTGCAGTGTGTGTAGGTTTCTTTTTTCTAGTTCAAGCTAAAAACCCAGAATCAAAGCAAACTCTTCTTCACAATCACATGCATTCTGTAACAGACTTACAGACCATTTTCTTAAGAATGATAAATCCCCCACCCCCTTGCATCGTCTGCACTTTTCTCGGACGATCCCCGCCTTCCCCCTTTAGAGGTCGAATACTTGGCAGAAGCCCAGGGAGCTCCCAGACAGACAGACAGACAACCCGGCGAGAATGGCGATTTCTCAAGTCTACCCTTAAAAAGGTCCCGAAGGATGAGGGCCCAAGGTTGGCGCCATGGTTAGAGTGTACAAATCAAATCCCTTCGTAGAAATATTTAAATAAATTCATCTTTTCAGTTTCTGTTGTGGAAGCAGTTAGCGAGGATTTTCACAGTGTATATGCCAATAAAACTTGCATTAATTTTAATGTAAAATGTTTAAGGGTGTGTAAAGAGGAAGAATAACTTTACCATAGATTTTTGTTAGTTGCATCATTAGGTATGATTTGGCACCTTACCAAAAGATTAATCTTTGACTTGTGGAAGTAGGGTTGTAGAATAGAAGTCGCCGTTTTGTCTGAGAAGTCTGACGTACAAATGGAAAAACAGAGTAGGTCGAATGTCTCGGTGCGTGATCCTGATATTTGTTGATTTTTTAGCAGGGACATTGAATTAAAATATACTGAATGTGTCCGCGAAAGGTCAAAATTAAAATATAATATTTATCAAGTTTAGGAATTACACACGTAAAAATAAGTGAGAATCTCACTATCTCACTTGTTTACATGGCAGAAAAAGTGGTGGAATGAGTCAGTGAATATTATCGTCGCTCTGTTCAGCTACACGAGGGCTTTTGGTGACGGACCTCAGAATTTTTAACCATGGTCAAGTGACGACGACCACACCAACGGGAGGACGTTTGAGCTATTGACAGATTTAACATGCATCGCTCCTAGGGACTCCAATATCGGACCAAAAGTTCAATAGCGGTATTCGGTATTTTTTAGATCTTAATATACCGGGATACCGGTTTTAATGCCGGTAGTAGAAAATTTTAGAAAAAGAAAGAAAACACAGGTGTTTCTTTGTTTTTTCTGCCAGTTGTATTAAAGTGTAAGTATCTCACAAAAAATAAGTTGTAACTAATAAATTATGACCCTAGATAAAGAATCACAAAAAAGTATAAAGGAATATCTCATTTATTTAAACCGCAAGAAAGTGTAAATATCCAGGTATTTACCTCTAAATCCCTCATCTTCAAATAAGTCGATTTTTCGTCGGATGGTTTTGGATATAGCTGATTTCTGTATTGTATTTTGATTTGTTGAAATTTTTTTTAGTTACCGTTAATTCTAACTTTTGTTCAAGAGACAATTCTTTTTCACTATTCACATTAGTGTCATCATCATCTTCGATAACTGTACAGAATTCTTCAGAATGTGGATAGTTTTGTGGGTAAAACGTTTCAGAAAATTTACTATTAAGAGGTCATATACCTTTTAAAATTTCCTGAAAATCGATTTTTTTATTATTATTTTATTTTATAGAGTAAACCTTTCTGAGTGTTCTAAAAGAAACCGCATGCAGATATTCCCAATAGAACGGACGTTATTAAGAAAATAAAAAGAGTAGAAAAGGCGATTTACATATTGTTTACATTTTGGCTCCAGGGTGACAGCTGTCATGTCGCTGGTGACAGCTGCGTTTCTCTGTTTCTAATATTTTCATTCTAATTATTATCAAATGCTTGAATCTAAGCCTCAAATATTAATATTGTTGTTCTGAATATATTAACTACAACTTCTACTAACTTTATAAACTTCTACTTCTACTTTGTTTTGATAAAGTGAATCTTGAATTTATACTCGCTCGTTTTTGATTTTCATACCGTATCTTATTCTAAGATAAGTTTTAGGAAAAGTATTATTTTGTTATAAACTTGTGAAGGATGAATTCGACTGAATCTGCTAAAAGGCCATCTGGTAAACGTCCAAAAAAAAAGGAAGTTTACTGGTAATATGCATACGAGATGCAAAGCTGTACACAGTGTGGATGAATCACTAAACAACAGTGCATCTGGAAAAAGATTCGGCTGCAAGATGTTCATTCATCTTTTATTGAACATGATGACTGTTTTGATGGCTATAGAGTGTTTGATAAAACTATCATGTTTACAAACATTCAAAACTTTGCTTCTTGCAAAAAATGTGGTGGTGATATTAAACTTTCAGAAAATTGTGTTAGAGGTTTGTCTAGTGTTTTTTTCGATTGAATGCAAGAACTGTAAAGACTTGTGTTCGTTTAGAAATTCAAAAATGCTGGGTAAAAGAAAAAGTATTCCAGAAATAAACAGACGTTTTGTATATGCAATGAGGACAATTGGACAGGGTCATGCAGCAATGACAACTTTCTGTGGTGTCATGGACTTTCCTCCTCCAGTTGCTGAAAAATCCTATAATAACATTATAAACAAACTACAATTGTGTAGTAAAGAAGTCGCAGAAGCATCAATGCAAAGTGCAGCTTTGGAAGAGGTAACTTTGACAAATTCTTCCGATATAATAATTAGTGGAGATGGAACATGGAAAACCCGTGGCTATTCTTCTCGTGTTGGTGTGTGTGCTGTTATAGGAGACAAAACAGGAAAGTGTATTGATGCGGAAGTGATGTCTTCTTTCTGTAAAGGATGTGATTCTTGGAAACGAAGAAAGGGGTCACCTGCTTACAAAAAGTGGAAAATTCTTCACGTTAAAGAATGTTTGAAGAACCACAATGGTTCAGCTGGCATGATGGAGACTGTGGGAATGGTTCGTATATTTCAGCGTTCATTAAGTCATCGTTCTGTGGGATATACATCTTACATCGGGGATGGCGATTCCAAAACATTCTCATCTATTACTGCATCCAATCCGTATGGAGAAGATATCACAGTTTCAAAAATTGAATGTGTTGGATATGTTCAAAAAAGAATGGGAACTCGTTTACGAAAATTAAAACAAATGAGCTCCAAACTCAGTCATGGGAAGTCGATTGGGGGAAAGGGAAGGTTGACCGACAGAATGATCGACTTAATTACAACGTACTATGGAAATGCAATCCGACAAAATAAAACATGCCTGTCAGATATGCGAAAAGCTGTTTGGGCTGTATATTTCCATATACGTTCAAGCGACGAAGAACCATTGCACAGTTTTTGTCCCGTAGGTCCTAATTCTTGGTGTAAATATCAAAATCAAGTAGTAGAGGGCAGTGTGGAAACTTTTAGACACAGTAACAAATTGCCAGTGGCAGTAATGGATGCCATAAAACCTGTGTTTAATGATCTATCACAACCTAAACTTCTACAAAAATGTCTAGGGGGTAAAACCCAAAATAATAATGAATCCATTAACTCATTAATATGGAAATTATGCCCAAAAACTTTAGGTTGTGGTAGAAAGATTGTTGATATATCTACAAATGAGGCAATTGTCATTTTTAATGATGGCAATCAAGGCAGACTAAAAATTATGCAATCGCTTGGTCTGACTGTTGGTCAATTTGCACATAAATTTGTTACACTTGTAGATATAAAAAGAATTCAGACTGCAGAAGTACATTTTAATCTCCGCACAAAGAAGTACGACAGGCTAAAAGAATGCAATTTAAAACTACTTGTAAGAAATTAACTGAAAAAGAGGGAACATCATATGCATGTGGCGAATTTTAGCATTTTAGAATCATAGTAATACACTGCATTCTCATATCACAAATTGTTTAATATTTATAATAAGTAGTTGTTAATTAAGGTATTGATTGTTTTTAAGTAATATTTATAAATTTTTAACTTTATTTTGGAGAAATGAATCACTTTGTTGCATTTTGATTATTTTGTAGCTTTTGATATTGTTTCGATGCTTGTACTGCATTGGTATAATATATGTTTTTAGTTATAATAATTTTAATAAATTGAAGTTTATTGACTAAAAAAACTTCGCATTAGTTTTAATTTAAATTTAGTTGTTGTTTGAGTAACCAGAATAATATATATATAAAACTGTGGTAAATTTTACGTTTGATGTCAATTTTCTCAGAACGTCATTTTTACTCATTACGCGCATGATATTTTCAAAACCGTGCCATGGAAAATGATAAAATTTTTACTGTAGATTCTGATCATATCTGTACTTAAAATAACGAACCAGTTTGAATTTATAATGAAAAAATTTAAAATTACAAATATAAAATAGCAAAAAAAATTTAAAAATTTTATAGTTAAATTTTAAATTGTTATAGTTTACTAAAAATTTTAAATCAGTGTTTCATGCTTCGTCATTTTAAAGATAACACAATTTCCAACACTGAGCAAAAATTTCATCAAAAAATATTGGTAACTTTTTTTATAAAGCTGCGCGTAATGCATATCACTTGCGAAAAGAAAACAAAAATTTCTTTTTGTAATTATCTAATTAAAAATTTATCCTAATTAGCAGTGTGTTTGTTGGTTATGTTTTAAGTAAAGTAATATCTATTTGTTTATTCCTCCAAAATTTACATTCCAGGAAACAATAATAAAAAAATATAGAGCTTTAAAGAGCTCACTATTTTTAACCATTTTTAACTTTTTAAAAGGTATGTGACCCCTTAACTTGATCAAATTTGAATTGGTCTATTTTCTTCTTTTTCATTCTTCTGAGCGATTAGTTATTCTTGTTCATTATTATGGGTTATTATTTATGAGTATATACATCATGAAACTGAAAAAAAATATTTTGTACCCTAAAGTATGATATGCAAATGCAATGTGAATAACAAACTCACCAATTAAAAAAAATATCTAAATATTACACACTTTCTTCAACGACTACAACCTTGTTTTCCCAGATACAAATATTAAACTACGAATCCCCTGCGTGTGTGCAGTATCCCTCTGACCCGTAATAGGATAGTTTGGGCCAACCTCCTTGAAGGATTCACATATTTTATCACTTCTCTTAATTGTACAATGTAGCTTTATATTCATGGTCCAATTAATTTCTCCCGTTAGGGGGACATAAAATTAAAAGGTATACTATATTGCTATGTTAGCGGTCTCTGGATATATGGTGGAGGCAATTTAAAAAAGTTTTAGTAAATACCGAAAAACCGGTATTTAAACTTGTGAATACCGGTATTACAAAATTGTACAAATGGCTCAAAATACCGGTATTGCAATCCCTAATCGCTCCCGTATACGGCGGGTCTTCAGCGGTACTAGGCATGAACTCACGACACCCCGGCCACGTGTCCGTTACCTTGACCACTATGCAGGGGCTGCGGTAGCCCAGTGGTTAAGGTATCCAACCATGGCAGGCATGTCATGAGTTCGATCCCAGTACCACTAAAGACCCGCCGTGTAGGGCAGCGATGCACGTTAAATCTGTCGAGAGCTGAAACGTCCTCCCGTTGGTGTGGTGTGGTAGTTAGGAGAGGGGGGTGCCAGCTCAGGTGTCGTCCACGTCACTTGACCATGGTTCAAAATTACGTGGTCCGTCGCCAAAAGCCCTCGTGTAGCTGAACAGTGCGACGTTAATATTAACTCACTCACTCACTTGACCACTATGCTACCACGGCCTCCTACTTTGATCGAAAGGCGGGAGATATGATTCATACGCTAAATAAATCAACACATTCAGTTTTTAGATTGAAATAAAAGTAGGCTCACTTACTGTTTTTTCCTCGAGAAAGAGTAAAAGTTTCATTAAAGTCGAAATACAAAGCAACTCGAGGACTATTGGTGACTGACCTTGTAATTTTGAACCTCGGTCAAATAACGAGGACGACACTGAGTTTACACCCCCTCCCCCTACCTAATACATCTGTAGGAGGACAAAGAATCTCGACAGATTTAACGTGCATCTTCTACCTCTACACGGCGAGTCTTCAGTGGCACCAGGATTCGAACCACTGTGTGTTCACGAGTTCGTGATCATAACCACTAGGTTACTGTAGGCACCTGTAATATACATATATAAAGTGTGCGAAATCAGAAACACATTAACATAAAACGTTAATATTTAATGGATAACATTTTTTAACTGACATTAGAAACTTTCTAATCGTAACCTTAAAAAATGTACTTTCGTTCCAATTATTTTTTAATTTTTCTTTGTTCTTTCGTATTAATTATATATAGCTGCAAAATTTTTGTTTTTATTTTGAAAAAAAGGGTATATATTCCATTCATTTAAAACAGGGATTTATACAACTTGAAATCCATGATGAAAAAATACACTGCTGGACAATTGCTAAGGACGGATAACACTATCATTCATAGCAACCACAAAATGAAAGGAAGCAAAATGTGGAAAATTAGAATAAGTGCGGGATATTAGTAAGAAGAAGTATGAGTATGCATATTTTTTCCCACGTCTGTTCATCACGTGATAGCGTTCATAAGAGCTTTAAAGGTTTTGACGCGTGTGGACAGTTGTTGTTTCAAGTCAAAGTTTTACAGGAAAGATTTAATAGACGAACTTAAAATTTTTGGCATGTCTTCCCGGCATCCCATAGAGGATTTTATGTGTGGCCGAATTATTGGAAAGATCGAAGAAGGGCGAAAAATAACAGATGTTGCCAGGGAGTTCGACATCGCTCACAGCGTTGTTTCACGGCTGTGGAAGTCATTTAAAACTACTGGAATGTGTGGTGACGACACGGGGGAGGTCGTGTTAGAAGTACGACGCCTGCAGAAGACAGATATATCGTCCTATCAGCGAAAAGGAACAGGCGCACTACAGCTCAGCAGGTGGCAAATCAGTTTCTTGCTGCCTCAGGAAAGCAGATCTACCGAAAAACTGTTGCCAGACGTTTGAGGGGAGGATGACTATACGCACGCAGACCTGTTGTGTGTGTCCCGTTGACCAGACAGCACCGTACTGCCCGTTTGCAATAGTGTCGTGAGCATCACAATTGGACTGAACAGGACTGGGCATGCGTACTATTTTCAGATGAGAGTAGGTTCAGTCTGTCATCGGATTGTAGACGCCAACTGATCTGGCGCGAGAGTGGTACCGCTTATCGTTCAGAAAATATCCAGGAAAAGGACCGATATCCGACATGCAGTATCATGGCGTGGGCCGGCATCATGATCAATGGCCGCACGCGCCTACATGTGGTTGCGAATGGGACTATGACGGGCCAACGATACATTGATGAAGTTCTACTTCCTCATGTTCGTCTTTTCCGTGGTGCTGTCGGTGATAAATTTGTTTTTATGGACGACAACGCAACATGTCATCTAACACTCGCTTTTCAGGATTGTCTATACAGCGAGGGTATTCAACGTCTCGTATGGCCAGCGCGTTCTCCAGATCGAAACCCCATTTAAAATGTGTGGGATGCTTTGGGGAGGCAAGTTGCTGGTCGAAACTATCCTCCGACAAACAAGAACACCCTCATCCGTGCACTCACAGAGGAATGGGATAAATTGCCTCAACAGCTGCTGCATAATATTATGCAAAGTATGGTACGACGTGTGGAATGTTGCATCACAGTCCACGGTGGACATATCCCGTACTGATACCTTTCTGTAAGGTGCCTGCTGACCTTTTTAGATGCATTGTTCCATTTCTCCGTACGCAGATCAAATGAACATTTTTTTTTCTTTCAGATGATTCACAGCTTTTGTACTTTCCAGAACAATAAATATTCTTTATTCTAATGCCTGAACAGTGTGGCAACTATATTTTATCCTACTAGGCCTCATGTCTTGCTTAATGTTATGCTACATATCAATTTGTGATCCGTCCTTAGCAATTGTCCAGCAGTGTAATAATGAACACTAAAATTTAAGTGTGTGTTACCAATCCATTTAAATTTCAAAAGATACCATGGATTTATTCATTTTCAATCTTTGTTTTTATATGCTCTGTATACTTTTGAGTTTTCACTTCAAGGAAATTTCGAGGGAGGTAAAAAAGAATTGTGTGTGTCTGTCTTATCGATATGTGAACAAATTCTATAAGCATGAAAGTTGAAAATGCGATATTTGTATAACTAAATAAAAAAAGTCCTGTTTTTTTTTTTTTTTCATTGGCTTACAAAACACAAAAAATACCCTATTGTAAACAAAATGGAATGCAAACAACCTCGAACTTTTTAACATTTTGGAATATTTTCAGAATTTTTTTTTTTTTTTTTAGAATTTAATCCTACAAGGATTTATTTTTGCTTAACACACCCGAAGGAGAGAAAAAATTGAAGTAAATAAAAAAATTTGATTTTTTCTATTCAAAAAGTAGTTTTTTCTATCTAATTAATTAAAAGAATATATTTTATTAAAATAAATTCCTAAACATTTCTTTTTTTTTTTGTATATCTTATATCACAACTATTAGGATTTCATTAATACTGCTTTTGGAATATTTTTTTTTCAAAATATGAGATTATTTAGTGTTGAATAAACTTTTAACCTTTAGCCTCAGACAGAAAAAACTAGAAATATTTTTTAGAAAAAGCTTGTGACAAAAACATTTTTTCACTTTAATTACTAGTCGATTAATTTTGTGAGTTACTCAGATTTAAGTTACTGAAACACGTGACATATGTTGTTTTCCGCGCAACAGCACTCTCCTTGTGGAAAATTTAGTTTTACAGGAAAGTTTGCTTTCCTGCATGAGATAAGATTATGGCAACCCCAGAAGATTGCTGACAAATTTGGCGATAAATTATATTGCCAATAAACCATTGAGAATTTTCTAGGATAGACTCTTCTAAAAATTTCCACGAGGCTATATAACAGAGGTGGCGAACCTTTACACATCAACGCGCCATTTTTTAAAAAAAGAAGTGTGTTTAATGAGGTATAGACGTGCCGTCAAATAATTGACTTGTGATTATTGGACAAATAATAAAACTAAATGCTAACAACTCAAAACTCCTTATTTACTACGAAAAAATACTTTTTGTACTGTATAGTTGTAAATGTTTTAGTTATACGCGAATTCAAATTAAAGTAACATTAGTGTAACTTTTGTTGCAGATTGGATGACAAATAACTTATAAGATGTTACTTTGGTAGGATGTACTTTTAAGATGTTGCTCTTAGTATAGAATGCACGCTGAATTGTGGAGTCATCAGCCAAATAGTTTCTAAGCAATCAAATATTTTTGCTGTGTCTCACTTTTTTGTCAAGAGGATTTGTGATTTGTTTTAGAATGCCGTTTTGCATACCAGTGTTCCAGAACATAAAATACGCACCGCTTTGTTGCCTTTACTAAATAATGATATATTCTTAGATTCACCGAGTTTGAAATTCTCTGTTACACATACTATCTTGAAATTTTTGTTCTTTTGATGAAATAGCCGTATTAATTAAGTTACAAATCGGAAATGTAACACAAATATACTTTAAAATAGAGTTGTGTGAATGAAATTGACTTCACTATGCGTAGACAAATTTTGCATCATGAGCAACGCAACTAAGGCAAGACAATAATAACAAACGAAGGTGCTCCCCCCACCCCGCTACCGATCACTCGAGTCTGTTCGTAATATTTCACAGTGAACTTTGCTATTTTGAAATAAAGTGCAAACCATTTTGATCTCTGACATGCCCAAAGTATTGTGCCATTGATGGCACGCGTGCCACTGGCTCGCCATCCCTGCTATATAACGTCGGTGGAGCTCATAAATCAATCATTCGAGATTATAATCTGCTTGTGGGTTGTCTGCGACTAGAAAATGACTTTAATTGTCTGAGCTCTTATTAGTGTAACTATTCTACGGAGTCGTTTTTGGATCTCTAGAGCTTGTTTATATAACGAGTGCATTCTCAAGAACTGTACAGGATTTGTTATCATATTTCTTTGTGTATATACATCAATTTGTCTTCGTGTACTCATTCGTTCATACTTTGTACGTTAATAAATCTGTTGTTCAAATAACTGGAGTCGTCGGCTGTGCTCTTCCACCCACTCAAATTTGCAGCATTACTGTACCATAAACATTTGCACCATTTGGGTAGCATAAACATTTGCAACATTACCAATTATAAACTTTAAAGAAAATACATTTCCAATAGATTAGGAGTATTAATTAGAATAAGTATTAAGAGAAAAGACTCGTGCGACAGATCTTAAATAAATTAAGAATATTACTTCTAAAAGGAGGTATTTTAGGAGGGGGAGGGAAAAATCACTTTTAAATGAAATATCTTCGGTTGAAAGGAGCTGTCTATAGTTTTAAATAATCCTACTCAAAGTATATGTTTACTTAATTTTTTTATTTATAAAATATCCCTCATATCATGTTATTATAAATATTACACATTAACACTAGATTGCCCAATGAAGTCATTTTGACTGCTTTTAATTTCAATTAGAAAAACAAATACGTATGTAATGCACAATTTCTTAGAATTTTTTAAAATAAATTTTTTTCTAAGTAAATTTTATTTTTATTGTTAATATTTACTAATAACTTGTTATATGACTGTAAATAATATACAAAATATTAAAAGTTAATTTTAAATTTCTTTACACATTAACCATTCTTTAACAATGCAGGCATTTTGACTGCTTTTGGGCAATACGGGTATAATTTCAGTCATTCTAGTGTTACGCTTTTATATCGACAATTCAACGCAAAGTTGCCATTGTATGTAACTCTAACTTTTATACCTATTGACTGATATCGTGTAAATAATCGTCACCATGGAAACTAAGAGGTCGTGGTAGCGAACACGTTACCGGTATTGTGTCTGACGAGTCATAGGTCCCCGCTGTGCAGAGCGACTGATGCACATTAAATCTGTCAAGGCTCGAAGTCTTTATGTTGGCGGGGTGGGGAAGTTTGTAGAGTGGAATACTAATTTAAGTGTCGTCCTCGTCACTCAAATGTGACTTAAATTTAAGAGGTCAGTTGCCAATAGCTATCTTCTAGCTTTGGGTTTTTTTGTAATGGGGCTGCGTATTGGTATTTCTACCTTTGCAGACGAAGGACGTTTCCCAAGGAGCTGGTATCACTTTTTAGTGTGACATCATGTAGGCCATACCAATTACCGCAAGTAATTTTGATGCCCAGTTTCTTCCCCAGCGGGAGGCACCTGAGCTCTGCCGATGAGAAATTTGTGCTTAGGAATTTAATTTTGCCGAGAGCATCCTAGCCAAATGGACACTCAAGGGATCTTGAGCTCGTGGCCGGAATGTCATGAACTCGAGCTCTAGTGGAGTGTTTAGCTATTAACGAGACTCAAAGTCTTCCCTTTGGCGTGGTGTTCTAGTTTGGAGGGGAGTGCTAACTCAGATGTCATCCTCGTCCCTTGACCGTCATTTAAAATTATGAAGTCCATCGCCAATTGTATTTCTTTGTAGTGTGTCGTTAATAAACACTTACCGAGACACATACTATTGAGATAGCGTTATCTTGTGCAATCCTAAATTTTTTTATAGATGTAAACTGAACACACAAATGGCATTTAAAGATAAATTTTTCGTAGAAGGTGAGTTATGCTTTCATTCCAAATATTTTAATTTTCATTGGATTAGTTATACATGTAATCTCGGACTGAGCAAGGCTGACTCAGCCTTTCATCACTTCAGTGGGTCGATAAATAAGTACCAAGCTTAGCTTGGGAACTGGGGGTTTTCGCGTCAGGTTGACCACTTTACCGAAACATCTACACATGCACCTCAGCGCCTAAGGTCACGAAAGTTGAGATAGGCACGGCAGGGCTTGGTCCCCATGGGCTGGTGTGGCACTGAGTTCAGATCAGTTCAGTTATACATGTAATTTAGAATATACACAAATAATATTTGATGCTGAAAAGTTCTATTGTATAAACTCTTCCAAAATACTTTTTTATGCCCTACAACGTAAATAGACACTTATTTATGTCTATCGAAACCTTGGGTAAATTATTAAAATTGTTAAAAATCAACCTTAATAATTTTGGTGGAGAAATCTGATTTTATAAACAATGCTGTATGAAAATAAAGAAACAATTTAGAAAATTATTTTTCTCAGTTTTTTTCATCGCAGAATGTTTTAAATAATTGTTTTTATAAGAAGTGATTAAAAAATCCTCATTCATTTTTATTGATTTATACTTGTCTTGAATGTCACAAAACCGGATGATTACTATCTATTTCACTCCTTGTTTGACAACGTAAATATTAAAAGAAAATTTACTATATCAATTTGTATAAGTACGATATTTTTAGTGTAGCATGTGTGCACACTTTTAGTGCACACTTCCGTCGTCATAAAAGGGCCCCAAATTCTTCGGAGAAAGTGATCCTTCACTTCGTTGTCATATTAATGCTAAAAGCCAGTGTGAAAGACGATTTCCACTGCCAAATAAACTAGTGGATAATTAAACGCTAATTATTACTTGAGACTCATAATTAAAAGTGACGTTCTTAATTCCATTCGAATTTTTTTTAACGAAAATCAGCTGAGGTATTTGAAAGTTTTAATTCTAGGAGAGTTTCAAAAAGTTTGCGAGTAAGACTTTTCTCTACGATTTGGACATTTAACAGGGCTTCCAATTTAATTAGGGATCCTTTTCTTTTCATTCAGAAAGTAATAAAAAAGAATGACAAAAGTGTTGATCGAAACAAAAAAAAAATACAGAAAGTCGTAAAACAGAAAATAGTTGTGGAAGTTTGTACAAAGTTTGTCGTCACTGAAATTAGACCAGCACTATTAAAAAGAACAGAGTGATTGAAGCAGTGATCAATCCTTTCAGCAAAATCGATATCCATTTTTTTTTCATGGAAACGGTTGTCAAGTTGGTATTTGCATTTTGAAGCTTCTCTCTCTGTTTTCATTCAACAATCCGCGAACTGCACAATTTGAGTGAAAATTCAGTGAAACAACATTTCTATTAAAATAAATAAAACGCCCGTATAAGATTTCTATTGTTCATTTGATTATAAATACGAATATGAATATAAGAGTTCCTCTATTATTAACTTTTGACCTTTAAAGTAAAACGAGCTATTGAAACAAAACTTTAATTTTTGATATATTTCCTGTGAAAAAAAACCAAGTTATAATATGTAAAATATTTTTTACAAAAATTAAACATTACTTGGCTAATTTTAATCTAACAGCTTGCATATGTGTGTTTTTTTTCAAAAAAAGTTCCATTTAAACCACCGATCATAATAATCATTTTAAATTTAATTTTCGATTTTAACAAAACATTTTTAAATGTACCGAAGTAATTATTAACCTAGTCTTGTAACTTAAATTATAAAAAAATGTGTGTTACCTAGTTCTTTTAGTACATATATGTTCTTCCAAACTTTTTGACCTCACGGACCAGTTAATTCATAATTTAAATCCCGCGGACCATTATTTTGATTTTTAAGTGTTAAAAATATTTATAAAAAATTTGTGATCTAAGAACACATAAAATGTATCTAGTGACTAAAATGAAACTATTAATCATAAGCAAATTACAAAAGCTTCTTTAATAAACCAGAATAAAATAAACCAAATAAACCAAAACAAAGAAATTAAAAAATGGTTGAAATATATAAAACTTTTAGCATTATACATTCTTAGTGTGATGGATGTTCGTGCTTACTTGAAATAAAATTATGGATATTTGGATCGAATGACGTTATTCTATGAAGTAGCGTTTTTACAACTTTTCACGTATTGTTAAGAACTGAATTATGTTTCAACGCATCTTAAAAAATAACTTAACGTGATTAGTAAGTACATTCCACATTTTTCTGGGGTCCAGCGAAATTTTCTCGTGGACCACCAGTTTAGCAACCGTTGCTTTAAAGTGCATCCTCAAGATAAAATTGGATGAACCTCCATTGAAATTTTTGCATCAATAATTGAAAACCTTTCGCGAAACGTTTATTTAAAATATAATAACCACAAATGAACCTTTTAAGTAAAATAAAAATATTTTTAGAATGTAATTCTGCAGAAACTTTTATTGCTTTTTTTCTCTTTTGGATACATGTTCCGTAGCTCAAATCAATGCACTAGTTTTAAGGGATAGGAGAAAAATCGAATTTCGAATTTGTAACTTTTCAAAGACATTTTTATCTATATCGTTGCAGGAATAATAATCGCAATACGTTTATGTTTATAAATTATCTGTTCACCTCGACATAAAGCTCTAAAATACTTATCACCCATTAAGCGAAAAAGGTTACATGTTTCCAGATACGATGTCCTCAAACGGCGAATTCATGAAGCAAAGAGAATAATTTATGATGACTGTATTAAAAACATCGTGCAAAATCTTAACTAAAGTCATTTTGGTATGACTATTTTTTATGCTATTAACAGAAAGGATTCGACGTTTCCTCAGAGTGTTTCGTCTCGAAAGTTAAGGGTAGCGTAGGGTTTTCACTTAAAAATAATTTCAAGAGCTTAGAACTACTGTGGACATCTGGAACTCGTTGTAGCATCCGGCCTCGCGGCGCCCGAGCACACTTATCAAAGAAAACCTGATAAGAACTTAATTCAAAGCAGGAAGCCTCAAGTTTTATATCTCTCAAGTCACTTTCTCTTGTAGAGCATGAGCAATGGAGAACAACTAGTCGAAAGCAGAACGCTTACGGTTTGGGAGTACCATAAATAACATTCAAGGGACTCAACTCAGCTTTATGGGATAGTAAGGATTCATATCATATACAGCCCGCAACCTTAAGTGGAAAGATTCGTTTTTACTGTTTGAAACAATTTTACGTTTATTGGTCTTGAAAAATTCATAACTATCCTTTTCCATAACGCAGATTTGCTACTCTTCATTTTTATCTTAAAAAAATTTAAGAAAGTGTTCGTTTTGATTACATTGCTACGAATCATTTATTCTTTCAAAACCTACTTCTGCATAACTCGACGTAGTTTTTAAATTCATTCGATGACTAAACGAATATGAATGAATAAATATTATGCTTGCATAACATGACTACTTAATAAAGTATCATTTTAAGCTATTCTATAATTCTGTGTTTCTTTTTCTATAGTTGTATTCCTCATTTTTATTAACTGAAGAGTTCTTCATTTTTTTCAAAAAAAATTATCTTTTGCTATTTTATTTAAATTATACATCGGTAATTTTAAATTTTAACCGATGACGATTCAGAATGGCCTCAATTCATGATGGTCACGTGATAAAGACAAACGCGTGTTCTCCATTGAATTCAAAATGGACATTAAATTGATTTGTATTTGTTGTTCTATTAGTAAAACTTGGATCAAATTTAAATTTCATAATTGGGTAAGGATGTTGAAATGCTATTAAAACAATGTCCTCTCTCTCTCTCTCTCAAAAAGATTTTAAAATTAATAAAAAATTATTTTATGCATGTACTTTAAAATAAAGAGAATTTTGTATACCTATGTGCGTTGTTATTGTTGACAAATATATACTTTTTTAAAATTATATTGCCAATTGATGTAGAAAGTTATAGGAAATTTTTGGCTGAGGTGTTATACATAATTTAGAAGATTTACTCTTATTTAGCTCGTTTTATTTAGAAGACTAAGAGTGAACTCTTAGTCATCTAAATAAAACGTCTAGTACTATTTCCACTTACCATTATTTTGTTTGAAAAACAATGACTTTTTTTGCAAATTTTTTACAAGCTTAATTTTTGCTTACCTATCATTTTAACCTTCTTAGTAAGGGCGTCGTTTCTAATGACGAAAATATTTAGTACATTCTTTGTTAAAAACAAGAAATATGTAACCTTTACGAAAAAAAATGATAAACAATGAACTACACAAACAAGATTTCAATGATAAATTGTTCTTTACATTTATTACTTTAAGAAAGTTGCCCTCTCAGTGACACTTTTGGAAATCTATTTTAATATTACAGTTTATTATACTAAAATTCTAAAAACTATTTTATCTTTTTCAGGAGAACTGCGATCGAAAGATTGGCGATCGTAGTAGCCAATCAGATTTCACACTGCGGCGGATGACTCCTCTGAATCCTTTCTTTTGTATTCTGTTGACGATAATAGCATGGACGACGCTCACTGCTGCCATTCCACATTCTCTAAATATATCGAAATTACACAAACGAAGCAGTTTCCATGCAGATGAGCTTTTGATAGGTATATAAATATATTACGTAAAATATTTTAATATTCTTTTCAAAGAAACAAATTAAAATAATCAGGAAGCAGATATTTTACTGTTCTAGAATTCCCGAGCAGTTACTCTTTCCATATAATTGTAAATGGTAGTCTTTTTTTTAAATATTTTTTTTATTTTATTCTACTTATAAATCATATTTATATTATTATTCATGAATTTTTTTAATAACGTCATTCTATGTTATAGTTTGGGTTGAAAACATTTGACTTTAAATTTAATATATGAAAATTCGAATGCTTACCTCCAAATCCTTTTAAATAATTACCGATTCATTATTTTTTTCCTATGGGGCTGCGAATTAGTATTTTTACCTATGCAGACCTAGTGCATTTCCCAGGAGCTGGTATCCCTTTTGAGTGCGGCACCATCTAGGCGATACCAATTCCCACAGGTAATTTTGACACCCAGTTTCCTCCTCATAGGGAGGCACCTGAGCTGTGACGATGTTGACTAGGAATTCAATTTTGCCGAGAGCACCCAAGCGATCTTTTACATACCGTTTAATCATACGACATAGACGCTGTCGATTTTCTGCATCTTGAAAATCCACCGACTTGGACCGGGGTCGAACCCACAACCACAGGTACATAAGGCCAGCGACAAACCAATCACGAAACCCAGCCGTCCGAATTATTACGAGTATATGTATGGTATTCTGATGCCTGAGAATAAAAGACATACACACAGTATAATTTTATGTGTAATTATTTTTAAATTACTTTTTAATGTTCTGAAATTAAAGTTGTTAAAAGTTTTATAAATCACACGTAAAAAGTGAATCATCCATTTTACTTATAATTTTATCACCTTTTTCTAGACATCACGGATTTATTATAACTTTTTGTGACTATAATGCTTTTTTCATTCAACACCATTTAATCAGATTAATATAAAACGCTCACATACATTTTAAGGGGCCGCGGTAGCCTAGTTTTCAGTGTGCTCGTGACCAATGTGTCATGAGTTAGAGCCCCAGTACCAAAGAAGACCCGTTGTGCCCGCGTTGAATTCGTCGTGGCTCAAATTCCTCCCATTGACGAGGTGTGGTGGTTTGTAGAGAGGGGATGCTAGCTCAGGTGTCAAACTCGTCAGTTGACCATGGTTCAAAATTATAAGGTTATTCGCCTGAAGCCCTCGTGTTGCTTTATACTGTGAAAGTAACAAAACTCACTCGCTCATATTCATTTTAAAAATCTTAATTTAAAATTTAACGCTAAATATCCGTACCTTTTTGAGAGCTATGGGAATTATAGCAGAAAAGTACGTGCTACAAGTAGGATATTTATCCTGTGTTAAGGTATCCGACTACTTGCGGCAACTTTTTTTTAATAAAATGGAGATATGGGGATATTTTGTGGTTCTTTTTTGGATTTATTTAGTACATTTTTTAAGAAAAATATGCGAAACCTAAGAAGAAAAAGAAATTATTATTACTAAAATGGAAAAAAATGGTAAAAATTTAGAAAAAATACAAAAGGGGCCCCATTCTATGCAAAAAATTTATGAACAAATGTTCAATTTTTCAATTTTGATGTGTTGCTTTGATATTCATTTTTGAAATGACCCTCAGAGTAAGAGATATTTTAATTTTTACAAAAACTAGAGCACTTAGCTATTATATGAAATTGCTTAAAAAATTATGATTACTGTAAATGTTGTAATAAAACAGTGATTGATAAATCTGAAGGTTAAATCACTTCTACTATTATACAAAATATACACGAAAATTTTCAGTCAATTATTTTCAAAATTTTATTGAGAAATCACTGTCCCTGTTTGAGCATTTTCAAAACAACACATTTTGAGCAAAACGCATGTTAAAGTATGACATCTTGCTTAAAGTAGCGGCATCTGCTTTTACTAAAACACTAGTAGTTTTTGTTCTAGTGAATGGAAATTGATAAACTCTGTATTTTTATAAAGCTAAGATAGCCTATAAAAATAAAATCATAAAAACACTTGTCATTTTTTGGCAAAATTCACGATTTTAGGGTAGTCGGAGACCTTAAGAGAATGTGACATTTGTGTGCACTTAATGAATGCACTGAATCGCGTGTTCATGATCCTGGACAGCTTTGTTTGATACATATATATAGTTCATAGAATCAGGGTGTAGTACTTCAGATGAAATAAGCATCGATACATTTCTCTGTGTGAGGAAAGTGTCTAAATATATTCAATATTAATATGTAACAGTGTTTTAGGTACGTCTATAGATTAGTATATGATATTTCGATACACTCATATATATACTACAAGTCCATCCTCCGTAAATTTCTAAATGATATTCCGAGTTTCTCATACATTTTTCCTATTTTTTAATTAAATAAAGGATGATAAAATTTATTTACCGAAGTTAGTGATTATCATTATAGTTATACGTCGAAAGTACGTAAAAGATGTGACTAAGAAACATAACGTAAATCCAGTGACTACAGATTAACATTAAAATTTAAGGATTTGTTATTTGATTTTAATTAAAATTTTATACTTTACCCCTTAAAGCACATCTTTAAAAAAAACTAACAAAAAAATCTTTTTTTGATTGCTTGAGAAAACTCCTTTTAAAGCCTAGTTTTGGCTAAAAAGTAAAAAAAACAGTAAAAAAAATCAATCAAATGCTTTATTTTAATTTTTGATTTTCATCCGCAATACAGATAAGAACCGAATATTGAAATATTGCGCGTTCATCGACTTTCATTATCTTTCTTTTCGAAATGCCATTTAAAAAAAGATTTATCAGTAAAAATATTTATTTATAATTTTTCACAGAAATAATGTAATAATTTATTCCAAAAAATTATTCAAAATTTTCTTTTGGGGGATATATTTGGAAGCAAGGTGCGGGATGTAGCCCAACAATTATTTTAAATGTGTAACGGGGCTATGTTCTTTTCCAATTGTCTTTGTTGTCCCTTTTAGCACAACACATGTGTTGTGGCAGATATAGAAATTGGGCAGATATAGAAAACTGTGTTGATTTTTTTATCAAAAGAAATGCCTGATATTAAAATCATTGACAATGGTCAGTTTGCAGACTGAATGTATATTTAAATTATAATAAAACTGAAACAATTGGAAAATCAACATGCTGAAATTGATAAGATGGATTGAAATACTTAACCATTTCAAAAATAAGCACATCACATAAGAAAATTTAGTTATTCTTTTTTAATTTACATTGTGCTGCCCTGGAACTAATGCATCAGTTGAGTATTTTCAGTTTGTAATTTATGGACAAGTCAGAAATCAAGATTGAATGTTGATATTTTTTAGTTGCAGCACTTATAGTAAAGATGAAAGGTAATTTTTGCTCCGAAATTTCCGATAAATTATAAAATATATTGAGAAACGAAACAATGCATTTTTGTTTGAATTAATAAAATGTTTCACACATTTACGTTGAAACTTTTTCTTAAATTTTTCGTTCTCCTTTTCATTTTAAAAATCTGATCACCTTAAAAGTATTCCAAAGTAACACAATTATTTGCCTGAATAATTTAAACAAAATGACTTATTATGAATCAAGTAAATTATATTACATTTATAACAGTAATCCGCCAAAATAAGGTGAATATTTATCCCATTAAATTTTTCGTTCAAAGGAAGTTACTTAAGAAATACACAAATGAGTACATTTAACTCAAAAATCAAAACAATCTTGTACTCATGTGTTCTTCCGCGGGTAGTGTGGAAGATACAAAAAATAGTTCGGAAGATTTATGAGAATTAAATTTGTTGTTAAGCACCAATTATCAAAATATGTAGCCGATATATTAAAAGAGTTTCTGCAATCCTGAATATCTTTTTCAATTTTTCCGAAAGCATTAATTAGCATTTTGGGGGATTTTGAGTACATATAAGGAATCAAATTCAATCAAGGCATGCGGTCAAATCTGATGCAAACATTCTCATTTCAAAATGAGTATGTTTACGTACTCATTTTTGAGTAAGTCTTTTTTCTCCGTGCACAGCGCAGCATCTTGTGGGAGCTTCTTGTTTTTAGATCTAGCGGAACAAAACTAGGGAAATGACGTTCCGTTAGATTTTTTTTTTTTATATTTGTATCGCTATGATAGTTTTACATAAGTCTTGCTGCTAAATGGCTTTTGAAATCTAAATTTTTTAAAACAAAACAAATGAATTTCGAATGCTAATTTCCAGCAAATGAAAGAGTATTTTTATACTATTTATCTAAATTTACGAAATCACGATGACAAATCACACTCAGTCTCACTAATACGAACATACGACAATATCATTGGGTATTTGGGCCGATTACGGCCCTCCATCCCATATCTGGTACTGTACATGTGGAAGCGATGGTGGACTTTTTTATGCAGAGAGATGGAAGTTCCTGATTGGTTTATTCAATAGTTCGAAAAGGTTCGTTTCAGTGATGTGATTTTCGGTGAATGAGAATAGCTGAGTGCTCGCTCTGTGATTGGTTTTTAGGATGTGAGGAAATTGACTGTCATTAACTCCTCGGGGGTCTACGGAAAGTAGCATAAGATAGGTAGGGCGGGGCTTGTGCTGCAAAGTGAGATACAAAAATACAAGAGTACAGTCTCACTAATGCAGACATCAATTGCTTATTATTCGAGAGTAAAAATTACAGCTAAAATACGACTCCGTCCGTGCTATTTCATGTATGTACAGTTTAGCTTGTTTAGCGCGCTCGAAATAACTGGAGAGCATACGTTAAGGGGTTAATCTCTATGGGAAGAATTCATAGTGAAAACTTTTCTACTTAGAGAAAAGATTTACTTCATCTTTCAAATCTAATATATTCAACTATCTCTGTTCAATGACTCTTTCATGTTAAATATATGATTTTTTACTAATGGTGTTGTTGTTGTCTTGCCCATGCAGTGCTAGGCTTGTCCATACAGTGAAATAAAAACATCGATAATGGAAATTAAATTTGCCAGAGCCTTATAGGAGGTACTTCTACCTGTTGTGGTCCGTGGAAGGTTTTTTATTTCCCTTCTAACACCCCTAGGAAGATCCAATGGAGGCGTTCCACTATTCGCCACTTGAGGACGTGGACTCTAGGGTTTACAGGTTTCTCCGAGGGTTTCATACTAATAAATACTATAAAAAGACTCTTGCCCTCTTCAATTCGCTAACACACCGACTAGGGATTACAATATCGGTCCAAAAATCCAATAGCGGTATTCGGTATTTTTTAGATCTTAATACCGGGATACCGGTTTTAATACCGGTAGTAGAAATTTTAGAAAAAGAAAGAAAACACAGTTGTTTTTTTGTTTTATTTGAAAGTTGCTTTATTAGAAAGTGTAAATATCACAAAAATAATTTCTGTAACTTATAAATTATAATAGTATATAAAGAATCACAAAAAATAAAAGAAACATCTTATTTGCACTGTGCCACCATATTCTTTTTATCATATGAATAATGAAACCAAACCGAAATATTATCAAATGACTTTTTATGTTCTTTAAAGTTATTCTTATTCCTTATTATGCGTTATTATTTATGAATATATATATATATATATATATGTCATGATTTTGAAGACAGAATCAGATTAAAAGTTAGAAAAAGGCACGGTCATTATTCAACCATTTGTACATCTGTTCTGATACCGAGAGAGGAGGAAAAAGCACGCCATGGTGGGGGTTTCAAGTGGATAACACTTGAAAAACATATGGTAAGTATCGCTGCTTTGAAGAAGGTGCTTGCAAGTTAATGCTGACATATGTTGACTATTAAATCTAACGATCTGGAATTAGACATGTTTATTGGCTAGGCCATATGTTCGGAAGAAATAAATGGGTAATTAGTTTGACACTTGAAGATGAGACCTGAGAAATATGAATCAAGTGCTAGATAGGGAATTTAATTTTTAATCTAATTTAATTATCCTTACATTTGCCCCCCAATTTTAAAAGGGAGTCATGGCGTGGTTTTTTTCTCTCTTTACAAACTTAATCAATTTTCAATAAACACAAAACAATACATAACATTATTTAGAAAGACATATTAACACAGTAGAAATATTTAAGCAATAGGAATACTAAAATCAAAATGCAATACAATAAACGAAACTATAACAGCAAACACAGTAAGGACACTTCCAACATATCAATTGATAAACATGAATTTCCATACATATAATTGAAGATTAGCTTGTTCAAATCTATTCGACATCTAGAATAAGAGCTCGCGTTTCCTCCTATTCCTTCATAATAATAGATTCGTATTATAGCTGGTAGAATTTTTCAAAAAATTATGTTGGAAAATAATATATCAAACAATAATATAGTAAATATAAAAATACACGAAATCATACAAATGTTAAAATAATAATTTTGTATAAAAATCTACTCTGGCGCCATTGATACACTAAATTTTGCATATATGAAATACATTTTTAAAAAGATAAAAAAAACACACACATAGACACTAATAAAATGAAATTATTAATAATATGAAAACGGTGTACAACACACAACTTATATGCACTATTCAACACAATAAACAATATTTTATTTCACATGCGTTATAAAATATAAAAATTATAAGAATATAGGAATAAAAGAATATAATAATATAAGAGTATAAGAATATAAGAGCTCTTTTTTATTATTTTGAGTCGGAAAAGTGGACTCACTTCAATAATAACTTTTAGTATTTCTGAAAATTTTTCACAATATTCATTGTAACTTAATATCGCATGCAATATTTTGAATCTTTCCGTAACCTTCTAAAAATACGTTTCATAGACAAAAATTCTTGAGAGTTTCTCTTGCATCACACATTCACTAATAAAACTGTATCACCTTACTTAATTTTGAACACATCTCTCTGAGAAATCTGCGTCATCAACTCACAGATGTTCAGGGATGCTGATAAGAAACAATGAGAGGTGTACATATCAAACTAAACAAGTTTATCCTCTTAATGTTTCGAGACATATACAAAATTATAATGATTGTATTCTCGCTTATCCACTGTATAATATCCAAAAATAAGCTTCAAGTTATTAAATTAATTTTAATTTTAGATAAGGAAAATTTTGAGAAATAGTGAATCCTGATATATGGCCGGTATATCAAAACACACAATTTCAAAATAAAAAAATTTAAATGACATGCAATAAGATTACTGCGGAATAAAATAATTAACAAAACAATTGAATTCAATGGAGAAAAAAGAATACAACTTGACTTTACTTTTGTTTCTTATAAAAATCAATATCTCTAGTATTATTTCTCTCATTAGTCATTTTTCTAAAAACTTAATTTATATCTTTCACTTTAAAACACCAATTTCTATCATAACTCTTAACTCATTCGACATCTTAAGATAAAATTATGAGAAGTATATTAAAATTTCTCAAAATTTTGTATGACTAAACCTATATACTTTGTTTTCTCAATTAAAATATAAAGAATCTCATTTATAACACAACTATATTATAAAAATTAAATACCATATCATATCATATATTATTTTTTTCGCAAAGTTCTGTTCAACAAAACTCAGTTACTTCAATGTTACTACAATTGGAAATATATAATCTAACTGACCTCCACTTTGCAGTGTCAGAAACACTTGGTGAACGGTCATCCAGATGCTGTTGTCACTTTATTTCACTAGTAAAATTCTATTTATTCATTTACTTATTTTTCCATGTTGATACTTCACTATTTCACAGTATTACCGTGCAGACTTTCCGGCGAAGAAGATTTTTTTTTGGCAGTGTTGGTCCTTCCATCATTGTATCACTGGGTTGGGGAATTCACGCTTCTCTTTTTGTTTTGTTTCTTTTTTCGTCTTTCGAAAATTGGTTCTTTCATTTCAAACTTGCTGGTCTCTTCAGCAACGGTAGAAATAACGTTCGGTGGTAAACACTGCATTCTTCTCGGGGTTTAAGAGCGATGTTCTTCCAGGGAATAATAGTGCGTTTTTTTTTTGTTTTTGTTTTCGTACCATTTCTTATTCCGGCAATCCGACGTCTTCAGCATATTGGCATATGGTGCATTCGGTGTTCCGTCAAATTCTCCATATCAGTTATTATGGTCGCTGGCTTTAGTTTTTATATTAAAGTTATTTAATAAAAAAGATTAGTTTTTTACGTTAAGATTCGAAATCCATTCGCAGATAAGAAAATCCTACCGGCTTTAATTCTGTCATGATTTTGTAGACAGAATCAGATTAAAAGTTAGAAAAAGCACGATCTTTATTCAACCATTTGTACATCTGTTCTGATACCGAGAGAGGAGGAAAAAGCACGCCATGGTGGGGGTTTCAAGTGGATAACACTTGAAAAACATATGGTAAGTATCGCTGCTTTGAAGAAGGTGCTTGCAAGTTAATGCTGACATATGTTGACTATTAAATCTAACGATCTGGAATTAGACATGTTTATTGGCTAGGCCATATGTTCAGAAGAAATAAATGGGTAATTAGTTTGACACTTGAAGATGAGACCTGAGAAAGATGAATCAAGTGCTAGATAGGGAATTTAATTTTTAATCTAATTTAATTATCCTTACATATATATATATATATATATATATATATATATATATATATAAAATGAATCTTAAAAATATTTTGAATCCTAAAGTATGATATGCAAATACAATGCAAACAACAAACTCAACAATTTAAAATATATCGAAATATGACAAACTTTGTTCACAACTACAACCGTGTTTTCACAGATACGAATATCAGACTACGAATCCTACACGTGTGCAGTATCGCTTTGAGCTGTAATAAAACTGTTTTGGCCCATCCCCTTGGGTGATTCTCATATTTTATCATTTCTCTTGATTGTACAGTGAAACTTTATATCCCCAATCTAATTAATTTCGTCGGTTAGGGAGACACATAAACAAAAACATATACTATTTTGCTGTTAGCGATCCCTGAACATATAATGGAGACAATTTTAAAACATTTCTAGTAAATACTGAAAAACAGGTATTTAAACTTGGGAATACGGGTATTACAAAATTGTACAAAGGGCTCATAATACCGGTATTTGGTGTCCCGGTATACTGGTATTGCAATCCCTAACACCGACTGATGAAAATACCTCATTAAGAAGACAATTTCAGCACGATAGCTACGGATGATAGACCTCGTAATTTTGGACCACGGCGAGTGACGAGGATGATACCTGAGCTGGTACTCTACTGTCCAAACTTTCACACCGTGTCAGTGAGTAGAATTTCTACCCAGACAGCTTTTAAATTCTTCAACGCATTATACAAAGGGACTTCAGTAGTTTCAGAGTTCTACTATAACCATTCGGGTACACGGCTGCATGTTACATATTTCAAAAATTCTAATAACGAATTATATTTATTTTGAAGTATAGTAAATAAATTATGAAGAAATATATATTTATGATTGACACCGATTGATTTATAATTTTTCGTGTAGAATAATATTTTTCATATTTTAAAAGAAATACCATGTGGTTTTCGAAGTAGTGCTGTTTAGTGCAACACCTATTGAAACCGTATAATATTTATTATTTTCACATTTTTAGCATTAAAATTGCATCACGTTCGTTTTTTTCAGCTGAAAGCGTCCACATCCCAGACAATGAGTTGGAACCACACCAGCGCCACCTGGGGGAAACGAAGAACGAAGATTATGTGAAAGAGGGGTTGGAGGAAGTTGAGGACTTCGAAGATGAGACAACCATCTCACCAACCACCCATTTCACCAATCACAGCGACAGTCACGAAGACCACTCCATACACGTGGCCTCGTGGCAGTGGGAATATGTGAGGACCCCTTTCATTTACACAGCAGTAGTCATAGTGGCAGGATTTTGCAAAATCGGTAAGATATATTCCCTTATAGTATAAACACTGATAGAACGGCATCGAATATTACATATGCAGATTTAAAAATGATGTACAAAACATTGTTCCAAATTTGCGTGGGTGGTTAGCAGACAAAGATTCAAATTATTTCAATAATGATAGATTTATTAAGGAATAAAACAAATCGACATATGTACACGGAGAAATATTATAACAGATTATTTACTGTAACTGAAAATGTGTGTGCAGTCATTATAAACTAGCTTTATAGCGCTCCAGAAACGTCTCTCTAAATCAATTCCACTGGTAGGGACTCGGACAAATAAACTCTCAGTCTTTCCTCAGACAACGCTCAAGCAGATTCTAACCTCGACTGAATTACTCGACTAGTCTCAAAGGTCCCTTATATACCCTCACGGAAATTTCCAGAAAAATAGATCACAGAGACTTCTCGAGGGTTCCTTGCCGATATTCTTTTCTCGCCAAATATGTCACCAAAGGCGATTAAGTCGCCCCATTCTGGTAATCTTCTAAGGGGTTGCCATTATCTTATTCAAGTTTATGCTGAGATGCGAACTTTCTCTGTAAAACTCAATTTCCCACAGGAGAGCAACTCTGCAAGGAAAACAACACACTTTGTTTCAATATAAAGCTAAGACTGGTTGTAAGGGAAGCGAACCTAAATGTTTTGGTCGAGAACTATTCAATCAACAAGTAATATAAAAAAATGCAATCGTGTATATAAAATTTAATTTTACTAAATGCTTTAAAACGTGAGAAAAAGAAATCTTTTAAAATGTTGACCCAAGTTGTTAAAAATAAAGTCAACGTGACTCTGTATCTGTACTTCTTTAAATAATTAGTCTTAGTAAATTTATTTGAATTAATTATAAATAAATTATCGTATTCTCACCCCCAAACAATCGTGTATATAAAATTTCAGCTCAAACGAGTGCTTTAAACTGTGGGGAAAAAACGTTTTTAAGTTTTGACACAAGTCGCCAAAATGGTCGCTAAGTTGCCAAAAATGGTGCCAACGTGGTTGTATCTATAATTCTTTGAATAATTAGTTTTAATCAATTAATTTTTATTAATCATAGTTAAATTACCGTATTGTCAACCAAAATAATCGTGTATACAAAATTTCAGCTCAATTGAGTGCTTTAAAATGCATTTCATTTACGATTGAAGATTTGAACAAGGTGAGGTAGGGAGACTGAACAAATAGTAGGAATTGAATGAAAAAGAAAAGCGTAAAAGACGAGATGATAAAATTTCCGAAGTCAATAAAATTAAGTTTCCTTCTTTCAAATATTCTACTTTTGAAGTGAGTGTGTTATTGACTGTTCTTACTTCTCTATCACTCTCTTAAAATATTATTACCCTTTCCTAGATAAAAGGGGTACAATCCTACTGCGCACAAGCCTTCAAGCTTCCTCTCGTTGAGAAATTTTAGCTTTAGCTAGAAATAGAAGTGATCTCCGTCATTTGTCAGTGGTTCCGAATTATTAGGCTCGTCGTGAATAGCTTTCGTGTTATTTCGAAGTAACGAAGATACTGAAACATTCACTCAATTCATAACACAGCGACTGTATTTTATTGCTGTTACACATTTCTCATGAAATGATATTTATGGAAATGATTTTTAATGCGTATTGCTTTTTTATAAAAGAATTGTCAGTTTCTCAGAATCAACCCTTTCAGGACCAAAAGATTTTCCCTATTAAACCTAACATCATTTAAAAATTCATATAAAATCAATATTATAATAAAATAGAATTTATAGTTAATAATGGTTTCAAATTCCATAAGTTCCAAATTAAGATCACATCGGTTTGGTCACTGTCCTCAGAATAGGCAGAACATAATCTCACGTATGATTCCACGTTCCCTGAAGTGATCACATATATGTGATCATGGTCTTCAACGGGTTAAGTGCCAAAATATATTATAGCTAATATGAGAGTTCAAAATGGTTGAATCT
This sequence comes from Trichonephila clavipes, assembly GCA_019973935.1. Lineage (NCBI taxonomy): Eukaryota > Metazoa > Arthropoda > Arachnida > Araneae > Nephilidae > Trichonephila > Trichonephila clavipes. Next base: position 218,763 of record BMAU01018268.1, read on the forward strand.
GTAATGTTGTTACATCTTTAAAAAATATTGCATTAGTATATGACCATTTAATAATATTTTTATGTTATCATAAAATTTATTCAAAACGTTGTTATAACAATTTTTAAGCTATTGATAATGGTGTTTCCATCTTCCTTTTAAAATATTTTAAATTATTTTGGTGACTTAAGAAAGGTCTTCGAAATATTTATATTTTTTAAACATAAAGTGATTAAGAAAAAGACGGTTATTGGAATAAATCATTATTGGAAAAGAAAAAAAAAAACATCAAAAATTACAATGCAGATTTTTTTTCTGGAAAAAAATAATGCTGAAAACTTTTTTGATCGCTGACTTTTTATGTGAATCACTAAAATATTCAAAAACGCATATGCTTGATTATTTTCTTTTCATCATAAACAGTATCATTTTGCGCCTTTCATGAAGAATTTAAAACAAAATTAAATTGCGATAGGCATTTTAAATTTTAAAAAAAAACATAAAAAAACTGTGATTGTGAAAAAACATAAATCTGAAAAGTTGCCAAATTGAAAAACTGTTTTACAGAGAGAAATAAACAATGATTGAAACATGTTCCGTTTTTAACAAACTTTTTTTTCTTGTAATAATAAATTACAGATTTTTTTTCGTATTTGTTTTATAAACTTTGAGCATTTTTATGACATTTTTGTTTCAAGTTCCTGAAAATATTGTAAAAGCAATGAAAAAAAGTATAATGTTTGATAGTTTTCGAAATACATTCACATCTACGAAAGTTGGGAAGTAGCATAATTTCCTTTTCTAGTGACAATATTAAATAAGTCGTTCGTTCCTTTTATTTCTTTTAACCCTACAATCCAATTCCCATTCGACAGAACCTCATTTGGGTTAACCCCTAGAGACACCCCTTATCTATTTTCTCTTTTGGCGATTCTAAAAGATAAAAGGGAACATTTCCACAGATTTTCGTAACCTATTTTACGCACTGTGGCAACATATTTTCGAATCCCAATTGAATTTTTTGCTTTCTCTGCGAGGATTTCTCGGAATTTGGCGCAGAATTTTTCAAAGGATTCTTTTTTTATTTAATTTCCGTTTCTATATTCCCAACACACGCGATTTGGTCCAGTTGCTTAGAATATTGCTTTGCTGATGCGTAAAATGGTTTACCCGCCAAAATCGGAGTTCACATGACTAAAATATAAGATTCGAATAATCCTAGTGTGACGTGTAAATTGTGTTCTAAAAATATTCCTCATTATAAGGAGTTCAGGTTTATATTGATAAATATAGAATTCTATTCCTATGTGTCTTTCAATTTTTTACCAAAATTTGGAAGCATGTTCTTTATAACATTTATTTAGTATTAAATACTGTAAAATGTATCATTACTGATAAGATAGGCCAATGCAAATAAACTTCTAGTGTCGTGTTATGAGAAAATCTCTTTAAAGGCATTCCTCGCAGATAAATGATATGCTAATAAACAATAGTCTAAATACACTATCTACCAATAAATAATTGGACTCCTGTGATAAAAGAGATAAACAAAGCTTATTAATATTCAACTATTCAGTAGAACCTCCTCCTGAGGCAATTACAGCCTTAAACCTTCGGGACATGCTTCCCACAAGTTTTTGGATGATGGACAGTGGTATTTTCTTCCACTCAGCATGTAAGTCTTTTCACCGATTTTGAATAATTGCTGCACCCCTTAATCCGGCAATCCATCTCATCCCATAAGTTTTCTATATAATTCAAGTCTCTCTCAAGTTTCTTAGACTTTGGAAAGGCTAGTCCAATCGATTCGCCCTATTGATATCATATCAATTCATGGTGGACCTCGCAACATGACAAAGGGGAAGTAACAATGATCCAATCCGTAAAATTGCCACAGCGTAGAAAGTAAATTGTTGACTAGAATAATTGAGTAGGAGTCGGCGTTGAGCTTACCATGAGTTGGGATCAAGGGTCTCATTCCATACAACTTTAAACATCCTTAGACCATAATTCTACCTTTACCAAACTTTACCGCAGACACAATGACTTCTGTCATGCCATGGTCTCATTCCATACCACTTGAAACATCCTCAGACCATAATTCTACCTCCACCAAACTTTACCGTAGACACAATGCCTTCTGGCAAAAGGCGTTCTCCGGACTGACGCTAAACCCAGACTTTATCATCCGATTTGGTAGAGATTGTACATTGATTCCTTATTTCAGAGAACTTGTTTCCACTCATCTACGGTTCAGTTTCGAAGTTACTTGTATCACTTCTGACGAGTAGTGCGCTTGGAGTTTGTAATCAAAGAAGCGCGATCAAGGAAACCAAGCAAATGTGCTTCCTTGTGGATGGTATTTGATGAAACAAAAGTCCCGGATGCTTGTTGGAACTCATGAAGTATGTTCTACAAACCCCCAAATTACACTGCTGACAATACAAAATTCAAAAACAAGATGGACCAGAGATATAGCACATAAATTTATTTGGCAGATAACATGTTGTACAAAGATCAAATGATTAAAATGCCTGTCTCTTGTGAAGTGGATGAAGAAAAAATCTGTAGTTAGTGTAGACACAATTGTTGTCTATAACCATTGCCACGCTCCTTGGCGTAGAATCAAAGAGGCTTTGGATGTATTCTTGGGGTACAGCAGTCCATGCGGCTTCTCCACGTTGCCAAAGTTGATCTGGTGTAGCAGCAGGGGGTGTACCCCAGACCAGATGTTGTGCAAGCATAGACCACACGTTTTCGATTGGCGGTAGATCGGGAGAGCAATAAGGTCAAGGAAGCAGTTCAATCTGATGGGTAAAGAAGAACTCTTGAACGTTGTGTGCCACGTGGGGTCGTTCACTATCCTGTTAGAATATTGCTGGTGGAAAGCACTGAATGTATGGGAATACCACGGACCCAACACCTCAGAGATATAATTCTGGGTGTTCAGTGTATCAGCAATGCGTCCTAGAGAGATGCCACAATGAAATCTAATACCACCCCCAAACTATGATACCAGGTGCAGGACCAGTGTGGCGATGTATAACGCTGCAGTTCAGCAGCCTCTCACCACGGTGTCTCCAAACTCGAATCCGACTATCATGATATTGCAGGCAGAAGCGAGATTCGTCACTAAATACAATGTCGTTCCATTCCACTGTCCGTGTCCGTCATTCATCGCCCTATTGGTGGCACAAACGACTGTGGATTCCAGTGAAAGGTAAACGAAACAATAAACGCTTTGTGGACATTCCACTCTGCTCCATACGGAGTCGAATGGTACCAGCGGAGACCGAATGATGCGTAGCTAACTGAATCTAGTGTGCTGTAGTTCATGATGTGGTTGCGTGATCCATCACTTCCATGCGTACAATCCGCCTATTAGAACGGGCAGTGAGGGGTGCAACGAGGTGGGAGCTCGGTCAGTCCGTCGTTTCCTCCTGCATCCAGCGATGGTAGATCCTCGTCACAGATTCTTGGTTTCGTCCAAAGCGTTGACCGATTTCTCTGAAGGATCATCCGCAATCCCTCTTGGCTACTATTCTTCCTCTGTCAAATTCAGAAATTTGGTCAAAAAGCGCTCGATGTCTTTCATGAGTCATAGGTAAACAGGTTACGCAAAACAAAAAAAAATGCATGTAAAAGCAATTGCCAAACTTCAAATCTCCAATCTGTTTTCCCCTTATATAGCGCTTGCGGGTGACTCTACGGTCAACCTTGATGTGCATCTGCGTTACAATGCTAATGATTTGCATATTTCATCGCCGCCAACACATCATGTAAACTTCACATGGTTTGCATTCTTCCGTCAGGGTGTTGCATTCTGGGTGGCCATCTGGGTAATTTTAAATTACCCCGAACTCTTTCAGCAATCGCCAAGATCCTCAGGAATGGATCCGTAGGAACCACTTTGGGAATTTATGGCGAGAAGGATCCATAATACTTGATTCATTTTTCATACCATGTGATGATTGGAACTATAATAATTTACGTAATAATTTAGAAATAATAATTTTATAACCGCATAAAACGCAGTCTTTTGAGTCTCCTCATTTTTTATCAGAAAGTAATTTTCATATCCATATCAATTTTCTGAAGCTGAAAGTTTTTTAAATAGCAAAAACATTATCTCTAACCTTTATTGCAAAATTTTTTATAGTGTAATGTTTTAAAAGTAGGCGTGTTGTTATCGTCAAGTTATATGTGTTGTGTTTCAGACATTTTCATTTGCAGTAGGAAACTCCTTTTCATAAGCCCTCATACTTCAGAAAGTTACAAACCGAATCTTACAAAAATTGAAATATATACCTAGTTTTAAAATGTGAAATCAGAGATTAAAAATAGGTATTAATTATGAGAAATTCTTTTTAAAAATTTAATCAGCCATGTTAATTAAATTAAATTATAAATCCACTATTGTAGCAATTTAGTGTCCTTTGAGCAACTAATTGCAATATAAATTTTATTCAACTACTATAAAATTGCAAAGGTTATCTTTTTTTACTAGTATACATTATTTGATTAGCTATAACAAGAATCCTGATTTAATTTCAGTTCCTCAAGTATGGATAGATTCCGTTATGCTCTTTCTAATTGAGCAATAATGCATAGATAAACTCATATTTATAACAGATCAATTTATTGTTCATGGAGGCAGTGGGATTATAGCTGTTTCGTGTAAATGAGTATTTCGGAGAAATCTAATTAAACTGAAAATAGTAAACATGTCAGGATTCCAATTTTAGAAAACTGCCTGCTTTTATATCGTTTCCTCTGCAACCACATTTTCAAACTACTCTTATTGTGATCATTATTGGTCTGGCATATAAATTGTCATCAGAAAATTCATTTTAAGGATAATTTTCTCTGGTTTCAAAAATATTCACGCACTAAGAATATGTTTTCCTTAATGTTTGATATTATTCAATGAAAAACAAATATATATGCTTAAAGGATTATTAAACGAGAGGGAAAAAATTTCACCGTTGTTAAGGAGTAGGAAATAAACTAATAATATTTTCTGAAAATTATTTGTATTTTTATTGGGAGTTGGCACGAATTTTTATATTCAGTCTTTTGAGTGAGGGTATATTAACGTCGCACACACTATAAACCAGCACGAGGACCATTAGCGACAGACCTTGTAATTTTGGGGTTAAGTGAAGAGGACGACATCTGCGCTGGTACCCCCTCTCTGAACTTTCACACCACGCCAAGAGCCTCAACACATTTAAGGTATCCGACTACTTGCGCCAACTTTTTAAAAAAGATGGAGATATAAAGATGTTTTGTGTATATTTTTATAGTTATTTAGTACATTTTAAGAAAATATACTAAAATTATAAAGAAATTATTATAAAAATAGTATATATAAAAAAGGAAAGAAATTATATTATTGTTATTATTATTATTACTAAGGTGGGAAAATATGGGTCAAAATTTTTAAAAAATTACATAAACGGGGCTCATTCTGTACAAAAAAAGTTAATTAACAAAATTTCATTTTTTCCATTTTGATGTGTTTCTTTGTTATTCATTTTTGAAATGATCTTTGGGATAAGCGATATTTTAAGTGTTACAAAAACTAGAGCACTTTATCTTAGGTATATGAAATTGCTTTAAAAAACAGTGATTACATTCCCGTAAGGGTATGTAAATTTTGTAATAAAACAAAGCTTAATAAATCTGAAGGTTAAAACGCTTCTATTATTATACAGAAAATGCGCTGAAAGTTTAAGTTAATTATTTTCAAAATTTTTTGAGCAATTGCTGTCCCCATTTCAGCATCTTCAAATAAAAACACATTTCGAGAAAAATGCATTTTTAAGTATGCTATCTTGCTTAAAGTAATGACATCTGCTTTTACTAAAACACCTGTAGTTTTTGTTCTCGTGAATGGAAAATAATAATCTTGGTATTTTTATGAAGCTAATAAGATGGCCTATAAAATAAAATCATAAAAACAATTGTCAAAATTTGGCAAAACTCACAATTTCAGGGTAGTAGGGTACTTTAACGTGCATCAGCCCCTCTGTACGATTGGTTTTCAATGACACTAGGCTCGAATTCATGACATAACCGGCCGTGACCTTAACCACTAGGCTACTGCAGCTAAAATTCAGTCTCTTATCGCCCTACTTCTTGGGGGTGGGTGTTTTCTCTCTCTTTTTTAGTCCTGCTCTTTGAAATTAATCGAAGAATACTTTTTATTGCTATAGTTATTTAAAGGATCTTGTTGGATTGTCTGGGTTTACATCTTCAAGAAATATTTCGGAAATATATTAAGAGGAGGGGGAAACCTCTTTCTCGTTCTCTTACTCTCTCTGTACTCACAATGTTTAATTGGCTGTTTTCGATGAACCTTTTCTCAAAATCATTTATATGTACATGCTTGAAATTTTTCATACAATGAGCTTTTAGCTAATTTTGAATTTTATTTATAAAATATTTTATGAAACATTGCGAAATTTGACCCATTTTCCACGTAAAAAATTTGTAAAAATAAATTTTTGACCTTTTTATTAAAAGCTTATTTCAGTATATATTTGCCATCATTATAAATATATCAAAAAATTTACATACCTGTAAACAGTAGTTTCTCAGAAAAGGTACATAGAACATCAAAATTTACATTTTGAGATAAATTGATTTTAATGTATACAGAGAGAGAGAGAGATGGGCTAGGAAATAAAAGGATCAATTTAAAATAAAAGATACATGTTTTGGTTTATATCAAACGTTCAACCTTTAAGCAAAAACGAAGTACTTTGATTACACTTTTTGCCATTCAAATAGGCGTGGCCCAGTTTCAACGATTATTTAAAAATCGGTTTTAAGGGCTTCTAATTATCCTAGAGGTTAAAGTAGGGTATTTTTAGAAAGGCTGAATTTTATACAATTTGAAAATGTAAAAATCTCAAATTGTCGAAAAAAATAAGATTATAGCTTTCCAACACCTCTTAATCAGTTTTTGTGTAACTCGGAATATTTGCTATGATCAATAAATGAAATATCATAAAATGGAATTTCACTGTGAATTATTTCACTTAAATTATATAGAACACCATTTTCAATGAAAAATGTGGAAAAATAAAGCGTCAGGGCATACAGAACAATAAAAATAGAATTGTTAAAATGACAATCATTCGAATGATCTCAGTTGTAGAACCTTTTCTGCCATTGTGCTTCGAATAAAATAGAACCGTTCTGTAGATGAGGTGATGTTTCCTTCTGTACTCACTTCTGGAGATGCCGGAAATCGAATTTCGATAATGTGATGTCTGAAAGAAAATCCGAAGATCGTTTCCCGATTTCCGGATGCAGTTGCAAACAACATAAAAGGTCCTATCGCATCCATTCTACAGATGCAAACGGTGAGTTGGGAATATACTACGAATACCCCCTTCCTCTTTTTTTTTCTTTTGTAAATACGGACGCTAATAATGGTGTGTCGGGAGAAACGTCTCGAAAAGTAAATAGCGATTGCTTTGAAATAAGTTATTTATATAGTCAAATAAAGTACTGTGCAATGTAAATTCCAAATATTTTTTCAATGTACCTGTGACATTTATTATTTCTTTTGGGGAGCATTGTGTTATTTAAATAATTGGATTTCGGAAAAAAATCCCTCATAAATGAAAAATTTATAAATAAATCTATAAAAGTCTATCTATCTATATATAAAGTCTATCTATCTATAAAGTCTATCTATCTATATATAAGTCTATCTATATATAAAGTCTATCTATCTATATATAAGTCTATCTATATATAAAGGAGAACAGAGCGACACTCTTTCACTACGCGGTATCTTCAAATTACTAGACCTACAAAGTTGAAATTTGATAGAGGCATGTTTTTTTCATGGAGTAGATATTCGCAAGGAACGGGTTTACAGAAAATCGACCCCCAAGGGCTGTTGCGAGGAATTAAGAGGTGATAGAGATAAATACTCCCGTTTTTGCACTATTATACCTACAGACGTGAAATTTAGCTTGTATGTTGCTTTTATGGAGTAGAGATCCGCTGAAAACAGGTTTAGTGAAAAACAGCCCCTAGAGGCGTTGCGAAAGGTTTAAATATATTCCCGTTTTCGAACTATGAGACCTGCAGGCTTGAATTTTGACAGGCATGTTCCGTTCATGGAGTAGAGAATAGCTCCATGGAGTAGAAGAATGATTTTTGTTGAAACTGACACCCAAAGAGGAGATAAGGAAGAATAAGGGGACATTGTAGATAAAAATTCCAGATTATGTACTATTAGACTTACAACCGTGACATTTTGTTAGCATGTTTCTTTTGTTGAATACAGATCAGCTGAGAACGGATTTTACGAAAATTGATACCTATGGGGGTTGCGGGGATATTACTAGGAATAAAGAAAATAATTTCCATTTTCGAACTAGTAGACATACAGTAACGAAATTTGGTAGTCATGCTTCTGTTGTTGAGTTGAAATCCGTTATGAACGAATCTTACAAAAAAATCCGCTTTCAGTGAGGTTTACTGGCGTATTGATAAAAATATTTCGGTTTTTGTGCTAGTAGACTTAGACTTGAAATTTAGCAAGCATGTCCATTTTGTTGAGAAGAGAACCTTTTTAAGATAGGTTTTGCGGAAATCCACTCTGAGAGAAAGGGTCACGGGAGTGTGGAAAATAAATCTGCTTCAATTTTATAAATTCATGACCTATCCTTTTCAAATCAAGAGGCGAGGTTTATAAGAATGTTTTTTCCAATACAATCAAACGCTTAATGCTAAGACTTAGATATCAATAATTTATACTTAAGCGGTATATACATTAATACCTCGAGCGAGTACGCGAATTCGGAGTTACGCGATTCTAAAATCTCTATGATTTGTCTTTTTTTTCCTATCACTGAAACTCAGGCAGAATCAGTGCGAAAGTTTGATGAAATTAGTAATTTCATTGAAAAAGTTGTCGATCTTGCAGGGATTTAGAAGTGGATAGTGACGACGCTCAATACCTGCTGGATTCCAACTATTAGGACCTGATAATTAATAAGCTCGTAGAAATATATGAGCAAGACATTTTTTTTTGAAAAACTTGAGTCTTTAGACGCAGTTCAATCAGAAGATCGAATGACGATTGGTAATTTGAAAGAAGGCCTCAGTTGAATTGAAAAAGGTTACAAGTTTTAAAAATACATACTCCAACGAAAGGCGTATTTATTCAACAAAACAAAGAATAAAAAAATCATTGAGCCGGTAGACTACTTCGTTAGATTTTTTATGAAACCTTCTACATCAAAATATTTTTGGTTTGCGATTTTATATTTGTATTACTTAAGATTTTACTAAACATTTTTTTTAAAATTATTATTTTCGTTTGTCTCCAGCCCCAACTAAAAATAATTTATATCTATTTATACGCGAAGTTATACCCCGACTTACGCGAATTCAACTAACACGGTTATCACTCAGTCCCATTTATCGCCTATGATCGGGGTATTACTGTATTCTTAAAACATCATGAAATAACCAACGTAACGGGCGTTCAACGGATAGCTCTGGATTAAAAAAAAGTATAAAAATGTTTTAATTATTCATAAAAAAATGTATAAACTTTGTCCCTCTAACAAGATATACAGAAGGGGTGGCTAACCTTTATGAATCAACGCGCCATTTTTTCTAAAGATGTGTTTAATCAGGTATAGACGTGCCGTCAAATAATTTTGACCTGTGATTATTGGGAAAATAATAAAGCTAAATACTAAGAACGCAAAACTATTTAATACGAAAAAATACCTTTTGCATTGTATATTTATGAATGTTTTAGTTATACGAGCAATTTAAATTAAAGTAACATTAGTGTGAATTCTGTTGTTGTAACTGTATGTGAATGAGAAATGACTTAAATTAGGATTGTAAGATATAACTTTTAGTAGAATGCATACTCAATTGGAGTCATCTGCCCCAATCGGTTTTTAAACAAATAATTATTTTTGCCGTGATTCGCTTTTTTGACAAGAGGATTTGTTATTTGTTTCAAAATGCAGTTTACAGACGATGTACTGCATACCACTATTCCAGAACATAAAACACACACCGCTTTGCCGCCTTTGCTAATAATGTCATATTTCTGGATTCACCAAATTCAAAATTCTCCGTTACACTTACTACCTTGCCCTTTTAATTCTTTTTGCTGAACTAGCCATGTTATATATATATATATATATATATATATATATATATATATATATATATAATAACACTTAAAAATAGTAAATATAACACAAATAAACTTTAAAATACAGTAGTGCTAATGAAATTGACTATGCTATGTGTAGACAATTTTTGCATCATAAGCAATTGTAGTCCACGACGTAACTAAGGCAAGACCATAACAAGCGAATGTGCTCCCGCCGCACTGCGACTGATCACTCGCGTTTGTTCGTAATACTTTAGAGTGAACTTTGTTATTTTGAAATAAAATGCAAACTATTTTGATCGCTGGCGTGCCCAAAATATTGTGCCGCGGGCCATGAATGGCACACGTGCCAATGTTTCGCAATCCCTGATATAGGGAGTGTTATTTCAATATTTGGAGCCATGGACGTACGATAAGATTGATTGTTTATTAACGCCACATTCAGGAACTACAAGGTGTTCATTAAAAACACAACTCGTAATTTTCAGATGACGTGACTTTTCACGTTCGAAACCACAATTTTGAAAAGAAAAACGTATAAATGAGTAACTTTTCTTATATTTAGTGTTAGTTGAATTTGAATGAACATATAAAGTTGTTTTAATAATATTATTCTTAGAAAACATTATTTAAATGCGATATTAAATACCTTACATTGTTACGGACTCTGTTAACTCTCTGGTGAATCTTTTATTTTAGAATATAAATCAAGGATAAAAATTTCTATCTAAGTAGATTAGGAAAATATGTGTGTATATATGTCTATATATTATCATTGGCTGTTACAGTAAAATTCCTAGTTTAAGATTTATTTGGTTTTTCTTTTTATTCTTTTTATCATTTTAAAAGGCGCATTTTATGCTTCCGTCAACCCCTTATCTGAAATGTATCATCTTATTTTTCTGTTCGTATTCTTAAAAGTTAGCTTGGACGTTGACATTTCATTGTCATTTGAATTCAAATGCAAATGTCTACGTCGTAAAAAGTAATTTTGGAAACTGACAGTCTTGGGTAATGTGATGCAATGAAAAAATAGAATAATTTATTCGACATCAAATTATTATTGATGTTTTGCCGAATAATTTATTACACCCCACCGAAGTTGAATACAAAGCTCGACTTATCGATCGAGTTCGTCCGAAAAAATGTATAGTATTTTCACTTTATCTGGGTCATTAAAATTGAGTAAATGATTTTTTTTCTTTCTCCTCGTAATTTAGTCACTTCGCTTTTCATTTTAAAACATTTACATAGAAACGGGATAATACATTTATACTCGTTGTTAGCTAACTATTGGTCAGATGTAACTCATAAACTGCATTATACGATGAACTTTTTATACCGTCAATAGATTCCGCATAAAACTTCGTTTTACTAACTTATTCGTTTTCCATTACTTATAAAAAAGGCTAAGCTTCAATGTTTTCCCTTTTAGCCACAAAAACAAATTAAAATTTTCAATGCAAACTTTTATATTTAATTCCGATCATTAATGTATATAGTAAACAGGAAAATATATACATAAAACTTTTTATGATATCTATCAACGCTTGCTCGCTGTGACGATCAATCACATGATTTTTATGAGGAAAGTAAAATATTCCCCGTTTATGTGGAATACTGTAGTGTTATTGCTCTTTTAAGAACTAAAAGGATTTTTTTATCTTAGATTTTCTTGTAATATGCGCTTTAGGTTTGGAATGAAAGTTCATAACAATAAACTATCCGCAAGGTCCAATCTTTCGAACTCTGTTTTTATTTTCATTTAGCCAAATTGGCAATTTGAGCTAGAACAACTCAAAGCTCGAATAAATGTCGCTATTATATAAGATATAAATAGTCAATGAGATAGAGAATAGATATATGGACAATCTAACGACAACAGTAGTCTGAATTGTAGTCGCATATTTCTGAATTACAGTCGCTATTAGAACTATTAGATTTCTTGTGACCAAGTTTCTGAGATTGCATTTCATTTAAATGATAAGTACCCCTTATTTCTTATTATTTAGTTTGTCTTGTAAACGTATCGCGTAATCAGGTTATAAGATTTATTCAGAATGACAAGCTTCAATGTTTTATCTATATTTCGTAATCATAATTAGATATCAATTCTAAATCTAAAGCTGTAAGCCTTAGAACGTAAAAAACTTCGAATAAAAATACAAAAAAAAAAAAAAAAAAAACTCGTATCAGAACACTGTTCTTCTGTACAAGTGAGTGAGGGAATATTAATGTAGCACACTATTCAGCTACTCGAGGGCTTTTGGCGACGGAGCTCGTAATTTTGAACCATTGTCAAATGACGATGACGTCACCTGAGCTAGCACTCTCTCTCCTAACTTGCACACCACACCAAGGGGAGAACGTTAAAGGACTCTATAGATTTAACGTGCATCTCCTCTCTACATGGTAGGTCTTCAGCGGTACTAGGTTCGAACTCAAGACACGCCGACCACATGTCCGTTGCTTTGACCACTAGGATACCGCGGCCTTTTTTCTATACAAGCATGAAACAGAAGTATAATCTGAATATTAAAAGTTATGAATCTCTTGCATTTGATTGAAAGAACAAATTTTTCTCGTAAACTATCGTAATTTTTAAAATTTTATTGACTTAAAATTTTTCTCGCAATTTCTGTAGTGTTTCGTAGCAGCATTCACTTTGGAGTGGTTTTGATATTGATGTATTCTTAGAATTAACCAATTCAAAGAAAATCAATGCGGTAGCCGAATGATCGTGGTCCCCCACCCCAAGCTCATAATCAGTGCTGTTTTAGACGAATTACTTGTTCGAATTCTAATTCCACTATAAATTTGTAGTAGATTTATGGGTGTTTATTGTTGCAAGTTTGCGTGGTGGAAAAGCAACTGAAGAAATAAATTATTTCAATAATAACAAATTTATCAATTTACAAGGACGAACAAATGACTACACTAAGATGGATTGGCGTATACTCACAAAAAAGTATAACAGTTTTGCATTCGTTGAAAGCTCACTCGTTTTAAACAAGCTTTACAACGCTCCAGAAACGGCCAGAACAATTCCACTCAGTTCCACAAGAACTCAGGCACATACATAAAATCTCTCTTCTTATCACAGACAACGCAGAAGCATATTCTGAACTCAATTGACTCGATCTTCGTCGCATGGAAATTTTCAGAAGGGTTTGATTCCATAGACTTCTCGAAACTTCTTTGGCGATGCAATTTGTCGCTAATCTGGTAACCCTGCTCATATCTTCTAGGGTTGCCATAATCTTATCCAAGTTTATGCTGAGAAGCGAACTTCCCTTTAAGACTCAGTATTCCTCAAGCATAGTGTTACTGCGGGAAAAACAACATCCGTTGCGTGTTTCAATATGAAGGGACTCGAACTCACTTTGACTTGGTGGTGAAGTTAGGAGAGAGGGATGCTTACACAAGTCTCGTCTTCGTGATTTGACAATGATTCTATATTTCGAGGTCTATCTCTAAAAGTGCTCTTGTTGTTCCTGAGAGTAATATTTCCACACTATCCATATAAATTGCATTTCAGGTAAAAATAGAGTGACCTTTTTTTTTCTTTTTTACCCTGGTTGAAATCCAGTGCAGCTATTGTATTCACTGTCAAATAGTGAAATAAAGTTCAAATCCCACAAATTGCTCAATATCACATTTGAATGCAATTTTAGAATGTCCCCGACTTGAGTTGAGATTAGATAGGAAAAGACCCGCACATTATTAAGATGTTCCCATAAGGAATGTACCTGAAAAGGCAAAGCATATTTGAATGAACAATAACGCTCGAGACTTATTTTAATAATTTTCATCTCGATAGATATTACTCAGTGAACAAACTTCTACACTTGAATTTGGTATTGAAATTGAAAAAGGGAACTTGAAATAGAGTATATATATTAGTTGTTTCCTGAGAGTTAAAGTTCATATCAAAGGTTGCATTTGAAATTGTGTGGAATGTATATTCCTGTTCCTTGAATTACGTTTCTTTTTGTTTTTCTTTCTAGGCTTTCATCATGCGGAATTTTTATCTTCAATCTTACCAGAATCATGGTGAGTAGCGTTGTCTCTGATTAAATTAAAATATTTTTGTTTGATGCTTAATATTAGGAGAAATATTGCAGTTTTTTATAGTATATTTATAAAAAATGTTTTTAAAATAAACTTTTTCAATCATTTAGTTTTAATGAAGCATTTTTTTGCATGGATTTATATAATTTCATTCAAATATAGTAAATACTTCAATCTTAATTTAAATTTCCATACTTCTTTAAGTTTAAAAATGTCCAATTTATCTTAAAAAATACCGTGTTAAATATTTGAAGAGTTATATACTTCTATAAAATACAAAAAAGTGATTGGGCATATTAGAATTTTTATTCAGCAACAACAGTTTTTTAGGTAGAAGTGAAAATCTCTCATTTTGTGCAGGATATTTTTATACTAGAAAAAACAAAAGTTATGAAATCTGAAACTAAATTAGAAAAGAAAAAGTTTAAAAGTATATAATATGGAATTTTAATGTACTTGAAAGGATAAATTAAATATAATAAATAAGCTTTATAGGACAAACCGTGTTATTAAATAAATTTTTAAAGTTAAAGTAAAAGAATTTATAGCAATTCTATTATTTAAATAAGGCCAAAGGAAGTTTTTAAATTGTTCATAATTTATTTAGAATTTTTATTTACTTATTTATTTTTTAAAATTTATTTCACATTAACCATACCTAGCCGAAAACGTAAACGATTATTTTTGCGTGTGTTAAAAGTATTCCGATTTTACGGTTAAAGTTTGATCCTTTATTTACCAACGATACTTACAAGTACCACTCACTTTGAAATTACATATAATAACCATTTTTATGAATATTCTGACGATACTTAGCAGGAATATTCTTTGAAATCGCCTCTTCCAAAATATATAGCAGCACGGGTTCTATGATGAGTATTTTAGAGGGGAAGGCGAATAGCTTTATAGCAGAAATTGCGTTTTCAGCTGACGGCGTTTTCAGCGGATTGGGAAGATTATCATTTTTGTCCCGAAAAATAGTTAATGTTAAAATTTAAGTGTCTTATTTTCTTGTATGTTAATGAAGACCTTAGAAAACGATTCGAGTTTTTATTTAGGAGAACAATGTATATAATTAATTTTATAGTGGAATATCGTTAATTATCTCTAACGAATTAAATTTCCCAAAGTTGAGTATTTTGCGTATGTATATCCCTTAATTTTCAATGTAGTGATCCAAAAAAAAATATTACATGAAGGAAACTGCAGTAAATCATAATTCGGTTGATAAAGAGTTAACAAAAGGTTCCAATGCCGTTTTAAATAAAAAAGATGTCGAAATGGACTCAATTTAATTTTTTTATGATTTTAAGTGCTTTAAATGAGTTGTAATCTTTTATATGTGAGTGCTTTAAACGGGAATGCGTCTGTGGGAAGTGTGATAATAACAAAACACTTATTCTCCTGCGAAAGAGAATTGCCCTTCTAGTAATTCAGCATATTAACTACTTTGTTACCAGGATATGATCAGTTTACGCTCGTGTAAATTAACTTATTCTACAATAGGAGAGCTTTGTTCTCGTTTATCATACTTCATCGTACAGCTGATTATGTGTCATCTATTTTTCACTGTTATGTTTTGTAGCTATTATTGGGGAAAGTGAGGTCACGACAAATAAAAAAATAATTAATGTCAAAGGGGGAGGGAAAGGAGGTTCTTTGAAATATTGTTGCAAATTTACGTGGTGGTAAAGGAACCTACGACTCCGATTACTTGAATAACAAATTTATTAATGGACGAGGACGAACATATGACTACGAAGACAAATCGACATTTATACACAAAGAAACATTATTACAGATTATTTACAGTAGTTGAAAATGTACTCGTTATATATCAACAAGCTCTGCAGAGCTCCAGAAGCGGCTCTCTAAAGCAGTTCTACTCGTAGGAACCTCTGTCTTATTGCAGACAAAGCGCAAACAGATACAAATCTCGACAGACAAACTTCTGAATTCTACCTACCTTTATATAGCATCATGGAAATTTCAAGAAATATTGATCCCAGTGACTTCTCGAAGGCTCCTTGGCAGTATCGTTTTCGCGAAATTTGTCACCTAGCCTATCACCAAGGGAGATAAAGTAACAAATATGGAACACCCTTCTCACATGTTCTCGGGTTTCTATAATCTTATTTTTCAACCTTATGCTGAGAAGCACACTTTTTTTTGTTAAACTCAATATTTCACAAAAGCAGTGTATCAATCACTTCAGGAGAACAACATATATTGCATGTTTCAGTATATTGGGAATTTTTAATAATAGAGTTATCTACTTGAAAGGAAACTTAAAATTTGATGGGAGATTCATTAGCAAATAAACTCAAACTCAGTGGCGCAACAGCCCATGAGGACCAGGGCCTACTATGCCCACCCCAGTATGCGTGACCATTGGGTGGGGAGGTGCTTCAGAAGATGTCCCGATCAGATGGTCAGTCTGAAGCGAGACCCCCAGTGTTTAAATCCCCAAGCAAGCGTGGTACTCATTTATCAACCCACTACATTAGGGATGAAAGAATAGCAAATAAAAAAGACGTAATATTGTAATTTTACGTACGCTTTATCATTTAGCATTTAACTATGTATTACACCGATCCTGTTATAATCGCTTTTCTAGAAACCAAAAATTGCGTAATGAATAAGGATATTACAAAAGTTTTTAAGAAACAAATGGTGATTATTCTGTAAAGAATAAGAGTAGGACCCACATAATAGGATTAAGAGAATAAATGTAAGGTTTTATATAGATAGAAATAAAAAGGATAGTAGTCTTAGAATAAGTGGTAAGTTGTAAATCATGACTATTTTTACAAAAACTATTGGAACTTAAATACAAATTATGTCGCTGAAGAATTCGGAACCGAATATATAAGCATACACGTGCGTATCTGTGGATGTGACTATATAGATAAATTTTTAGTTCGATGTCATAACGTGGATTTTGGATATATCTGTACTATGGGCTTTACTGATAATCACGATTACATAAAAGCAGTTTTAAACAGTAAATGTCTTTCTCTGTCTCATAAATGTATATGCATACCATATTCCTTTCTAATCTGTGCATTAGTTTTTCTGACAGTTGACATAAAGTTCAAATTCTCTCAAATTTGACAAACAAAAATCGAATCATTTCAAGACTTTTTCTCTTATATCTGAAAGATATTTAACTATATTACGGCAATGACTTTATTATTGTTTCATTTCTATTTTATTCGTTTAAATTGAATTATTTAATAGATTTGATGTTTTTTTTTCTCTTCAAAAATGAATTCCTATTTGTTCATTATTTGCAAAATGGAAGCCCCTTTTAACTATCACAAAATATTAAAAAAATTCAAAAAAAAATTATTCAAATATTTTCTTTTAAATTAAGCGTTATTCCTATAAACTCGTTAAGAAATTTAAATTATCTTGTAAGTTGTAACAACCTCATTTACATTTTTTATGCTTCGTTTCCAAATTAAGCTTGACAACATAATTAACTTTCAAATATTTTGTATTAAATTTCTCCTTTATTTTATTTTTCAAATGCCACTCGATAAAAATTTTTGTATCTTCATTATTTGAAACAAAGAAGAAAAAAATGAACAAGTACGAAGACGAATTTCTAAACGCCTAGAAAGCATTTTAAGAAAAAACATTCGTTCTATCATACTAACTCTAATGCATATGACACGAAAGTAAAAAACTTCAAAGTTAAAAGGACTTTATCTCGTTCTGAAAAGCTTGAAAAGTCAAAATGTTTTATTTTGTATTATTGAAACAAGATTGTATTATTTTTAAAATGTTTCTTGATGGTATTTTATTTTATTTCAATCTCGCAAGGGTTAAGAAAATAAAAGTTGAAAATTGGAGGGTAAATCTCTTACCTATATTTTACTTTATGCACTCTCTTTATTTTATTTCGTTAATTTTTTTTACTAGCCTATAAGTTATATTTCTGGTTATACAAAGAAAATTAGTTTGTATTATGGATTATTTATGAAACGTTTTAATGTTTTATTAAGACCATTCCTTATGTCTCCAACGAGATGAAATTTAACACATTCAAAATTATATTTTCAGTTTCTTTTTCCTTTAATTTTTGATTTATACACTCATGTAAAAATTAAGGTCGGAAACATGTTTTTTGACATATTTCTAAATTGCTATTAGTAAAGCTGATAGAATTTGTATTTTATATATTTTGAAGAATGGGTACTACAATATCAACCTTCGGCTTGGGAAAAGAAGCGTTAACGTTCAGCGTTAGTTTTTGTGGCAGTACTGAATTGAAACCGTTTAAGCATATGGGAACTTTGCCTGCAGTTTTGTGAATTTTGCATTAAAGCAAACAAATTAGCTTTGAGGTACTCAGCCTGTGGCCCACCGAGTCTATTTCAGTGGCCCGGTCACGAAGAGAAATCTACTTATTTAAGAACATTGTATTAAAAAGTTTGTTGGAATTTCTTTGTCAAGAAATCAAATATATCATTTTTGCTTTCGGCTGTTGGTGCCATATGGATGCGAACTGATATTGTTAGTGATAACAGACACAAGAAAAATAGCCACAATTTTATGGGTGAAACTAATTTTTAACTATCTTTCATATCTTGCAAGCGAAAAATATTCGAAGAAAATAGATCGCTACAAGACGATTGGGAGGTTGACTATTTTGTAGTGAAAAACAAACATGGATCAGTAATTGTGTTTGATTTGTCACGAAAATGCTGTATTTAAAAATACCAATAAACAGGAATCATTCAATGATACTTTTCCCCGAAGATCTCTTTTAAGAGGTGATAAATAGGCTTTCTCTTGAATAATCTTTGCAACAGCAACAAAAAGTGTTTTTTCAGTGGTAATATCACAGCGGGGTACCAAAGACATCTTATGCGTTTATATTATGAGGAATTACACATTTTCTCTCGAAAAAAGACAAGATTTCAACATTAAGAGATCTCTACACTTTCTCGTCATAAAAGAGGTAAAAAAAAATTTAGCAGAGAGATAGCTTGGTACCATTAAACCGATGAAGTTTAGAAGAATTACAAAAGATGTTCATATCTTCCAGATTTGAAGAAATCACAAGATAAGAAAGAAAATACAAGAAAAAAGTTAAAATCCAGACGTATTCTAAATAGGAAACGGACCCAGGTAGATAAGCATTTTCGTCTTTGTTAATCAAAGTGTCAATTTAATGTTATTTTATGAAAAGGCACTTTAAAAAACTTTTAAATTTCAAATAAGACTGCGATAAGTTCATTTTGATATTTCTTTTAACAGATAAGATATTTCACTCTTTTTTTTCTTTTTAGGTACATTAAAAAACGAATGAGTTTTTTAATACATTTAATTTTAAAATGCTCCCAAAAAATCGAAAAATATCAACAAAATAATTTAATAATTTTGTAGTAGGACACAGTTTAATAGCTCAAATTATTTATTATAAGAAAAATAAAACTAGAAATAATTGATAAATATGAAATAAAAATGTCATTTAAGACAAGTTTGATATCAGAAATAAGGTGTTATTGAGCAAGTGTTGTGAAAATGATATTCTTTAAGTGCACGCAGAAATGGATAATGCTACCATGCATAATTTTTTGGTATCTAGTTCCCCTACTTATTTGCTCAGAAAATATTAGATTATTGAAGCATTTTCTGTGAAATAGAATCAAATGCATTAATAATTTATATATTGAACTGGTAAATTAGTATATATGAAATATGAAATAAATGCCAATTATTTAATTCAATTATACAAAATTGTCGCTCATCTGGTATAGTGGTTAGTGACGCTGACTGCGGTGCCGTAGAGTCTGGGTTCGAATTCCGAAGAAGATATGGATGTGTGTATTGTAATCCATCATGACTAAATTTGTTTGTAACGTGTGCTTATGCTTACTTCTGTAAGCCCCCGTGTGGTATTTTATGGTGCTCAGGGATTTCTAAATGTTCTCAATTAAATAAATAAATAAAATATTTCAAAGCTCCTGTTGCGATTAAAAATAGTTTCTGCATTTGAAATAAATCTGGTTTTAAAACACAAGTAAAAAATACTTGTGGATAACATCAAAACAAAAATATGAAAATAACTGCTATACTGAAACTGCGTGACTCTAAAAATGCAACTTTTAGAAGAAGTGACCAGAAAGTGAAAAACTCGGCCAGCAGAGAATAAGAATAAGTGAAGTGCAGAAAAATAAGCGATCGTTATTTTTAAATAATATTCGTAAAACAGAATAAGAACAATGTCAAGTTGTAGAACCACCGCCAATGGAGATATTCGAAGCAACAGGTTTAGTACTGAGACAATGCGAAGGAACCTGTGACGGATAGTTTATCAATCCTGTCAACCATTGACCGTCATTCGTCTTCTAAGCTCAGCGGTGGCAAAGCATGCAAGCTGCATTCAATACCGTCCCAGGTGTGCTCGATTGGGGAAAATTCTTGACAGAATTTGCCAAGAATTTTCCCCAGGGAAGAGTCTTAACATCTTGCAAAATATATCGGCTGATACATGCTGTGTGGTCGGGTGTTATCTTGCAAATAAAGAGCATTGGGCACCCTCACGGAGGAAATAGAACCCCCCCACACACCTCCTTCGTCTGCATCACATCATCTACTATTGTTAAGTCGTCTTAATGTCCTGCATATCTCACCAAAGGCGACTTATTGTTCCTCGCGATGGCATCCAAACCATCATATCATGTTTTCATATACAGTAAAACTTCATTTATACGAACGTTTATTATCCGTAGCGTCAAAAATCCGAACCAGTTTTTTCAGAGACCTTGCAGCGAAAACACGAAGGTGTACAATGGTACATCGAAAAATAAGTGATTATTTTCCACAATAAAGGTAAAATTATGACATTTGGCACCTATTTTGCTTTTTCTTCAAGCACGTTTCCCGCATGTGAGGATTTTCAATATTTGTATAGTGTCCGGTTTCATATACTGCAAAGATAGCATTTGGTTTTCGGTTATCCGACCAATCGCGTATACGAACGATGTACGGTCCCAAATGATTCGGATAAACGACGTTCTACTGTAGTAGAAAGCTCCACAGATGCAGCGGGATTTGACCTGTCACTACGTCGACACTACACTCGCACTAGACGACGCCATTCTAACCATTACAAATGATGTAGTCTGTGCTTTGCGGATAATGACAATCTTCTTAATGGATGCGATTAGTGCAGGCTATTAGCAAAGAATAGACTAGTAACATGAATGCCTAGAACAGGGATGGCGAACCTTTCTGGATCAACGAGCCATTTTTTCTCAAGAAGTGTTTAATGAGGTATAGATTTGCCGTGAAACAATTTTGACTTGTGATTGGAAAATAATAAAGATAAGCCCTAACAAAAAACTCGAAACTCTTTTATTTGCTACGAAAAAATACCTTTTGCACTGCATACTTGTAAAGTTTTAGTTATACACGGGTAATTCAAATTAAAGTAAAATTAGAGTGTGACTTCTGTTGTTATACACTCATGTCCATAAATTAAGGATAATGAAGTTCAGGCAAAGAAAAAGACAGAAGCAAAACAAATTTGACTTATTTGTAAAGTCTATTTATAAAATAAAAGGTAAAGAGCAAAAAAGATGCTATATGTTTGACATAATTAATAAAAATTGCGATTTTTACTACCTGGAGCAAATTTCAAAAACGAACCTATTTACAAAAAACAGTATAACATGGTTAGTATGATGATTAATACGGAGTATGTCTCCAAGACGATGCAATACAGGCCTTACAAAGCATAGGCATGCTGAGTATCAAATTATCAACTGATCTTGGGGAATATTACACCACTCATCAAGCAATGCCCTTCGAAGTCCCGGTGGACAGGTGGGAGGGGATTGACAAGCTGAAATTCATCGGCCAAGCATATTCCACACATGCTCTATGGGATTCAAGTCCGGTGAGTATGCTGGCCAATCCATACGGGTGATATCCTCCGATTGAAGTCATTCGACTACAATGTTTGCACGGTGAGGACGGGCGTTGTCATTCATAAACAGAAATTCAGCACCCATGGCGCCCCGAAACAAACGTACATGTTGTTCCAGAATGATATCCCGATAGATGTGGTTTGCCATCGTTACACTCTGAACATGCTGGTCAGTTCTGGAACCAAGAATAATTCCTCCCCAAACGAGCCATCCTGCACCACCGTAACGGTGTCGTTCAAAGGTGTTCTCTTGGTGGTAACGGGTACTTGGCGCTCTCCGTATTAAAGTCCGATGAGAATCAGACTGCAAATTAAACCTGGACTCGTCGGAAAACATCACACAATACCACTGCTGTGGTGTGTCCACAATGCATGCTCTCTACTCCAGGTTAATCGCAGGCGACAGTGAGTTGCGGTAAGTGGAACACATCTGACAGGCCTTCGAGCATATAGATCAATGTGCCCTAAGCGTCTGTACACGGTCTGCCTTGAAACTGTCGTACCGGTAGCTGAAGAGAACTAACGAGACAGGTCCGATGCTGTGCTCCGTCTGTTTCTTTTGGAAGTAACAGCCAAATACCGGTCCTCATTCGGCGTTGTAACTCGGGGGAGACCTGTGCTGTAGCATCTACTCACATTACCATCATCTTGGAATCGTTGCCAAAGCCTGGAGATGACACTCTGGGCGATTCCAAGTTCCTCGGATACTTCCAGCTGGGTACGTCCACATTCCAGTCGTCCAATAATTCTACCTCGTAAAAAATCATCCAAATGCTTCCTTTGTACCATAACTATGCAGTTATTGCACTGCTTGTGAACAATTTTACTTATTTGCCACCATTCCTTATATATCCCTCTCTTACACTCTCGTCATTGTGACGAACTATCCGTGCCATCTGGGGGTTTCCTGTAATTTGCATATGCAACGCCCGGTTAACTTAATGTTAAATTGATTCATTTATTTCGTTATCCATTTTATAATACCCAGGTTCTAATTTGTCATTTGGCGTCACACTATAGTTTGCATTTAAACATTAGATCTTTTAAAGACAAATAAAACAGGACACTAAATTAAAAAGCCGTTCTTTAAATTAACACTTAATTTATTTACAATAAGATTGAAATTATATTAAATACTAAGGATATACATGATTACTTAACTGAATTAGGATCTGAGAGAGAGAGAGAACATGGTGTGCCATCTCGGGAGTCTCCAACCTCGGCAATTTGTCAAAGGGTCGTCAGACCAAAATCGGTGATAAAATTTGTGTCAGAGAGTGAGTAAATTCGTCGT
Organism: Trichonephila clavipes; assembly: GCA_019973935.1. NCBI lineage: Eukaryota > Metazoa > Arthropoda > Arachnida > Araneae > Nephilidae > Trichonephila > Trichonephila clavipes. The sequence goes on from BMAU01018268.1 coordinate 242,223, forward strand.
GCAAGCGCTTATATTTCGCGGCGGTTTACCCCTGTATTCTGGAGGGGATTATTTCTCGAAACACAATCAGCTTTTCTGATTGGTCTGAAGTCAGCGGAGGGATATCTTCCCGCGGTCCATAACTCACCCAAAACGCGGGAAATTCCCAAAAAACATCCCATACCATGATGTATTTATGGGTACATTGCCTTCTTCCAGGCGTGGGAAACGCGTCACCCTTTTTCGGTGGGGTGAGAGACACTCCCAAAATTCCTCTGCTTGTAAACAACAACAGGGTCTGTATACAAATTACTTTTGTAATCCTTATGGAAAGGCGGCCCCCCATCACTCCTCCCCTCTCTCAGATTAACAAAACCAAAATGAATAATAATAAAAAAAAAAAAATTTCAGTACGCAAACGAAATACAGAATTGGCCTAGCGTCGGCAAATGTCTATGTCAAGAACAAAAAATTGTAGACTCCTGGTTCACTATAAGCTGTCCACGTCTTATGAGGGGTTCTGTCCATGTTCATCCATGATGTTGGCAGCTCCATCGTCGCTCAGATATTGCTAAAGAAATCCGCTAAACTGCAAAAAAAAAGAACAAAACCTTGTCTCCCAGGGAAACCATATTAGTAATGAAACAACAGTTATGAGAGAAAAAAAAATTAAACTTGGCCCTTTGTGACAACCCTTGAAGACTCCAAGCACCAATTTCCAAGTCCTCTCACCGCTCATAAAATGAAAATAAGAATGTTAAAAAAAAAAAATACAATCAATTTCTGAAGTTCCTAACCTATTCCGTGAGGGAAAACCAAATTAACTATCAACAACTATAATGACGTTAATGTACGAAGAGGAGAAAAAAAAATTTACTGAATGGATCACCCAAACAATTCACAAAAACATCAGACACAGACTGACAAATAGAAATAATTAAACAATCACAAAGAATCGTGTGCCACTAAATAATAAAAAATATTAAGACAAATAACACGTAAGAATACAAAATTGGCGTATGTAACAACTGCGCAACTAATAAAACAACACTTAGGAGTGTTGAACAAAATACATTGATAAGAAATAAACGCCAGTGAAAACATTTACATACAATTCAAGCGTGGCGCCCAGACACAGACACTTCATAATCGTTTAACATCGAAATCTTGACACGACCAATGTGAAGTGAAAGTCCCAGACCATCAAAAAAAAAAAAAAAAAAAAAAAACTAGCAGAACTCTTTACATACTCAAGCGTAAAAATTTCAATGGTTCACTAAGAGCATTGATAATATTTAATGAAAATAATTAAGTAAAAGTAAAAAAAATTAGAGATTGAAACGATGAGTGTGCATAAGTGGAGAGAAAAAAAAATTTTGTAACTTCATAGAATGCTTGGTAGCCTAAGAAATTAAAAAAATTCACTAAAAGCATTGGTTACAAATAAAAGTTTTTAAAAAAAAAAAAATTTAACGGAATTAATTCAGATTTGCAAATTAAAATTCTATAAATTAACGAGTAGTATAAACGGTGAAAAAAAAAAAAAATATAACCTCAATGAATGCTGAGTAGCCTAAGGAATTTAAAAAAAATTCACTACAAGCATTGGTTACAAATGAAAGTTAAAAAAAAATTACTGTAATTAAATTTAGAATTGCAAACTATGAGTGCGCATGTGATCAGTATGCACCCCCAAAGTGTACAAAAGCAAAACAAACAAAACATAACATCCCATTTCCTGCGATATGACGATCGCCGGCAACCGCCAACACAAGAAACAGAGTGCAGAATTATAACTAAAAAAAAATTGCAAATCCGATTGTAAAAAAAAACCATATCGATTAATATTGCTTAAAAGAAACTTTAAAAAAAAAAAATTTCTTCCACCTTCAATACATTTGAATTTCCATTTGAGAAATGAATTCCAGAAATCACAAGTGCAGTTGAAAATTTCAGAAAAAAAAAAATTTAAAACATAAAATTGATATGCAACCCAAGTCATATGAGGCGATACATACAGAGTAAAGTAATTTAACTAAAAGAAAATTATTGCAAGTGTTACACAGAATTAAACAGTTTCCAATATAAAAAAAAATATCGCTTAACTAATCAACATAACTTTTTAACAATCCTCGTAATACAATGTATCCACAAGTCCAAATAATATAAAAAAAAAAACTAAAATTGTTTCACTATACGCTCAACAAATATACAAACACGAAAAAAAAAAAAAAAACACACAAGATCCTCGATTTACAGCAATACCGCTAACTCAATTCATCGAAAATCCTCTAATTAATAACTCAAGTACAATTCTATAACAACAACCCAAAATTCTCAGTAACCTTAAAATGATTCCTCGATAATCCAAAATTGCCTTTACCTCCGATCGTACACATTTGAAGCCTCAACAACACTAACTAAACTTATCTGCAACTACCGAATAATCAATTGACTGCTCCACAATACCATTAACTAAAACCATCTATGCTCATCAACTTATTTACACAAAATCTCACATACTCAATAACACTTAACTAGACTTATATATCTTCAACTTTCAAATAATTAATCGACTTCTCCACAATATCATTAACCAAAACCAGTCTTTGCTCATCAACTTATTCACAAAAATCTCGCATAATCCTCCACTCGAACTTTCCTAAATGCATCTCAAGACATTCCTAAATATACCACACAACCATTAATTCAACTTATCCATGTTCATCAACTATTTACTCGGAACTGTACCAAATCATTAACTCAAATTATCGTATCTACATCAAAACAACTTTCTCAATTATACCGTATAATTATATCAACTCAATATTCCCTTTGCCCAAAATCCGTAACTCAAAATCTCCTTCTGTACATCAAACAATTTTCTCAAATAAACCATGACTTTCCCTTCAATTCAATTATCCATTTCCATAAAAAAACAACCATCGAATAAACGTACACCTTGAACACAAACTCAACTATCTCCATGAAAAAAAAAAAAAAAAAAAAAACTTCCCAACCATTCAACAAATTCATCAGTGCAAACTTTATCGATCTCCTTCAAATAACTGTCTCAAATATTCCACGAAATCTCTTAACTCAAACTTATGTAACTCCTTACAAGTAGTGAAACAACAACAAAAAAAAATTCACACCCAATCCCATTCCAACATTTCCAAACTCTCATAGCAACAGCACCGTAACGTAAAAACAGGAAACAAGGGGGGGAAAGAAACGAAAACCCATCGGAAAAATTTTGCTGAATCTCTGTCGCGACAGCAGTGGGGGGGCGAGGGGAAGACCCCTCCTAAGGCGGCAAGAATCTGACATCCAAAAATTTCACCCCTGAATTATGCTGCCCGCGGGGAGGAGTCCCTGCGACAAGGAGTAACCAATAAACAGAAATTCCAATCAACAAACAGTGTTTTGTCCTATACCGGATGTCGTGCTGGGGGGATACGACGAAAAGGGGTGCGGACAAGCTCTCCCCACGTTTTCGAAACGAATGGACGAAACATTTTTAACACCATTAGCTGACCAACAACAAAAAAAAAACTTTTTTACCAAATAACAAGCAGAACTACGTACTAAAATCCAGAACAAAAAATTGAATCAACGTCAACACTCAGTGAAATAATCTACCCGCACTGACATAAATCAACACATGTAAGCCTAGCCCCAATCAACCAAAAAAAAAAAAAATACAATATCGACCGACCAAAAAATCAAAATTCTTAGTAGTTTAGCACACAACCGAGACACTTATTGACTGCAAATTCATTTAACAACCATAATTAATCTAAACCGACAGAAATACTATCTCGACAAACAAAACCTTCAATTCCTAGTACAGTTTAGCACACAAGCGAGACACAATGATTGACTGCACATTAATTTAAGAACCACAAGTAATCTAAACCAACAGAAATACTATCTCGACAAACAAAACCTTCAATTCCTAGTACAGTTTAGCACACAAGCGAGACACAATTATTGACTGCACATTAATTTAACAACCACAATTAATCGAAACCAACAGAAATACTATCGCGACAAACAAAACCTTCAATTCCTAGTACAGTTTAGCACACAAGCGAGACACAATTATTGACTGCACATTAATTTAACAACCACAATTAATCGAAACCAACAGAAATACTATCGCGACAAACAAAACCTTCAATTCCTAGTACAGTTTAGCACACAAGCGAGACACAATGATTGACTGCACATTAATTTAACAACCACAATTAATCGAAACCAACAGAAATACTATCGCGACAAACAAAACCTTCAATTCCTAGTACAGTTTAGCACACAAGCGAGACACAATTATTGACTGCACATTAATTTAACAACCACAATTAATCGAAACCAACAGAAATACTATCTCGACAAACAAAACCTTCAATTCCTAGTACAGTTTAGCACACAAGCGAGACACAATTATTGACTGCACATTAATTTAACAACCACAATTAATCGAAACCAACAGAAATACTATCGCGACAAACAAAACCTTCAATTCCTAGTACAGTTTAGCACACAAGCGAGACACAATTATTGACTGCACATTAATTTAACAACCACAATTAATCGAAACCAACAGAAATACTATCGCGACAAACAAAACCTTCAATTCCTAGTACAGTTTAGCACAAGCGAGACAATGATTGACTGCACATTAATTTAACAACCACAATTTTAATCAAAACCCCTGAATATATATAAACCACAACAAAAAAAAAATTCCAAATCTATAGCAAAACAAACAACGCAGAATTTAGATGAGCATTAAAACACTTAACAGAAATAGCAAAAAAAATTTTAAGTCAAAGTTAGCAATCATCTCACATAAAAAAAACAACATGCGCGAGAAAAAAAAATTATTAAAGTTTCAACCTAATATCTTATAGAAAATATTCAAACAACCATCTCTATCCATATCTTAACAAGCATAAATTCCAATGTTATCATCATTTAGTAATACACAACCACTTAAAATTGATACACCAACACAATTTAGCAATAAAATTGATTCTAACAAAATGCTGCTAAAAAAATTAATCTTCTATGCAAAATAAAAATTTAACCAGAAAGTACAGTTATAAACATTCAATTCAGCATAAACTAAACAATTCAATAAAGGAACCTTTTATATGAAAAAAATTATTGAAATTCTAGATAATAATCACAAAACAAATTATGTAATAGGGAAAAAAAAAAAAATTTAAAATATGTATGTATCATAACAACATTCAAATTTCATGACAGGTGTCCAGAGACCCCAAAATTTGACCTTTGTCACAAACATAAATTAAAGCTTAAAATTACTAAAATTAAAAAATTGACGTACGTACATCATTATCATTGAATAACACTTGCATTACAAATTTATTTAAGATATTGCACAAAACACACAGCATGAAAATATTTTATCTAGAGTTAAAATTGATATTAACCACAAACAACACTATGTCATTTAAGCATAAAATCACGACATAAAACAAACTGCATAAAAAAATTTAACTGGAATTCATTAAATAACAGGAAATCATTAAATAAATGAGTACAAAATTTGATATAACTAAAAAAAAAACATAAAACATAGCATGAAACAAGGTGCAACTATGAGACAGGTATCATTCAATGCGTGCTCTCGAAATGACGAAGCGTAAAATTGCAAAAAAAAAAAAAATTAAGTCTCCCTCAAATATTTTAGCGCGGAATTGTATTAACGAGCCGAATTACCTGCACGAGCTCTTAAATTTAAATGAAACTTTTAACTAATCGTCTCTCGCGTAAATACATGCATAGAGAAAAAAAAAATTCACATCAATATTGAAAGAGAAAAAAAAATTAAAGAGCACAAGTACCTGCGTCATCGTTGCACCCCGGACTCTGACAAAACTGCAAGAAAAAAAAAATTCACAGTATCAAATTCAAGCAATACATAAAATACACAGTAGCACACGAGATGAAATTTTGTCCTGATGATCCATCAAGAAACGTTTACAAAAAAAAAAATTGTAAAAAAAAAATTCTAACTCAAAGGATGTAAAAAAAAAATTTTCTAACGACCAAAAAATTTTAAGATCAACTGGTGCTACAAAGAAAAAAATTTTAAACTGGCACCATTATAATGCAACGCCCGGTTAACTTAATGTTAAATTGATTCATTTATTTCGTTATCCATTTTATAATACCCAGGTTCTAATTTGTCATTTGGCGTCACACTATAGTTTGCATTTAAACATTAGATCTTTTAAAGACAAATAAAACAGGACACTAAATTAAAAAGCCGTTCTTTAAATTAACACTTAATTTATTTACAATAAGATTGAAATTATATTAAATACTAAGGATATACATGATTACTTAACTGAATTAGGATCTGAGAGAGAGAGAGAGAATCTTGGTGTGCCATCTCGGGAGTCTCCAACCTCGGCAATTTGTCAAAGGGTCGTCAGACCAAAATCGGTGATAAAATTTGTGTCAGAGAGTGAGTAAATTCGTCGTGCAAGCGCTTATATTTCGCGGCGGTTTACCCCTGTATTCTGGAGGGGATTATTTCTCGAAACACAATCAGCTTTTCTGATTGGTCTGAAGTCAGCGGAGGGATATCTTCCCGCGGTCCATAACTCACCCAAAACGCGGGAAATTCCCAAAAACATCCCATACCATGATGTATTTATGGGTACATTGCCTTCTTCCAGGCGTGGGAAACGCGTCACCCTTTTCGGTGGGGTGAGAGACACTCCCAAAATTCCTCTGCTTGTAAACAACAACAGGGTCTGTATACAAATTACTTTCCTTATGGAAAGGCGGCCCCCCCCATCAATACATTCTTCAAAAATTGACTGAATCCTATTTTATGGAAAGGCGGCATTAACAAACGAGTGTGCCCCATACGACCTCAATACCTTTTACAACGCAGTTAAGATCATTCGGTGCAGAGCACTCGTCCAAATGAGCGGCAGTCATGTCTTGTCCAGTGTCACACAAAACGCAGATAGGTGAAGTCACTAAATTAAAACGAAACAGATGAGCACAAAGGCAGTCATGTCCGGTTAAAAGTCTAAATTTAGCCACAGCAGCAGCACGAGGAGAACTTGGAATACCGTGGGATTTCTTACATAGTGTACTCCAAGGCTTATCACGAGCAACACGAGAAGCTGTAAGGCGAAATGATTCCCTAAAAATCCTTACAAAATGATTTAAATAGACTATATTTCAAATTTGTTTCGAATTCGAACATAAAGTTGAAAAATATTTGGAGAACTCGAAAAGGGATCGTGTATTAGATTGCACAGCGCCACCGATAGGAATATTTTCCCACTTACAAAAATTTCGTATTAAATGAATCGATAGTTAAATCATTATGAATTAGATTCTGGCCCTTTAAAGGAGGTTGAATTATAATTGTAAATTCTATTTTGTATATTTCCAGAACAATTGAGAGAACCTTTGAATTTTGTATTTAGGTCTTTTGTGGCATGGTAATATCAAGAAAGTTTCATTTTTTTGTAAACGTGTTTATTGTATAATTTATATTTTAATAATGATATCACCTTTGAACTTTTTTATTTGTTTGTTAGAACTGGAAAAAATGTAACCATTGATTGATATTAACATCTCTGTAAAGTATTGAAAATATTATTTTATGTTTTGGAAACTCAGTCAATTTTAGCAGATCAATTATTATAACCTTTTTAACCTGTGCGGGAAAAAACAGCGCCGACAATGAGAAAAAAATCCTTTTAGAAGTTAGTTAAATGTAAGTAATTAAAATCCATTAACTCTCTCTCTCTCACACACACATATTTAGTTCACTTTAAACTATTAAGGTCTTTCAATAAACGCTGATACAGATTGCGACTAAAAAATAAATTCTTTTTTTATTAATAAGTAACCCTTGAAATAGGATTACAAAATTTAATTGTATTTAAATTTTATTAAATTTAAATAAGAAATTTTCTGCATTACATTTCTTTTATGTATATCTTATTTTCATTCCATAACTAATTATTCAAAAATGTAACCTATATGTTTCAGAATTGCCCTTCATTAAAGATTGTGCTTGAAAGATTTTGAATCTAAAATATTCAAAAACATTTTTAAAATTATTAAAGTAAAATTTGTTAAAAATTAATTCTTTTAATAAATTAATGAACTAGTTTATTAGTTATAGAATTTTTCTTTTATAAAAAAAGCATAATTTTCGAAGAATTACTGATATGTTATCTCCAACAATATAATATAGATTAAAAAGTACATTTAAAAGCTTTGAAATTTATCAACTAAATATTGAGCTTTTTCTAAAACTTTCATTGTGTCCGATCACCTTTTGTTAGTCTATAAATTTTGTGTTTTCCAAACTATTTTATTCTATCTTGTTCAATGAAAAATTTAGTGGCAACATATGCATTTCTCTACTTTACATTTCTGATTGGTTTGCACTGCCATCTATCGGGAGTCATTCCTGTTAATATTATCTGTTCTCTTTCATTATGACCACACAAAAATAAAATCACCAGTTTCATTTTATTTCATTTTGTGATATATTTCATTATTCCAATAGCAACACAATTAATAAATAATGTTTCTATTTTTTAGCATGCTAATAGTTTTAGGCATTATCGTTGGAACTATTGTGCAGTAAGTCCAAATATATTTCTCGTTCATATATTTATAGCAGCATTTAAATAATTAAATGAATTTATAAGTAGAATACTTTAATAGCACAGTTTGAGATAATTTTTATCCAATTATAATTGATTAAATCATCTTAAATATAGTAATGAGTATAATTTTAGTAAAAATTTGTAGTTGCCGAAAATTTTTGTTGCTGTTTTAAATTGTTAAATTATCCAAAAATAATTTTTTTAATGGTAGTACTGTCTTTTTCAGTTTCACTCATTCCAGAGAGTTGCTTCCGCAATTCACTCCAAAGGCATTTTTCCTCTTCTTGTTGCCACCGTAAGTAAATAAAATATTTCAGTCTACTGCTAGGTATAATCCTTTTCTTGTGCATTAGTACATTGTTTTCCTGAAGTAAAATGTTTGCTGTTTTTTAATGTATACGCTTAAATTTTCATTGTGTCATTTGATCTTAAAATTAAATATTTTTTTCTAGAATTGTGCTTGAATCATCCTATTCTCTTCATGACCGAGCTTTCTTCAGTAATTTGGGTACTATCATCCTGTATGCAGTAGTTGTAAGATTTTATCCTCTTATTTCCCATCTTATCAACAATTTATTATTTATTTGTTATTTGTATAAATAATATTTCCACCTATAGAGTTTCTTTTTAAAATTTCATTAATTTGAATGACTGATCGCAAAAATATCTTCAGAGGTATTTTGAAATATCAATTAATATACAGAAGATCATAGTTCATTTTGGTTATAAAATAAATCTAATAATCTATTAATATGAATTTAATTTAATGTTAATTGATTTTGTAGGAGAATAAAAACTTGTATGTAAGATGTTTTGCAGAATTGATTTTGTTTAATTTTGTAGATACATAACTTAACATTTGAGGGATATCTCAATGCTTTTTTACATTCCGTAATTCAGTATGCAGCGTTGGAGTTTTAGCCAATTATTACTATAACTATTGAGCCAAAAGTGACATTTTAATAATTTTAGGATTTCCTACGCGATATAAAACAACAAATCATGTCTCAAGTAAATTTTACGGAGATAGTTCTAGAATAGTATCTGCTTCAGGTGGCTGTAATCAGTATAAGCATTATATTTCAACAATATTGGTAAAATCAAGAATCCAAGATTACTGTTAATATTTGAATGAATATGTTATTTTAACGTATTTGGAGATTTAATGGTCTTGATTCATGGTGGCTCATCATATCTCGATTATGATGGAGTAAAAGCTGACTTAACTCTCGTACTTGTAATTGAACTAAAACATTCCTTATAAAATACGAAATTCGATAATTGATTTTCGATAATATAATTTTCAGAAGATTCTTTAGCTCCTAGCATTTGATCTTTTTAAAGTTTTAATTGGTGTATTTAAGATAATTTGGTATTTCTTTTTTGTGTGCTTTAGCATTGTTTTGGTAAATGTAATGTAGTAAATGTATTGTTTCTTCAGCATTTTTGAGAAAGAGGTTTGGTCTATTTACGAAATATGAATCAAATTTTGAAAGCTTCATTAAGTTGAGATTTTTTAAAGATATGTAATCTTTCATAACAGTTAAATTATGAGCTGTTCCTAAACTATCATAAAAATCATTACTCTACAAAGTATGTGCTCCTTAAAAAATGGATTTCCCTTAAAAATCTTTCAATTTTCTTTCGGCAACTGGAAGAAATTGATTGGCGTTAATTAATATTGAGAAATGCCAAGTATGTAGTTTTTCCATCAATTAAACATTGCCTGTGAGAAAAAAGAGTTTTACACAAGACAAGTTCGCTTCTCAGCAAGTACTTGAATAAGATTTGGTAAAAAATTTGGGAAGGAACCCTCGAGAAGTCTCAGGAATCGAACCTTCTGCAAATTTCCGTGAGGCTATAAAAGAAACCTTTAAGACAAGTTGAAACAGACGAGATTAGAATCCGTGCTTGGGTGTTGTCTGAGATAAGACAAAGAGACTTTATCTCTCTCTCTCTCTGCTACAGTTTCTTCTAAAGTAACTGTTCTAGAGAGCCATTATGTTCTTAGAACTGTTCGGAGCGATGTATAGAGTGTTTATAAAAATGGAGTTTTCAACTACTTTAAATAATCTGTTGTAATATTCCTTTGTGTATATATGTCGATTTGTTTTCGTGTAGTCATCTATTTGTCTTTGTCTATTGATAAATCTGTTACTGTTCAAGAAATTGGAGACATTGGCTGTTTTTGCACACACGCAAATTTGCAGCAAAAGCAATGCTAATAGCTTAAAAAAGAAATAAATTCCTGTGTTAATGGATGAATTAATTAACTTAGCGTTCTTAATTAATTTTAAAAGGGATTTTTCTGTTATGAAATCTGATTTTTCATATAATTAGATAGAAAATGGATTAATTAATTCTATATTCCAAATTTCATTCCAATCCGTCATTAGAGTTTGAAGGATATTCTGGAAAAATTGTTTGAGTTATATATCTAACAGTTATTCTACTCCAACGGTGTCAAACTCAAAGGTTAACTAGGGCCAAACAAACAAAGTTTAACTTGAGTTGGGCAGCAAAAAAATTCAACATTCATCGAAACATTAATTTATTTCGAATAATACATTGTAAGAGGGCTTCTTAAACTGTGGTCCGCGGACCCCTGGTGATTTCCAGGGAGTCCGCGAAGGTCTCCCCTTTAATGTTAATATTTTCTTCTATTACATACTTTGAAAGGTCACGTGGGAAAATTGAATGATGTGCCATCCTAGACTAGATCATTAAATTGCTCCCAATTAAAAAAACTCGCCGCCCATCCGGTGTAGTGGTTAGTGATGCTATGACTGCAGTGCCTTAGGGCTTGGGTTCGAATCCCGGAGAAGGCATGGATGTTTGTTTTGTAATCCGTCATGACTTTGATTTCTTCTTTCCTTTGTGATGTGTGCTTCATGCCCACGAGTGATGCTTTGTGGTTCACGGGGATTTATAAATGTTCTCAATAAAAAAAATTAATGATGGCCTTGATCTATTATGATATGTATTTTGATCAAGAACGCTAATTAATTCAGTTTTTTTTTAAAGTATTTGCAGCCACATATAGCCATTCAGTGTAACATTATCAAAAAAAAAGTAGTAGAAAAACATGTGCGAAATTTAAGAATTGAAATCATTGCGTGCCAATACGATAACGTTTGCATTTACATCACTCAGTCATGTATTGGGAGTCATAGGGGGAGGTCCGCTATGTCAGGCTGATACATAAAGGATGGCCGGGGCGTTCGAAAGTTTAGATTTAGTGATTTAAAAAAAAAAGGTATGAGAAATTTGAATAAAAAAATTAATAAAAAGTAAACATTTATGTGTGTTCAATTTATTTTTGTATAGCTCTAATAATTTACTTATTTTTTCCTACTAATATTATTTACCTCATATCTTATGTTTTTAGAATATGAAGGGGAAAAACACACACAATACATCATTTGGTGTAAAAACATTTGAAAAAGTTGAGCACATAATTTTTTACTGTCAGAAATTTGAGGCATTTGTTTCACGTGAGGTCACCTATTTTTAAAACTCCTTAAAATAGGAGCATATAGTAGTTGTAGTGAAATTCGAAATTTTGTTTAATTCAATGATGAGAAATGAAATACTAAAAAAACTTGGAATCCTAAATTGAAGGAAAATTACCTTTAGAAATTTACCAATTAATTTTATTGAAGTTAACTAATTAATTTACTAACATCATTATTTAATTATTTCTGAGCCATTAACATTGACATCAATTTTGTTTACAGATGATGAGGGCTCTGGAAGTTGATGCATGTAATTTATTCTTTTCGTGATTATGCTCTGTCATCTATATTCGTCTAACATATAATCGAATAATTCTTCAAAAAAACTCTGTTGTTGCAAATTTATTTCGGGGTGGAAAAGTGGATTGGCTACTCCAATTATTCGAATAATAACAAATTAATTAATGAACAAAAACGAATTAAATGACTACATGAAGACAAATCGACGTACCAACACAAAAAGTTCTAAAACAGATTATTTACGATAGTAGTGCAAAACGCGCTCGTTATAAACAGACTTTCTTCACAACTTTCAAAAAACGGCTTCTCTGGAAAAATGTTACTAGCAGAAACTCTTACAGATCGCAGTCAACACACAGATTCTAATCTGAACTGAACTTACCTTTGCTGTAAAGGTCCTTTATATAGCCTCATGGAAATTTCTAGAAAGATTGCTCCTATAACCTTCTCAATGATTCCTTGATGGTATCATATTTTTCTCTAAATTGATCGGAAAGGTCGATGAAGTCGTCAATCTGGTGTGTAATCCTGATCCCATCTTCTATTGTTGCCATAATCTTATTTTTCAATTTCACGACAGGAAGCGAACTTTTCGTCTGTAAAACTCAATTTTCCTACGAGGAGAGTATTGCCACAAGAAAAATAACATACGTGGAGTGTTTCAATATGCATAAGATTGCACTTGAAATTTAATTCTTTAGAGTACTTAGCACTTTGTTCATACTGATTAGGTATCGAAAAAGATATGCGAAGTAAGAAAACATTAAAAACCACGTTTTTGTACACAGAACGTGATTTTAATGCAAAAAAAAATATATATATGTATATATATTCATCGTGATATTTATTTATTTATTCTCAACTTAATTAGACTCTCTTTCATCATCACATATTCATAGCCCTTAAAAGAAAACCTGAAGAAAAAGATATGTTATAAGAAAAAGAACGCTTTACAGAAAAATCTAGTCAACAATTTTTAACAAAAAAAAGTGTTTCTTCTGGTAATCCAAGCAGGAAACTAAAAAATAAGATTGATATTTAAAGTTTTTTAAAAAAAAAATTAGAACCAAAAATTCGCATCTAGCATACACCTTTAAAAACAAGAAAGTTAATTAATTTCACTCAGATTGGATTTTTCTGCTATCAAGTGGTTTTGTTGGTTTGTTCGCGACATTTTTTTTACCCTAAAAGCTTTAAGTTTCCTGGCGACTTTCTTACTTTCTTGTTGCTTTTTTCCTTTTAGATTATAAACTGGAGGAGCTTCATTCATTAAGGGAGAAAATTAAGAACTATTTTTATGAAATCTCAGCTATGCATTTCCTAGAAGTGGATTGATAAATAATCAAATATTAAGTCGGATTAAATAAGGTTTCAGTATATATTAGCTGGTTTGGCGTTAGCCATGTGAGCCCAAGTTTGAGGGCTCGACCCTAGCCCAAGTCGGTGGATTTTCGTGATGCAAAAAAATCGCAGGGACCATGTGGTATGATTATACAGCATGTTAAAGATCCCTAGAGTACCTGTGCTCCCGACAAAATTAAATTCAGAGTAAATTTCGCATTGTCAGAGACCTGGTGCCTCCTTCAATCGAAGAAACTTGGTGTCAGAATTACATTGTGACAATTATTATTCACCTGTTTTGTGCTACACTAAAAAGTGATATCAGCTCCCGGGAAAGGTACTAGGGCTGCAATGGTAACTACCAATCCATAGCCCCATTAGGAAGAAAGAAGAAGAGTATTTTGCTGTGACATAATTTTATTCAATGCTGAATAAAAGTTACCTGTTTATTTTGTTAAACTGTATTGCAAGAAGCTAAAGCTTAGGTGTGTGAACTGTTCGAAAGTACAGTATTTTAAATGCGAAGTTTCCAACGTCGATGTTAATTGGTTGGGGGTTCGAGTCAGTGATCTTCTATAGAGTATTGCATCTATGTGTACAGAAGAATTGCACATTTGTTTGCTTGTTGAATTTATCTAAACTTAGAAATCTCTACGTTCTATGAAATTGAATTTCAGTAACTGAGTATATGAGAAGATTGGTTATTAATATTGTATTCCGAAACAACATAATGGTTATTGGCAACGCGTTATTGTGTATTAAATGCATGCACATTTAAGTGACAAAGCCCAGACAATACCTTAATCAAACTTCAACTATATTGTAACGTAGATCGGGGTTCGAAGAATTTATTCTATCAGTCTCAAAGAGCAAAAATAGTTCTACAGGAGCGAATGAAAATTCATTCTAGAAAAACAATCCTTAAAATATAGGATATAACACTAAAATTCTCTTAATAAATCCTGGTAGGTTTTCACACCTTCTACAGCGCTTGATACAGCCATCAGTGTTTGAAAATACAAGTACGTAGCGTTAAAGTTTATTCGCAAGCAATCTCTCTCGTCCGGAAACAAGTCAACACTTCAACGGTAGGAATAAAAGTGATTCAGTATCAGTGAACGACTGCTGTTTTAATTCTAGCTCTTTCTCAAAAAATCAGCTTACCTCATAGATCGTGATCTTAATATATTTCTCCAGTTTTTTCCAGAAGCATCCATGTGATAGCCAAGCCGCCAAAATGGTCACCAAATCGCCAAATTTCATCGCCAAGTTTCCATTGGAATTCCACTATAATGTAAATGACGGCGTTGTTTGCGAATATTGCATATTTATCAAAATAAATACTACGGAAAGTTATATATTAGCATATTAAACATTCAGCTATATTTACACTAGTTTAAGCATTAATTACATAAAATTTGTAACTATATATGTATATGTGTGTTCATTGTCATATGGTGATATTCAAAATGCTCAGTGTTATACAAATTTTGTTTGAAAACTACAAAACATTTGCATCTTTATCGTGAAAAAAGAAATTAACTCAAAAATTTTGGTTTCTTTTGACAAGTTATCTAAAAACTTTTTACAGTTGGAAAAGTATTTGGAATGGTATTTTTGCACAAAACTTTACTGTAAATTTTATATTTTTTTTTCTTTCTTTGCTACTTTTCCTTTAATTTCAAAAAACGCATACCATTTTTATTATTTTTTTAAATATCAGTAGAAATTCTCTAACAGCACTGTGTGGAATTTATCACAAGAAAAAATTTAAACAAATACCTAAAAAAATGAAAAACAGTAATGACTCAAAAAGTTATATGAATATGTTTCAAACAAAATTATTTATGATATAGGTGTACATAAACATTTTGAGATCATTATTTTTAAAAAAAATAAACTTTGTTTTTATTCAACGAAAACTAAAGACCTTAACATCTTAAATATCGCATCATCTTAAACAAAATATACTGGCCCTAAAATACAGCGTATAACGCGCACTTTTAGCACAAAAAAATAAGGTTCAAATTTACAAGTGTGAGTTATACACATGGTATAAATACGAGAGTTTTAGATATAAAAGAAAAAAGAGATGACCATAAAAATAATGAGACCTTCTATAAGGATCGAACTATTGTTTTATTTAAAAGAAATGACATTTTTTATGAACTTTAAGGACTATAGTTCACGAAATATATTATTTTTTCTAAAGCTTGAGAGATGATACCTCGAATAAATGTCTCCAGAACATAAGAAAATTGCGCACTTACATTTCAAATTTTTCCTAAAAAGGTGGGTGCACGTTATACGGCAAATATACCAAAAAAATTAAATAATGCAGGTTGACAGTATACATGCGCGTTATGCGCATTATTAGATGCACAGTATGTTACTTATTTTTTGAATATTTTTTTATATTTATGGTATGATTAAGTTTACAATTGAGATAACTTATACGTAGAAATATAATACTTAAAACTTTTTTTCAAGTATTAAAAGTACCAGTTACTGTTTTTTTACCACTTCAAATTCCTTCGCATATTTTAGCTTTATCTATTTATATTCTGTCTTTTGAAATTCCACTCGTAGACACTCTGCTAAATTTGAAAAAAACACTATTTATGATATTTAACGTTTTTATTTATATGTAGAACTTAAAAAGAAAATATTAGGTTGGGGAAAAAGAAATCCATTACTTTCTTCGGTAGATGGCTGTAGTGTCGATATCTCGTAAAGTATCGATCAAACAATTTCAAATTTATGCTTGTTATCAAGGTGACATTTCACACTAACAAATTTATTTTACTTTTTTTGTTTAGTCCATTCAGTTGTGAGATACAGGGTGTTAAAAATGGAAGTCAACAAAGAGAAAATTCGGTACGTTTTAAAGTTTTTCTTTGACTAAGGCGAAAATGCAAGCCAGGCGGCTGAAATTGTGAAAGATGTTTATGGTGTCGATACTGAAACAGCTAATTACGTGCAATTTCGGTTTCGTCGATTCCGTTCAGGCATTTTTAATGCTAAAGATGCAACTCGAACAAGCGGGCCCGTCGTTGAAATTGTCGATAAAATCACAGAAATAATTGAAGTTGATCGGCATGTTAGTTGTCGTAGCATCGCGCAGGAGCTAAAGATTGACCATAAAACAGTTTTAAACCATTTGCACAAAGTTGGATTCAAAAAGAAGCTCGATGTTTGTGTGCTTCACCAATTAACACTAAAAAACATGATGGATCAAATTTCCATCTGCAAAACCTTGGCCAAATAGAATGAAATAGACCCATTTCTTAAGCGGATGGTGACTGGGGATGAGAAATGGGTCCCAGACGATAATATTGTGCGAAAGCTGTCGTGGTCAAAGCGCGGTGAAGCAGCTCAAATGGTGGTCAAACCAAGAATAACGACCAGGTAGGTTCCACTGTGTATTTGGTGAGACTGGAAGACAATAATTTATTATGAGTCATTTCCATTGCTTCCAAACACTAAATTCAGATCTCTACTTTCAACAACTGGACCGTCTGAAGCTAGCGATTAACCAGAAACGGCCAGAATTGGCTAACATAAGAGATGTTGTGTTCCATCAGGACAACGCCAGGCCAAACACGTCTGTAGTGACTCAAGGACGCTTGTTTGGGAAATTTTAAAGCGTCCGCCATATAGTCCGGACCTGGCACCAAGCGATTACCACCTTTTTCTCGCATTGCAAAACTTCCCGAATGATAAGAAATCGGGATCAAGAGAAGATTGTGAAAATAGATTACTAGAGTTTTTGCCGATAAAGACCAAGACTTCTATAAGAGAGGTATTTTGAAGCTACCTTTAAAATGGCACCTAATTGTACAACAAAGCGGTGTATACATGACCCAAATCGGACGAACCGAAACATGTTAAATAAAGTCTTGAATTCTATGCAAAAATACTGGATTTCTTTTTCCCCAACCTCATATTAAGAACGCCTCAGAGGAGCAGTTTTTAAACTATGAATCGTGTTTTCTGAGAGATACCCACAGTTTTGAATAGAAATAACAGCAGGTAATATCAGTCAACAAAAAAAGCATATTTAGAAACATATTTACTACAAGCGAAGAATTGTAATTTAAAAAAAATGCAGAGCTGGGTTTGTTTTTTTTATTTAAAAAAAAGTATAAAAAACAAGAATTTTGAAAATAAATTTAAACTCTTTTTTTTACTTACCCACTGAAAAAAATCTGTTTAACTAATTATTTTGTAAGATTTTAAGTTATCAAATGCGGAGAAGCTTTCAGCATGTAATAAAGTAAAACACAAAGATCTAGTATGAAATTCAAATTTAAAGTTAAAATATTCAGTAATAAAATAAAATTCACTAAGAAAAATTTACAAATAAATATTTTGGATGATCTATTTATTTAAAGAGAAAATTATTCTTCTGGAAAGAAATTTGCGAATTTTCTTTAAGAAGGAAGTCATTGCTCAAAAAATATTAAAGTTGAAATTATGTTATATATATATTTTTTTAAATTTGGTTTTTTTTTATCCAAATATTTCAGTTTTTATAAATTTTCTGCTTGGAATTATTTTTAAATTGATATTATGATACACATTCTTTCCATTATCGGATTCCAAAAGTAAGAAAGAAACATCTGCTCCTGACAGAGACGTATCTTCTGTATGCATCAGCTGCTCATCTGTCTTGTTTGAAAAGATCAGAATTTACTTGTCGACCTCAAATGTCACTTCTCTCGTTGAATTACTTGATTAAAAAGACTTACCGGGAAACTATTGGACTACAAATCGACGTCCAATTGAATGAAACGCGATATATTTTTTTCTTCTAATTTTGAAATTTATTTCTATTTAACGTCTTAACATGCTCTCTCATACAACATATTGGAATCTCAACATTTCCATATTAGCACATCGGAGTCTTATTTTAAAATATTGATTTTAAAATTTAGGAATTTAGTGATGTATTATATATTAGTATCCTATAATTGCGAACACCATCAGTAACTCTGATGTTTGAGTAAGTCAAATCAGACGTATGATGTCATACAAAGAAACGTGTTTTTACGATACATTTAAGAAATTTTTATATACATACGATATTTATTATTGCTATTTAATCTTTACAGTATTTTAACTCTTTAATAACAGTTCAGTTCTTAAAACATTTCTTCCACATAATTTCAAGTAGATTGATAAAAAAAGTAAAAGATAAACAACATATATGATATTCTTTTAATGTGCAAATTCTTGTATTTGCAGTATTTTTATTGAACACAACTCTAAGCTATAAAATTATAATATGTACATAAAGACTATATATATTATACGATTTTTTTAGTCCTTGAATTATTTTTAATATGCGAAGTTATTACTTTAATAATTAAAGCTGAATTTTTAAAATAGGAAATTGGAAATTTTTACTTGTTAATCATATATAGAAAATAAGTATTTCTTTAAAAATATTTATGATATTCATATTTGTTTTTATTTTTTAGGGAACAATTTTGAACTGCTTCATCATCGGTGAGTATTTGTCAAATTTTAGAAAAATATTTATTCAAACTCTATTTATTATTTTTCATACAATTTATATATTTATTTGAATTTTCTAATTACAATTAGAATAAAAAGAATAAGATTATATAATAAAATTTGATTCATTCAATTCCTACTATTAGATCACTCTCCCTATGTATTTATTTATATATCTTGTTCAAATTTTCAATCACGTTAATAAAATACTTTCTATTCATCCATTTAAGTTCTTACTCATTTTTTAAACTGGTAGTGGATGTCACTTGGTGCTAATACAGTTTTTTCAAATATTAATTCATTTATTAAATTAAAAAATGATTAAATAGTAACAAACAAAAATAATAGTCCAACAGCGTATTTAGAAAGGAAAATTGTTCGTTGTGTCCCTGTAGCGTAATGAATTGCGCGCGCGTTTTGTATTTCTAATCCAAAGGTCGTGGGTTCGAACCCCACCTGGGCTGGCCTGATTTCTGAGAATATGACTTTTTTTTTACTATACTATTTTATTAGAATAATTAAATTTAATGAATGAATAAACAGTAACAAAAATAAACAAAAATAGTCCACCACTTTATGTAGAAAGGAAGATGGAAAATTGCAAGGAAAATCGATTTCTATTTTGTCACTTAATACTGTGATTCTATCATATGTATATACATAATAATATTAATTGTAACTATTTAATAAAAAGCAACTAAAATAAAATGTTTCTTTGTTGACCTAAGTAGGAATTAACTTTTAAAAAAATAAATGTTATACTACTTGTTTTTGTGTAAGACCTGTGGAATCCTTATGAGTATTAGGATTATTATAAGTTTATACTTGTGTTGCAGGTCTCGCCTTGTATGGGCTGACAGCTTATGGGGCAGTTGGTGGAGTCCAGTTGCACCTGGTCGAGTGCCTTGTCTTCAGCGCCCTCATTTCGGCCGTCGACCCTGTAGCTGTGAGTGTCACATCCTAACCTTAATGCTTAATGACTTTATTCCGTGTGTTAAATTCTTTGATGAAAAAGGTAAACGAGTTTTACTTCTAGAGACTAACTGTTTTGAGTGTATGTATGTTTTTTTAAAAAATTCTGATGCACAGTAATCAGTCTCGAAGATTCAATGAACTTTCAAGCGTAAATATTATTCCATTTTTTCTAGAGGAGAGCTTCAATTTTATTTGAATGCTATTTAGTAGACTCTAGTCCTATAATGTATTGAATTAATTCACTATTATCCCATTTATGAATTATTTTATTGATCTTAATTTGTAATACCATTCATCTTACAGATATATCTTTACATAACTAAAAAAATGATACTGTAAATAACTTAAAAATAAGTTTTTAAAATTTGGATCTTTTTGCTATTACGTGCCATGATATGAATTTGTGGCTTCCAAATTTAATTTTGTATTTCGTAAATTAATGCGAAATCGTTTACAAAAAAATGCAAATGTTAACAGCAGTTAAAGTTCGTTAATCACTAAGTTCGTCATCACTGAACGTTGTAATATCAGTCTTTTGGCAGTCATGACGAATGACTGTGTCATTCTAAATTACTCCACCTATGTTAAGGGGTCAAAGGCAGACGTCTGAAAGGATACTGTGGCCACAAGCTCGCTCACATAACATATGTTTTGCGCTTAATTTAATTTGGCGTTTAATTGCTTTTTAATATTCTAAAAAAAAGTCAAATTTTTAATTATTTTTAAAATTTAAACAAATGTTCGGCGCAGTATGGCCGAATTCGGCTCTTGCGCCATTTAACCCCAAAATCACTCACTCAATGTCTCGTAAGGTAAAACGATGGTATGGCTGAGGTTGAAGCCAGTTGGATTGCGAGCGGTACTGTCGTTGTTCGATCCCATCGCCCAATCGTTCGATATTGCCTCGAGTTCATGAAGCTTAGCCATTCAAAACCTTTATTCTGAATCGATAAATACCTTAGATCAATCACTGTTGTTAGTACCTTCACACAGCCGTGTCTGTAAAGTGCAGATGATGTCATGTTGCTCTGTAAAATCAGCCAACTTTACGCATCCCGACTGTGTAATCACAATCAAAGTCATCCTACTGGCTAGAATGTCTTCGACAGCGCCTTGTATCTACACTAAACTGCATTGATAACTAGTTGTAGAGTAGAGCGATATAACCGAAGCTAAGACTCATTGGTCTTGAAATTTTAATATTTTTGTATATTTAGTATAAAAGAACCAACACACGAAATTTCGAGATGATAGAAGGATTATTTTCAGGAGTGTTTCAGTTTCTCTCTCTCTCTCTCTTTCAAATGAGTATATTTAGAGATGCATTGTTTGACAGAAATGAAATGTACAGAATAAAATTAGAAATTCTTACTCTTACGTGCACAAGAAAACAGTGAAGTTCCAAATTTTGTGGATAATGAATATTTTAGAAAAAAGTTAAGAATTATTTGTGTGTATACTTGATACGTAATTACGATGTAAAATTACATGGGCATCCAAAAATTAAAATATGAGAGAGGCAATTTTTTTTAAAAAAAATTAGCTTAAGGCTTCTAGAATATATTTAGAAATTCAATTTCCATTTTCTATAAAATACTGGTTAAATTAAGATTAATTCATTATTTAATAGAAAATAGTGTTATTCCATCAAAACTCTACAATAGTGGTATAAAAATAAAATTTACGAATAAAAAAGATAAAATTTTTAGTAACTGAAAACTAATTTCAGTCAACTGATTTTTTCTTGGATGAAACCCGGTTATGTCATTATACCAATAAATATTCTCTACAATTCCCCAATTAATTCGTAGTAGCTCAAAAAAAAAAGAAAGAAAGAGAAAATCTTTTACCGTTTCTCTTTGATTTAAGTGTCATGTAGTAGTAAAATATTTTACTTTTCCTAGTTCTGTTATACTTTAAATTTTCCTACGGTTATAAAAAAATACGCTTTTGCATTGTGAAATCTAATAATACTAACATTCACCTAATAAAACAAACGAATTTAATATTAAAACACAAACTATCTTCATTGTGTATATGCGCGAGAGAAATTCAAAATGTGTTAGAATGTAAAATAAAATGAATTTTTTGTAGTTAAAATAATTTTATTCAAATAATAACATTTATTAATTTTACACTTAATAATATTTCATGATATTTAGTAAATTCACACTTGATAATATTTAACCATATTTTTTTCATATATATTGCTTCATACTAGTTTGTGCGCATGGCTTTTAATTTTAAGCTCGGTATTTTCTTTTCTAGGTACTTGCCATTTTCCAAGAGATAGGAGTCAATAAGAATTTGTATTTTTTAGTTTTTGGAGAATCCTTGTTGAACGGTAATAAGTCATTCTAACCATGTATATATATATATATATATATATATATATATATATATATATATATATATATATATATATATATATATATATATATATATATATATATTAAACATACTTTCGTTCCTTTAATACTCCAATATAATTGATTTGGGAATGATACGTTATATGTATTTTTTGCTATTTTTCTTTCAGATGCAGTTACTATTGTACTTTATATGATGATGGTTGGCTTCTCTAAATCTGATTATATTACAGCCGAACAGGTAAATTTAGTTAAATAATTAACCTCTTAATACGTTTAAATTTAATTTTAATTTTGAATGATTTTCAAATTAATGAGCAGCCTGTATACTTGAGTTACACGTTACAATTCTTTATTATTTTTTTTATCTTAATATTTTCACAATATAGAATAGAAGGTTCGTTTTTAAATCAGTATGAATGTAGTCATTGATAAACCAATGACATTCTTTGGTAAACTTAATACGTTATAAAAAGTTTACAGCCCAGTTTATTTGTATACACACAAATAAACCCCCATATGATTTATATAACTTAAAATTCTCTATATTTGACGAAGAAATTCTCTATCTTTTCCTCGATGATAAAATAAATTTAATTACAAATGGAATTATAAGATATCTAAAGTATGTTTAAAACATGTTTTTAGTTTTTGAATTTGTAAATAAAACTAAAAAACAATAAAGAAATAAATATAAAATGGTCATTCACAATTTCACTCTTATCATCCTGATCAAGATTTGCCGGAAACTTAAGGATAACGCGTAAAAAAAAAACTTTACTAGAAGAAAAACTTTTTAAAACTTTGTCTACAGATTAAAATAGGTCCCTTTTCAAGATTAAAAAGAGGTGGAATCGCCAAACAAATAAAAAAAACCCGTCTAAATTGAATCTTAAACATAAACATTTTCAGAAAAATAATAAATAAAGTTAATCGTTTTACCCATTTAAAAATAAATCATACAGAAATATCTGTCAGTGAAGATGAATATCTTCCCAAAAGACTTCATTCAGTATACTGTCTAACTCAAAACCATCGTAGCAATATATTCATTCCATGACAACTTTTTTTCCTTAGCAGTTATCATTTTTTAACTTATTAATTTTTTTCTTTTTCTTTTTGTTTAATTTCTTCCTGGATTGTTTTTAGTATATTATATTCTATAACGCGTATGATGTGTGTGTGCGTCCGAGTTTGCTATAAATAACTTACTTAATTTCTAATGCATTAGAAAGACAAACTCTCTAAATACAAATTAATAATAACAAAAAGAATTGTTTTTGTTTAGTTAAATGATTCATAAGAATGTTAAGGTATGTCAATCCATGTTACTTCCACTTGTTGTCAAAGTTCAAGAGAAGTAGCAGCGAATGGTTTGCTAATTATTAACTACGTACCCAATAGATGACAACTGGTGGGCTAAGGCATTTATGCTACCTGTTTAAATATTTTTTGAATGGTGAAGGCCATATGCGTTCTCACCAGTGGCGTAATGTACATCCACGCAACCCCGCACCGTGGGGGCGGGGTTAGGATTCTAAGTGGCCCACAGCCTGTTTGGCGCCAAACACGTATTTAATCAATTGGGCCCAAAACCTGACTTTGAAGAAGGGCTCTAATATTACCCGTTACGCCACTGGCACGCTGGCTTTTTTAAACTTATCCGGCTGTCAAACTTCCGAAGTAAGGGATGATAAAATGCTCCAAAACATCAAAGAAGTAGCGGTGACTATTGAATATGCAGACAATCAGTATCAATGGCGTAACGGAGAATATTAGGGCCCTCTACAAAGTTTCTGCGTAGTCCTGGTCCCTTGTAGAGCTCCCCCCCGCAATGTGGAAGTTGCAGAGGTGTATGTTACGCCACTATTCCGCATACTGGTATCCATTTGTGGTACACTTCAGCGTTACGAGAGTAACACTGAAGGCTACCACAAACCATTACATCAAATGAAAGACCGAACTGGTGAAGCTTATTTTCTCAACGGTGAGTCACTAAGCTTGGATACTATGATCTTATTGTTCTCTGAATCACATGCGTAGTCTGAAAACAATGTTTTGCTTTTCATTTGTCCATGTGCTCCAGTACTCAATGCACTAATACAAACGCAGCCACCCGTGATGTACTTATCAAAGGTAATCGCATCAATAGACGACTTGTTGAACTTTCTGTTACAGATGATGACATACAGTAAGAGCTAACACAGACAGACCTTTTATCGTTATGCATATTATATGCCCATCCTCATGCTTGATGTGTTACGAGCCTACGAGTTTCTTGAAGTCTTGTTCTGTTCCTCCTACATCAATCGATTTCATATTAAAGTATGACTGCGTTCAACAGGAGCTGCAATTTTGAAATCTTTCTTAGCAAATGTTCTCTTCCTATGTCGAAATCAGAAATATTCATCTTTGATTTCCATACTCTTTGACGAGGAACTCTGAAACTTATCACGGAAAACACAATTTTCATAAACTAGAAAGCATCCAGAAAAAAAAAAAAAAAAAAAAAAGAAAAAGAAATGAGAAATGGGACCAGATTTCAGTCCACAGAAGATACATGGACTGTGACGGACCAGCTGTATGCCATCTCAAAATAGTCGTTCCAATGCTGTTTCTGGCAGCGGCAAAATTTTTGAGTAAAGTTTGTAGATACCCAAACGGATACCATTGCTATATTTGAATTTGAGTACTTTCTATAAATAAAGTGTCAGATATTTTTTGGAACACACCTTGTATATCAACTCTTCCAATATAACTAATTGTGTATAACATCTAAAGTTGTGTGAACCCATAATACACTAGTTCCAAAACTTCTAGACCAGCGATTCTCAACCTTTGTTTTGTTGGCGGGGGTGGTGGTGCGGTACACTTTTAACTACTTCAAAATTTAGCAATGCACTAACTATAAAATAAGTTTAAAAGAATTTTACTTATCTGAATGTACTTCCATATGTCCAAGAAAGTTATATATACCGCTAATACCCTTAGCTTATTTCTACAAAACGGCTGAATGATTCGGTTCTGGATTTTATTTTTTATCTGAGAGTATAATTAATAATTTTATGAAAATTTAGCGGCACAATAATTGAGAGTCACTGTTCTAGAGTCTACCTTAATACTCTCCCTACTTCTTTATATTGAACGAATTCATTTCAGCTCTTTTTTTCTTCAGTACTCACCTTACGGATTATGACTCACTTCCAAATTCAACAAAGATTTTTTAACAACGGAAGAATTTTTTTAGAAAATCATATGAATTATTTCAATGTAAAAAGACTTTACCGGAACAGAACACAAATAAGAGGAAAAAGAGTGTTCATGCAATATTTGAACCTGGGATGTAGCTTCTGCCGTACCACCCGTAGCAAGGAAAAGGGGGCTCCTAGCTACAGGAGCCCCAACATGTGTCACTACAGTCCCACTAACAGGGCTCTCATGTCTAAAAAGGGCCCCGTAAGAATTTTGATATAGCGGCCCCTCAAATATAGCTACGCCAGTGATTTAAAATGAATGAACTGTTTTCATTTGATTCTATATTGCCTGTTTTGTATAACTAATATCTATTTGATGGAAGTATTTTATCACATAATTTAACTTTAGTTGTTGAAAAGGAAACCATCTAACAATTGATAATTGTATTTATTTTATTTTTCTCGGTTCTATCGATTTGAGAAAGAACTTTGAGAATCTGAACACAAAAACTTCTTTTGTTTCAGAAAAAACACACAAAATAATACTAGTATTTTCTCCCCTTTCAGATTGGCTTGGGTTTTGCTGCCTTCATCTGCGTTAGTTTGGGCGGCTTAGCTATTGGACTTATCATGGGTGTGATAACCGCCCTCATCACTAAACATACGGAAGATGTCAGAGGTGAGATTAGTATTGTTTATTTGTCATTCATCTTAATTATCTGCAAAATATTCTCAAGCAGAAAAACTGTATTAAAGTGTGAATTTGTGTCATTATTCTTTGTATGATAAATCTTGTTTTTAATAACCCTTATACTTCCTAATTTCAAAATTATGTTAACTTAAAAGAATGATATTTATATCACAAAAACCCTTTTTTTCTACAGGGGTCGACAACCCATGGCACTCGGTACAATTCTGAGTGGCACTCTACACTACTCTACAAACTTGTCAGTTTTTGAGTGGTTGGAAGTTGATAAATTTGTAATGGACCTTATTTGACAAACATCTTCAGAATTATGGACATTTATAGAATTACGGAAAAATATGAAATATGACTCTGAAGATAAATTTACAGCTATATTTTAAATTATTGAGTGTCATTGCTGGAGAGATTTAATTGTTCGAAGCGAAAAAAATTACATATACTCTGCTTTCCGCTTTTGGGAATCTACATATCTCAGTAAAAATTCTTTTCTCGTACAAGAAATATTTCGAGTCCGAAAAGAAATTGTTTAACAACTGAATGATCAGAATCGTGTCTAATTTAAAGTCAAAAATTATGCTCCTGATTTTTATATTTGAAATTACAGCCATGCACACCCACACAAGCACTAGGTTCTCATTAAAAAAATTTATATTTTTATTTAACTATAATGAAGGGAAATATTTTATATCATGTTTATTTCTTATTTTAATAAATACGTTTAAAAATACGTAATATATGAACAATTTAAATATTTTTTTTTATTTTGTTGAAGAAATCGTTATATTTTATATATATATATGCTGTTTATTTTCATAGTTATAAATATCTTTAAATGATGCAAAATTTATACACAATAAAACTGTAAATCTATATTATTGAACTCTATTCTCCAACTCTGCATGCATTATCATGGGAATCGAATTGTTTCAAAATTGTCCTGTCGTTCACGCTTAATTATATTAGTCAATTGGTTTGGCACGCCACAGCTAAAAGGTTACCGACCCCTGTTCCACTATCTATAATTAAAATATCTATTTCTCTCTTTTTGAAAAATAAATTAATAAAAAAGTCTTTTATTATAATATTTCGTATTTTTACTTGTCAATAAATTTAAAACAACAAACTCCATGATAAACCAGAATGTTATTTTCTTTTTATCAGTGTTTAAATTCTACAGGGTAACGTTTTTTTAAAAAAAAAACTGTTATTATTTAGAGACACCTATAGCTCGATCTAACAAAAGAAATAGCACCTAACTTGGTATGGAAACAAATGATGGCATGGGAAGTAGTTGGATTCCATGGAAACAAATTAGTTTTGAAAATTGCCTATGTGGTTAGTTATGGAGCTGTCCAATGCAAAAAGTATAACAAAAAAAGCAACACGTATGAAAAATAACAAGAAAATGTTACGTTTTTTAATTTCATTTACTTCCTCGACCAGAAATTCGATTACATTCAATATGATCAAGGTCCTCAAACTACACCGTATTTTCTCTGCACAACATTTCCTGCAGTCTTACGCACCATATCACAAAGAACATTTTACTCCATGGGTGTCAAACTCGCGGCCCGGTTAGGGTATAAGCACACAATAATATGTAATGGAATATCAAAATTCCTCCTTAAATAGGAAAGATAGTGATAAAGAAAAGATGGCTAGAGTGTCAGGACTTAAACATTAATTTTTCTTGTCCTTTTATTTATGTTTATTGTAATGTATTTTTCGAAATAAACTTAGGTTTCTATGGATGTTGATTTTTTTTCGTGGCCCATTTTAAGTTAAACCTTGTTTAATTGGCATAAGTTAGCTTTTGAGAGAATTTGACACCCTTGTCTTACGTTGTCTGTGATATGCGTACTGACAATAGTTCCCAGTGATCTGTCGTCGAATACAGTTGCAACATCTGTTATCATTTCTTCTGACGTTTACATTCTATGCCTCCTTGCATTGTCAAAGTCTCTTTTTCTTCAAACTTAATTACTCCTTTCAGAGCATTAAGTGATAAAGTTTTCTTAGAAAGCTTTTGTCGGGATTTTAAGCTCACCAGCAGCTGTAGATGATTAAGATCAGGCATGGATATTAAGTCGATCGCGATCGACCGGTGGACCCTAAGACATTTTGAGGTGATCACCATTATTAATTCTTAAAATGCGCATGCTGAAAGATACACGACGCCAGATAGACTGGAGAATCGGCTTTTCTCAACTGACGCGTGTTCCTTCAATGGAAGCGCACAAGGACGCTTAATACGTTCAGTGTCACCGAAGTGATCCCAGCGATGCCTGAATTCTTCCCCAAACGCCGACTAAAAGGAAGAATAAAGGTTGATGATAGCTCTTCCCTTGGTAGAACGGAATTGGTTATGAAACATCATCCCATATCCCGCGCTTTCATAGGATTGGGTTCTCCAGCAGTAGCTCACAGTCGTTCAAGCATACAACTTGACAGTTTTGTGTTTTTATAGTAAACATAGTGATCTGACACATTTTAAAAGATGGGCACAATGTTGAAAACATGCATTAAGAAAGGAAAAAATACAATTTTAATCCAAATAGCCACAGCTCTACGTCACTGATAGGACCGCGTCACCTTAAAAACATCAGAAGTAGCCCACACTATGGAAACGTCCGTCCATCTTTGATTAAGGTAATGCAGCTTTAATTATAATGCGCATTTCATTTATATGTTGCATATTCACGAACTGGCTCACTTCAGCTAATAATACTATTCTTCGGAGCTCTGTCTACATGTTTTTATAGCTCAAATAACTAGCGTAGTTGTCGCATGTGAAAGCATAAACTTAGATTTTGCTTTGATACCAGTGATGTACGGTGATTCCCGGATTGGTAAGCTACAGCAGCGCCATATGAATACTGCCATCAGCAATTTTTTTTAACTAAACTTTTTTCACGGAATCTTTCTTTCCATGACGTCATTGGTCTTCATACCAAGTTTCGTACCACTGCAGTTCTTAAATCGAGCTACAGGTGTCTCTAAATAGAGTTAGTTAAAAAAAATCACTCTTCAACTTAATAATGCTACGTATTTTTATTTCGATCGATTTTCTCTCTCATGATCTGTTTTTTCCTCTACTTCAGTTCTCAAATCATGCATAAAGTCATATATTGACTACTAATAAATTCAAACATCAGCGAGAGACAAATAAAAAAATATGTAGAAGAAAAATATGCATGTGTTTTGTTAGCATTTCTTTTTCTGCTACAATTCTTCATTTATTTGAGTTGCCCTACACAAACCCATTTCTAACTGGATATACACCATTCTTCCTACTTGTATAAGCATTTCTTTATTTTATGTGTTAGAGCAGTGCTCCGCAACCTTTTTATCGCCGTGGACCGGTCAACGTTTGTTAATTTAACCGCGGCCCGCTGAGGGGGAGGATGTTGTTTGTTTATATTTTAGACCGTTTTGATTTAATAGTTTTAATTTAATCGTATTTAATCGTGACTTCTGAACAAAATATAGCTTTACTAAAAAAGGAATATCAAGTGATTTAACAAGGAATATTAAGTGATTTTCATAAAAAGTAGCCCAAACCTAAGAAAAATATACCACTGTAAATAAAAGAGAAATAATTTAATGTTTTTTGTGCGGACCGGTAGTATTTGATCCACGGACCGGTACCGGTCCGTGGACCGGGGGTTGCGGAACACTGTGTTAGAGCATTCATTGTAATAAGAACCACCTTGTTAATCTCTTTAGTTACCTTTGCGATTTCATTACAGTTGTTGAACCTCTTGCAATGCTCGGGGTCGCTTATTTATCTTACCTATTAGCGGAGATGGTTCACTTTTCTGGTATCATTAGGTATGCACACTTTTAGTTTTAGTATTTACTCTTCTATTGTGCTGACGGAGCCTGTTAGATTGCTGTTCAACAAATCTTTTTCTCGTTTGTAGCATTATAGGATGTGGGATCGTTCAAGCGCATTATGCCTCCAAAAACATCTCGGAGAAATCAAAAACCACAGTCAAGTATTTTACTAAAATGGTGAGGTAAGTCATTTGAACAAATATATTCTTATTTGTTGTTCGTATCTGATTTCTTCTCTTCGCCTAATAATTCAAGATAGTTTTATTGAATTTTTTATTTGTATATGATTTTGCTGCTTGACGACTGCTAAAGATAAGGTGTATATATTTTTCGGGAGAATACGAGGGTAAGCAATTAAGTCACAAATGCATATGGCAGGATTTAAAGTAGTACCAGATATCTCCAAATAATGATGATAGATGACAGCTTTATGATATTAAATTCATATTGCGTAGATAGCATTCATACACATACGTAATGCAGTTTAAGAAATGGCAATGGTGGTGAATGATTGTATGATAGAAGAGTAGCCTGTTGCGGTCTGATTTTTGTGGGTGAAAGGACTTGAATAAAAAAAAATATTCATAAATAAATGTTGCCTTTGTTATGGAGATAAGTGTTTATCACCTAAAGCGGTATACAGTAGAGTTAAAAAACTTTCACAAGGCCGTTCCAAAATTGTTGATGAAGATCAAAGCAACAGTCCAGTTTTGATTGCAAAAAAATCAACTGAGC
This sequence comes from Trichonephila clavipes, assembly GCA_019973935.1. NCBI lineage: Eukaryota > Metazoa > Arthropoda > Arachnida > Araneae > Nephilidae > Trichonephila > Trichonephila clavipes. The sequence goes on from BMAU01018268.1 coordinate 273,318, forward strand.
AACAGGTGGAAGAATTGATTCAGGTTGATTGAAAAATAACAATGGGCATCATCGCAACGGCAATAGGATGTTCTCATGGTTTCTTATACAGCACAATGCATGATCGTTTGAATTTCGGATGTGGATCCACCGACGTGTGCACTTTGGGTCCTCCGGCAACTGACCAAGGAACACAAAAAAAAGAATCAGATAGGCATTTGTTTTCCTCTGTTTGATTGATCCACAGAAACAACATATTGGAGGCAAAGAATTTGCTGATGACGACGAAGTTCAACCTGAAGTCCTACTGCTGTTGATACAGCAACTCAAAAGAATTTTATGCAGCTGGAACTGTGTCTCTGATAAAACAATAGGATAAGTGCATCATCGTTGCTAGTTATTATATGAAAAAAAATTGTTTCCAAGTGATTATCATATTAAATTATTTTTTATTATCTTTTGTGGCTTACTTAGTGACTTTCCCTCGTATTTACACTCACGAACTTTGAAATCGAGGATGAATCAAGTTGTCACTTTACCACCTCTTCGATTTGGTTGAGGTGAAGATCGTTGAGGTTCCCGGAGGTTCTAAACACAGTCGGGATTGAGAAGCCATTAAATCGGACTCGGAAAGGAAAACAAACTGCAATTCAGAATAAAAACACTTTCATTAACTAAGTGCACAATATGTAGACAAAGCAAAATGAATAATAAAAAAGGATGGTTACTTATCTGAAATGAGATGCAACCTCTGAAACTCGCTCCTATAACTTCAAATAACTAAAGCGACTATAATTCCGGAATAAGTGTCAACAATTTGAGCAGTACTAGCGTGGCAATATTGTCCACATTTTATCTGCCTAACTGCCTAATTATAAGCTATTTGGTAGTGACGTTCATTTGTGGCATTGAGTCGTTCAGGCTCAAAGTGCCAATTTGAATGGATGGAAAAATAACCCGAGTTAGAAAGGACAGACTTTGCAAATAGCTCACTGTTACAAAGCTACTACCGCGAAACCATACAAATTCGTAGAGTTAGGTTCAATATGCAAATAAATCGCTTGAGGCGGATGCGCGTGACTACTCACGCTGCAATTAACAAACTTACACAAACGCACAGTTGAAGATCCATAAACTTGAAAATCTCACATCAACGCTGGAAAGAGTAAAATGACAGAGGGTGTGATGTTTGAGAAGATTGACGGTAGCGTGAGAGGTATGAAATTAAATAATTAACTTATTACTTCCACACTATTAATTACGAAAAAAAACTTACATTGAAGCTATTCCTGATATTGATTATTTCATTAGTTTAGAATATGCTATTTGTGAGGGAGGAGGCTACACAATCGTTCTCTTTGAGGTTTTCCACGGGCTCTCCTCTCCTTTGTCTGGGGTGTGGCGGTTGTCCTTTTATCCTCGAACTACAGTATGGCTCGTGGGCAAAGTGGGGGTTTCTCACGATCATAGATTGCTGTGATGATGTCAGATGACAGGATCCCGCAATATTTAGGAGTGTACGTGAGCATGCGAACGATGTTATACTGTCCACAAAAAGAAGCCGGTTTTTCAGTTGTGTGGCGCGAAAATGCCACAGGGGATGCAGAAGAAATTCCTCACAATTAATCGAATTTGCGTGAAGTTTCGTAACTGGCTTGAAATCTATTGGGTAGTCGACTTGCCATATTGTTCGCCTGGTCAGTCGTCAACTTTAAGGATCTTATTTTTTAATCGAGGCATTATTTGTTCTCTTGAACTGAATAATAACTCTTATTTAGCATATTATTCTTTTTTATTTGTTCCTGATACCGTCAGTGAAGGAATTTTAAAATAAGTTTTTTTCCCTCAATCAGTGCCGTGTGTGATACTGTCATCTTCCTGTTCCTTGGTATGGTTCTCGTGGACGACCAGCACATCTGGCACACAGGATTCGTTCTGTCGGCCACTTTCCTTTGTCTCCTCGTACGATTCGCCAGTAAGTACTTGCTTATTTCCATATTTAATAAAAAAAACATCTTATCGCTAGGTAAAATTCTGCAAAATGTTGAAATATAAAATTAAAAATTACAATTCTTTAATCGCTTGCAGAAATAAAAAAATGTGATGGGGGTTTCTCTAATATTAGAAATTAGAATGGTTACGAATACTGATCATTAAATCATTAATGCAAAAAGTCATTTCAAACTCACTACCATGACTTTGGTCATACAGGCCAATCACATGAAAATGTTTGCTGCTTTTCTTACACATATAAATTAAAAATAATCTGAAATTATGTGTTTTTATTTGAAATACAGCGCAGTAAAAATCTTTATTTTAATTGTCCCTAAGATATTAAAACGGAAGAAGTACTTTAACCCTTGATATGAAGTATATGTTTTAGAATAAATGAATTTTCAATTAACTGGTCTTGTAATGTTTTCAAACAGGGTTGGGAAAACAGAGTCTCAAAGACCTCATGCGGCCCACAAAAAGTTTTTTTACGGCTCGCTGAGACTGTCAGGAAACTAATAGACAGAAAATGTTCTCTGTATTTTGGTCAACATATATATTTAAATGTAAAATTTTTCTTGTGGAAAGACCAACAAGAGTAATGATAGATGCAAGTTGGCTTACAATAACTTGCAGGCAGTGGTGCGAATTTGTAACAGAGCAATCTCACTCCCCTGATGCCAAAATAATTGTAAAAAAGTGTGATAGTTTGTCTCATGAAACGGATTCAAAAATTAAATGTGTTGGCAGCTATAGATTATGTGAAATTAGCTCAATAAATAAACTGAATTAAACTGCCACTATTTTATTTAAGGTATCCGACTACGTTCTTAACCATGATTTTTCAAAGGTGTACAAACTAATATTTTTTTAATATTTAGTATCACTTATATTAGAATATACGTATAAAATTGTTTTTTAGAATATTATCACAATAGAAAAATATTTAAATGCAATATTTTGCCAAAAACGGAACATAGAATTACCTACATTCAAAACATTCTTCTTTTATGAAAAACGCTTCTATAATAATAATATTTTCCTCATATATAAAAGGTGTTTTTTTAGAGGTATAGAACTTTAAATTGCAATAAAACAACGATGTACATGATTCGATTGACATGAATTTTTTTTATTCGAAAAATAATCTTGTGGCATTACATTTTAAATATGATTTCTGACATAGGACTGCCACGGCTGGCTCGGATGTAGTCCAATCTAATTTTCGATGACTTTTTCCAACATTTGTGGCCGTATATCGGCAATAACACGGCGAATGTTGTCTTCCAAATGGTCAAGCGTTTGTGGCTTATCCGCATAGACCAATGACTTTACACAGCCCCACAAAAAATAGTCTAGCGGTGTTAAATCACAAGATCTTGGAGGCCAATTCACAGGTCCAAAACGTGAAATTAGGCGGTCACCAAACGTGTCTTTCAATAAATCGATTGTGGCACGAGCTGTGTGACATGTTGCACCGTCTTGTTGGTACCACAGCTCCTGGACATCCTGATTGTTCAATTCAGGAATGAAAAGTTAGTAATCATGGCTCTATACCGATCACCATTGACTGTAACGTTGTGACCTTCATCGTTTTTGAACAAGGATTTCACCAGCCCATAACGCGCACCAAACAGTCAGTTTTTCTGGATGTAACGATGTTTCGACATACACTTGTGGATTAGCTTCACTCCAAATGCGGCAGTTTTGTTTGTTGACGTAGCCATTCAACCAGAAGTGTGCCTCATCGCTAAACAAAATTCGCTTATAAAAATCGGGAACAAGGGCAATCTCGTTTTGGGCCCATTCGACGAATCTACGCCTTGCTTGATGATCGTTTTGATGAATTGCCAAACCAAACTGAGAATAAATTACTTGACAGTTGTTAAATAGGTTGCCATCTTGGAAAGTAATGCCAACTTAAACTTCTATACCTGGAAAAAAACACTCTTTACATCTAAGAGATCTCCAGAGAGCTTGAACTAGAAATTTTGAAAATTCGCATTATTTTCAGAGTTTTTACTAATTAAAATAATAATCCGTGTTTTTTTTTTTTTTTTTGCTAAACATTTCTCTATCTGATGTATAATAAGATATGGTTAAATCCACGTGTGCGTTATATATTTCAAAAATCCTAGTTCAGGCTGTTAGCTGAGTTCTAAGCTATATATAGGCAAAATGTTATTATTATAGAATCATGTTCCATAAATGGAGAATGAATTGAAAATTAAATTAAATTAAAAGTATTTAATTAAAAGTAATTCTATGTTCATTTTTTGCCAAAATATCGCATTTAAATAATTGTTTCTTGAAATAATATTCTTAAGATAACTGGGACGTGAAACTGCTTTGAATTTTGCATTTTTTTATATTTTTTTTACTTTTAAAAAATAGAGGGCGCTTTTCTGCATCCGTAAATGCATTATTTATGAAAATGCGATAAACAGAACGCTAGAAAATTGAATTTTAAAATTCTAAGCAAATGTGATGTAAGTATGATTCAGGTACACTTCCTTCAAATTCCATTTTGTTCATAATGTGTATTGTAAAAAACTAATTTTTCTATACAAAGAATGTAATTTTTCTGTATTATATGTTCCAATTTATTGAAAATTCTACAATTTTTCTACAAAAATTACGGAAAATGTAAATCGTTAGTTACAAAATTAAAAAAAAATTCTGGTTTTTGAAATGTGTTAGTTATGTTTAGTTTTACGTTAACACATACTCAGTGTAATTCTTAAATTATAAATCAAGTGTATTTAGTACAAAGTGGATCTGCAGGATCATTCTAAATTAAGTGCACAGCTTGTAAAACAGACATTTCGTTTTTTTTACTGCTTATTGTTAACATTTGAATACTCATGAATAACTCTATACGTTTATAACTATTGGTTTTACTTTAAAATAAATATTCATATGTTTGAGTAAAAATAGAGATTCTTTTGTTATAAATTTTTAAAGACAGAGTTCCATTTAAATAAGACATCAAATTAACTTTTTAAATTAATCAAAGACGTTTTCTTTGTGTATTTATATAACAATAAATGTATGTATAAGGAATTCTGAAATATCCTGTAATGTTGATGTTCAAAGTGAAGTAAAAATACTAAAAATTATAGACATAAATTTTTGCTATTTTAAACGGAAGACGGTGTGAATCGTTGTCAACACGTGTTGATGAAGTAAAGAAAGAGTAACTAAAAAGACTTTTAAATAATCTAGAATTTTAAACTTACAATTTAAAAACTGAGAAATGATGCAAAATAATCCAATTAATTATGGTATGACTTTATATTACATTAAAAACTATTATTTTAAAAATCATAGATGAAAATATCTTTATTTGGGATTTTCTCAAAATACATATTTTGTTCATTCCGGTACACTTTTCTCAAAAAATCTGCTTTTCCTATATTGCTGATATTTTGCATATCATAAGATCCACAAATTGTCAAAAAAGTGAAGGAATTCGTTTTCAAATAAATATTCACAAATTTTAGATGTGGCACAATTTTTGCGTAAAATTTAAATAATTTTGAATAACTAAATTTAAAAGTTTTTTAAATTTTTATAAACTTATTTTTTTTAATTTCATTTCATTCATTTTATTGATCGTTATGTTTGCAAAAACTCTGTAAAATGTTATAGCTATATATGCATTGGGTTTTATGCAAAGTGTACCTAAAGGTAAAAACATGTCTCGAAAATAAAAAAAATAGCCGTTTATTGTTTATTGCTCATACAGATTTAATTGTAATTAAAATGGAATTTTTTTTACATTAACTGGTGCATAAATGTACAGATAATTCAATTTTAAAATTTTACTTCCGTTGCTTTTAATATAAGTAAGTGAGTACCATTTAAATTTGATGTAAAAAAAGTTCATTTTTCCTTCTCGCAGACGTCCCAGTTAAACAATTTTATACGTGTATTGTAATTTAAGTCACACTAAATATTAAAAACATATCCGTTTGTATGCTTTTGAAAAATCACGGTTCCGAACGTAGTCGGATACAACTAACTTACATTTAGTGGTTTTTATGGCACAATTTATACCTTTTCTCAGATGCAAAGTTAACTAACGAATGTAGTCATTTTAAAAAGGTGCGACCCTCCGGTATTAATCATTTCCACAGTGTAGCTTTCATGCCTAAATAATTTCCCACCACTGTGTTAGAGTCTTATCCCTAATCTTAATTTATGTCACCATTGTAGTTCCAGCATTAGCAAAAACTTTCGCTTTGCATAAACCAAAAAAAAATTCAATATTTATTTAATTGAACTAAGTAATTTTATGATCTATGAACTTCAAATAAAAATACACCTTAACTCAAGTTAGGTAGACCATTTTAATTTTTAAAAAAAGTATAAGATAGGATTACTACAACAACTACATAATTCCTTAAATTACCGTAAATCCAGTGTATAACGCTCACCTATACTTTAAAGCTGAAATTTTTAACGCTTAGGAACATTAGCCGTATAACGCGACCCCCTTTTTACAAAGAAATTTGAAATATACGTACTCAATTCTCTTATGTTTCACAGTCATTTATTCGAGGTATTATTTGAAGCCTTAGAAAAAAATAGTTTATATTTCTGTTACTTCTTTTAAATAACCAGTATTTTGATACATGTAGGCATCTAATTTTTCTTTCAGTGCTTCACTTTTTTTTTTATTTTTTAAGCCCTCATTTTTATACCCGGCACTTAACCCACTCGCCCATAAATTTCAATCTTATTTCTAGTGTTAAAAGTGCGCGTTATACGCCGGATTTTTATGGTAAGTATATTTTTTTTGCATACAATTGAAGTGCTTCCAAATTTATTCGTGCAAAGTAACAATGATGGCTAGTAGCTTATGAATTTCTTTCAATCTCTCGTTTCGATTGAATTCAAGAATGCTATTTTATACTTAGTTAGAAAATGCAATCAACTTCAGCTTTTAACATAATTTATAAATAAACAATTTGAAACAAGTAAAACACAAATACAATACAATAAAAAATTATCTTTTCGACATGAAGTAACTAAAAATAAAAAAAGATTAAGTCTCCACAAACAATCTAAGTATTCGAATCTTATTCGAAGCCTTAGAAGAAAATAGTTTATTTCTGTTACTTCTTTTAAATAACCAGTATTTTGATACATGTAGGCATCTAATTTTTCTTTCAGTGCTTCACTTTTTTTTATTTTTTAAGCCCTCATTTTTATACCCGGCACTTAACCCACTCGCCCATAAATTTCAATCTTATTTCTAGTGTTAAAAGTGCGCGTTATACGCCAGATTTTTATGGTAAGTATATTTTTTTTGCATAAAATTGAAGTGCTTCCAATTTTATTCGTGCAAAGTAACAATGATGGCTAGTAGCTTATGAATCTCTTTCAATCTCTCGTTGCGATTGAATTCAAGAATGCTATTTTATACCTAATTAGAAAATACAATCAACTTCAGCTCTTAACATATTTTATAAATAAACAATTGGAAACAAGTAAAACACAAATACAATACAATAAAAAATTATCTTTTCGACATGAAGTAACTAAAAATAAAAAAAAGATTAAGTCTCCACAAACAATCTAAGTATTCGAATCTTATTCGAAGCCTTAGAAGAAAATAGTTTATTTCTGTTACTTCTTTTAAATAACCAGTATTTTGATACATGTAGGCATCTAATTTTTCTTTCAGTGCTTCACTTTTTTTTATTTTTTAAGCCCTCATTTTTATACCCGGCACTTAACCCACTCGCCCATAAATTTAAATCTTATTTCTAGTGTTAAAAGTGCGCGTTATACGCCGGATTTTTATGGTAAGTATATTTTTTTTGCATACAATTGAAGTGCTTCCAAATTTATTCGTGCAAAGTAACAATGATGGCTAGTAGCTTATGAATTTCTTTCAATCTCTCGTTTCGATTGAATTCAAGAATGCTATTTTATACTTAGTTAGAAAATACAATCAACTTCAGCTCTTAACATATTTTATAAATAAACAATTGGAAACAAGTAAAACACAAATACAATACAATAAAAAATTATCTTTTCGACATGAAGTAACTAAAAATAAGATTAAGTCTCCACAAACAATCTAAGTATTCGAATCTTATTCGAAGCCTTAGAAAAAAATAGTTTATTTCTGTTACTTCTTTTAAACGACCAGTATTTTGATATATGTAGACATCTAATTTTTCTTTCAGTGCTTCGAGAAAAAAACTTTTCTTCATTTTCCATTAAAAAACCCCATCATACTCGGTATTCTGCTAGAATCCATATTATAACACCACTAGTTATAGAAAAAGAATTCAAAAATTCAATTTCATTTGACAGGATGAAAGTTGTTTTTAATTTAAAAAAAGGCAATTGTACCCTAAAAATTTATTTAATTTCATGCCCAAAACGTGTTTATAAAACAAAAGGTCATGTTTGAAATGTAACAAATTCTTTTTTCAATTCCTACTATTAACTCACACTCTCTATTTATTTATTTATCTTGGTGAAATTTTCAATCGTTAATAAAATATATTTTAAAGCGCTCAATTGAGCTGAAATTTTATATACACGATTGTTTTGGATGACAATACGATACTTTAATGATAATTAATAAAAATTAATTACCACTTAATGTTGTGATTCTGTCCTATGTATATACACATATATATTAATTGTAACTATTTAATAAAAGTAGCTAAAATAAAATTTTTCTTTATTGATCTAATTAGGAATGGACTTAAAAATTTCTTTTTAATATTACTTTTTAACTATAAAAATATGTAAATGAATTTTTTCTTCAAAGTAATGAAATAATTTCTTCATTTGCAGCTGTATTTTTTCTTACCTTCTGCGCCAACAAATTGGAAAGGACTCATTGTATCAATGAGGAAGAGCAGTTTATTATGGTGGGTATCAAAATCAATCTTTTTGTTTTTATTCCAATTTTTTTCTTCAAAAGCATTTTATTAGCTTTCTCTGTCCTAAAACATTCTAAATATATCAGTTATTGATTTCTACTAAGATTATACATCTATCTGTAAGTGACTGTTGAGTTCAAATCAGGATGATACATCTACAAAAAACTTTGTAGTTAAATTTATCGCTTCGTAAAAATACGTGTATGTGCTTTATAAACATTTATACATATTTATTATTTAATATTGGTTGATTGTTGTTCTATAACTTGTGTGAGACTTGCTCCTCTCTCTTGGGCACTTAGATGTGTAGAAGGTAGGGAAGAAACACTCGACATGATTCAATTAATCTATTTATTTCCACACAATGAGCAGGTACAATTTCAGCTAATAATAGAAAGAGAATGTCTCAATGCTAACCGCGAAAGTGAAACAATGACGGTAAAACGTGAACGATTAGGAGACTATCAAACTCGATCCTTACCTTAACAAAGGATGAAACCTATCATCCATTTAATCTAATATCAAATCAATCCTAGTGAGCAATCGTCACTCGTTTAAGTTTCCTTCTAATAAGAATTAAATCACAATAATTCTAATATTATACCTTCAGTAGCAATCTCTCTTGACTCGAGTATAACTTCTCTCCCACTCTCTTTCAAGCTAGAAAACCTCAACTATATAGTAAGTTAATTTAAATATCACGGTTCTCTTCTTCCAAAGGGTTGGTTGTGAATATGGCGTATTGATAGCCCAAAGATTTCCCAAGAGGATTAATTGGAAAAACGCGTATAGATCCATTACAAACTTATCTGATTAATTTACTATCGCCTTTCGTGCAAGTACAAGTGATAACACTTAAAAAAACTACTTGTTTTTAAGTATTGCGTACTTGACTGTGAAGGGGAAGATTTTTCGTATTTGTATAGAAGTTTTTAGAATGTTGAAAAAGCCTTAACAAAATTCATGCACAAATTAAGCCTAATATTGTATAATGCAGTATTACCTCGACTTATGCGAATTCGGAGTCAAGCTATTCTTCGTCGATTAGTCATTTTTTTCTCATCACTTAAATTTAAGAGGAGTCAGAGTCAGAGCCTGATGAAATTGGTAATTTTATTGAAGAAGTTGCCGATTTTCCTGGCAAATAAATTTAGAAGTGGATAGTGATGACATTCAAGGACTGTTGGATTCCCACACATAGGAGCTGGCAATGGATTAGCTCATAGAAATGAATGAGCAAAAACAAAACATTGAAGAACTTGAGTCCATAGATCCAGCTCAATCAGAAGATCGAATGACGATTGGTAATTTGACAAAGGCCTCAGTGTAATTAAAAAAGTGTTGCAAAATTTAGAAAATATGTACTCCAACTAAGAGAGCATTTTTTCAACTAAACAAGGAATAAAAAATATTAGCATGTTACGAGGAAATTTTGGGGGTGAAAAAAGATCTTTGAGTCTACAGACTACTTTATTAGATTTTATGAAAACTTCTGCAGCAAAATAACTTCGGTTTGTGATTTTGTATTTTTGTTACCTAGGATTTTATTAAACTTTTTTTTACTCTAAATTATTATTTTCTCTCGTCTCCGATTCAAACTAAAAAATAATTTAAATGTATTTATATGTGAATTTATACTCCGCCCGATTCACGTGGTTATCACTCAGTCCCAGCTGTCATCAAGTTCGGTGTTTTACTGTACATGTGAATTTCCTAATTCTATTTGTAATCTTGCGAATACGATACATGGGATTTTTCTTTGTTATTGTGTCTGTAGTAATATATATATATATATATATATATATATATATATATATATATATATATATATAAATGAAGTGGCTGTTTGTAATTTGAAATTAATAGCTTTTTACTAAATGCATTTAAAAGTATATACGGTACTTAAATAAAAAAATCAATTTTTAAAATTTTTGTCTGTCTTTCTGTCCGTCTGTTTGTTGGGGCTAATCTCTGAAACGGCTGGACCAATTTTGACGAAAATTTCACTGGCAGATAGCTAAGGTTATAAGAAATAACTTAAGCTACTTTTATTTTAGAAAATAAAATTAAAACCAAAGAAATAGTGAGCAATATCCGATTCAAATAGGGATTATTTGTTTCAATAGGGACTATTTTTATTCAATAGAGACTATTTTTATTCAATAGGGATTATTTTTATTTAATAATAATTATTTTATTTCGCGAGCCTTCTATCTCAACGATTGCTAGCAGTTATATCAAACTTTTTTCTTTGATTAAGTTGCTGCCATTCGCCACATTTCCCGTTCATGTCTTGATCCTAATGATTTTACAGTCGTTAACTGCATTGTCAAAGGTCATGCGTCCCTTTCACCCCCTTCCTTGCGGCTTCGTTTGTGTTCGTACTTGCTACTTATACCTATTTTGATCCTAAAGATTTTAGCCCTCACCCATCGACAGTGTCAAAGGTCATGCGTGCCTTTCACCCCTTGCTCAACAAAAGCCAAAGAAAAAAAATAAAATAAAAAAGAAACATAGATTCACAAAGTACAAGAAAAGTTTTCGTAAACTCTGCGAAGTGAGTAAACACTTTTTTGTTAAATTCCACGTGGACGAAGTCGAGGGTAACAGCTATTTAACATAAAATAAATGCATCAGAAAGTAATATTAACGTATTACACATCCAGATAAAAATTATTTACACTATTTTTAGCGTTTATTACACAAAATTTGTAACAAAGTGTTACTTTTGCTGAGCAGGTAGGTGTTTTCAAAAATCGACCCACAAGAAAGTTACGGGGCGTCATAAATAATAATAACAATAATAAAATAAAATCAGCAATTATATCTAAAGACTTAAAATTTAGCAAACATGGTTTTTTCGTTCAGCTGAGTTATGTAAAAAGCTTTTTTTTGTTTAATTTATACAATTCACGTAAAATTAACTCATTAAAAACTTCTTTATCCTTCAGTCTGTATTTTTTAATTTTTAAATTCACCCGTGCGAAGAACGGGTATACCAGCTAGTAGTATATATATATATATATATATATATATATATATATATATATATATATATGGTACAGACAACAGTCTCCCTGTCTCTCTCAACATACATTTTATCTCTCAATTCCTCTAAGCCTATATTTTCTCTCTCATTTTTTTTCTAATATGTGTGAGGGATGGCCATTAATCGGCGAAATCTTTTCAAGTATGAAAAATCTCTCACAATGTTTGAACCATAAAGGGGTCTCCAGGGGTGTTAATTTTGTCTCGAGGGTTGAAAATATAAATAATTTTCAAACAGGTATATTTTTTAAAAATTTATATTAAATAAGTCGAATCTTTCACATATTATTTACGAAGGATTATGTCTTCAAAAAAAGTACAAAATGTTTGAAATACAGCCGTAATTTTAAAAATTATAAACAAATGAAAAAAAGAAATAATTTTGTAATAAATATTAAGTAATTTTTGCGTTGAGCACGCTATTTCCTAAAATAGTAGCCTCTGATGTATAAAACTTTATAGAATTATAAAATAAATCATACTCTCTTTAAACCCTACATCATTTAAGAGTAATATATTTTTGTATTTCAAAATATCTGAAAAATACTTAAATTTTTGAAAATGTAAAATTTTTTACTTTTAAACAAATATAAAATCTTATTCTGTTCATATAAAAATTGCTACAATGTAATAGGGATACATTTAACTTTATAAATCAGCTTATAGCTAGTAATTAAAGCTACTATTTTAGAAAAATGCATGCACAACGTAAAAATTAATATTTCTTATAGAAATATTTACTATTTTTTATGCTTATAATTTTTAAAATTATGATTACATTTAAAACATTTTATACTTTTCTGAAGCCCCATTTATTTATAAATAATGTATAAGAGATTCGAATTATTTAATTCTAACTTCAAAGAGTTATATATATTTGAATATTGTTTATATTTTCAGCCCTCTAGAGAAAATTAACACCCCTGAGACACCTTTTAATCCTAATCCTTGAAGATGAAGTATAAAATTTCCCTACAACAAATGAAAAGTAAATTTTATTAGAATTACCATGCCATTAGTTCTCATGTGTTCATCTTCAAGGAATTAAGGGCTTATATTGATTGTTGCAACCATTTCCTTGGGTTCCAAGTCCTGATCCATGGCGTACATCAGGAGTATGTCATATTAAATTCGTCAAGATATACGGTGGCGTAGTGTAAAGCAATAGGAGTGGCTTTTAAGTCCTCATGTAATGTGATGTGAAAGTTCGGAGAGTGATATGCCAGTTTAGATGCTGTGTTTGTCACTTGAACGTGTAACGGATCTATACGCGTTTTTTCATCTAATTCTCTTGGGAAATCGTTGGGCTATCAATTCGCGTTATTCACAACCAACCCTTTGGAAGAAGAGAATCGTTATATGTAAATTAACTTACTATAAATAGGCTAGGTTTTCTAGCTTGAAGAGAGAAGGAGAGAAGATATACTCGAGCCAGGTGAGCTTGCTACTTAGAATTATAGTAAATTGATTCTTATTAGAAGGAAACTTTAAAGTGACGATTGTTCACGAAGATAGAATTAAGATTAGACTAAATCGGATAATAGGTTAGATCCTTAATTAAGATAAGGATCAAGTTTTTTAGTCTCGTAATCACTCACGTTTTACTGTCGTTGTTCCACTTTCACTGTTTGCATTGAGACATTCTCTTGTTGTTGTTGCTCATGCCACCTGTCTGACAGAGTCAGATCGAGGCCCACGAAATTCATCGCGGCAATGGGCTAGATGTACGCCTGTCGTTGGCCTTTAGCCTTGAGCACCATAAAGGTGAAAATACGATTTAGCTCGGTGAAATTCCTGAATGGACGATAGAACATTACGATAGATGGCACCACCATCTATCTCCACCTCCACAATTTAGGCATGGAACTAAAAGTGGGGGGATTTCTCCAGTTCCCTGCACTCGTGATTCAGCCCACAAGACTTTCGGACTCACAGATTTAACCAACACGTATTTCGTGTGTGCTCGGAAGGTATTTGGCGGTACGGGCATCGAACCCAGGCCTTCCTGTCCGGAGTTCAGTGCTCTAACCACTAGGCTACCTACGGCCCTATTTTTTCTTCCCTACACACTTGTAAGGAAAGGACAGTGGGGTGGGGCGCAACGGACGCATCTCTTCAAGCCATGTTCGGGGTACGAAACACCAAACATCCCATCCTGCCGACAGTCAGCCGGGAGCAGGCACCCTGAAGGCAGGCATTCTCTTAATATTATTAGCTGAAATTGTGTCTGTTCTTAGTGTGGAAATACATAGATTAGTTGCACCATATCGAGGGTTTGTTCCCTTCCTCCAACAGATCTAAATGCCCGAGAGAGAGGCGTTAGCCTCTTACAAACGTGGCAAACTCTATTTTCCAAAATTCCTCATGTTATTCTTGTGTGAAACTAATTCAAGAGGTAAATCTCTGATTTTTTACGTGAAATTGCTTTTCAGATGTTTGATAACAATCGAATTCTTTTCAGGCTTATGGAGGTCTCCGTGGTGCCGTCGCCTTTTCTCTCGTCATTATGTTAGACGAGACCGAACACAAGAATCTCTTCATCACAGCCACACTCTTCATCATTCTCTTCACAGTCTTTGTGCAGGTAACTTCCTCATAGGGAAATAAAGAGATTTTTCTCTTATTTTAAATCGATTGATAATCAATAGTTTCCATTTTACTATTGTTTTATTGCAGCATAAAAAGTTCAAACCAATTTTGGTCCATACTAAAAATGGATAAAGATTTTTTTATTTCTTTAGATATTCATGTGAACTTTCAAAATCTGTTAAATATTAATTCACATCTAGTGAACTTTTGTAAATGCAATGGGATAATTTGCATATGTTGTCATTAAATATTATATAATAATAATTACATTAAATAATAATAATTCTTTAACACTCTAATAATTTAAAGAATTATGGTCAAAATAATTTGTCAATTCGTAAATATTATAGATGTTCGGGAAAAAATGACAATTGAATCGACACACACAATTATTACACAATTTTAAATTCTCCGGATGCTGCATCCATTAAATTTAATTTTATTTTTAATAACTTCACGTAGCATCACTTCATATTTTAATACTTAATCTAAGAACAACCGTTTTTTTTTCCGAACTAAAAGATTTTTTGATTGTGTAGGACAAAAGTCACCCTTGCACCAATTCACATCAGAAAAGATGCCAAATTTGGCGTCAGCAGACATCATATTAATTTTGTAAAATTTTTTTGAATCGCATATACAAAAACCGGAATCTCTTAAACTTTTCTCTTCAGTTAAAAGTTAAGTCAGTTAAAATTTTTGCAAAATTTAATTATATTTAATCTCCATAACTGAATTCATGTTTTTAAAGAAGCTTAGAAATATTTTTCAAGAAGACACACGATATTAATTTAAATTATAAATATGAAACATTATGTTATTATATGACCATAAAAGCAATACAAGTTTTGATACTTGCAAAACGTTCAAACTTATGAATATTGAAGAAGTCATTTTGTAACAATCTTGGGGTTTTTAGTGTTTGAGGGTTATAGTAAAGATCAGCCATTGTAACTTTAACACAATTTTATTAATACTTTTACTTTTTCAACCAACGCAATTAAAAATAGGGAATGCACTCAATAATACACCTGGAAGAGCAATCGCATAGGCTTAATTCAACTAACATATAAACAAAGTACTTATCTGATACTGGAGCGCTCTTGACTCCTACGTTGAATCATCTTTAAATATCTTGCTTAACTATACACACACAACTTCCGATCGTAATCTTATTTCCAATTCACTTTCAACTTTCCACCGCCAAATATCAACCATCCTTGCGTAATCTAATGCCATAGTTTAAATAGAAATACTCATTTGTCTAAATCTCATCTTCTTCACCGAGAAAGGTTCCCAACAGTTAAAAAGAATAATTTTACCCAAGAAGAGTGGATGGACCCGTTACAATTTTAAGAGATGTTGATTTTTAAACTCAATCAGATTTCCCTTTCAGTAATTTTTAACTCGGTTATTTTTATTACGCTTACGCTGATATTTTGTAAAACTGCTAATTTTAACTTTCATATGAAAGATTTGATTAAGTTGGTATGGAGTTTGAATTTTCGAATTGGATTTTACAAAGAATTTGAAGTGATCTATTTTCAAGTACAAATCAGCAAGCTAAAATCACCAAAATTTTTGAATGAATTCACAATAGTCTTGATGTGTGTATCATTAGTCCATTGTAAAATTCTGATTACTAGTTAATATCATATGTTCACCAATATCTTTTATTAGGTGAATACTGTGTTTGTCTATATTGTAATGGCATTCGTTTTTAGGTACATGTCCTACACTCACTGACCAATGAATTAGAAACATTTGAGATATGCATTTGAATGCGTGCTTGGGATGAAGTATGCAATTTTTTTTATGACGTGGGCTACACGTGATTAGAATGATAGTATGAATATGGGTGCTTTTCACGATGAAATAAAATGGGAAAAACGACAAATCTTTCACAGTTTAGAAAAGGGTTTATTGTTGGTGCCCGTTTAGCAGGCGTTTCGTTTTCGAAAACAGCAAATCTCCCTGGGTTCTCAAAAGCAGCCGTATGAAACGTTTTCAAAAGTTGGAATCATAATCCAAAATGCTTCTCAAAACGACGTAACTGCGGCTCGAGCACAGTACGGCAGAACAGGGACTCTACTGCGTTTCAACTGACATAAATCGTTAACCAAGGCTTCTCCCAACAAATTTCAGCTTTAACTGTGCGCAGAGAAATATAGAAAATAGGAATGCATTGTCAGGTGCCTGTAAGAAAACAACTCATTTCAGCCCGAAATTCAAAAATTCTTTTGGAGTGGTGTCGGCAAAAAAAGACACTGGGCATCTTAGGATTGATAACGGGTTATGTGATCGGAAGAATCACACTGCACCTTATTTTGTACTGATGAAAGAAGTTGAATGTGGCGGGAAACCCACAAAGCCATGAATCCATCTTGCCTTACTCGTACTGTGCAAGAGTCTGGTGGGAGTATCATGATACGGGGCACGTTGTGTCCTGGTGTTCCTCGAGAGTACACAAACAGTCATGAGATAACTATATATACTGGCACATCAAGTGCCCCATGCAATGTTGCATTTTTACACTGATGGTGATGGATACTTCATGGGCGATAATGCAACTATACATCTGCCAGAAGCGGTGGCGTGACGTATACCCCCTCAACACCCGCATTGCGGAGAGGACCAAAGTGTGACTGGCGCCAAGTACGTACTCTTTGTAAGCTCCGAATTGGGGCACGAAACCTGAATTTGCAGGGGGCTAACATTCTCCGCTACATTAGTTAAGTGTTCAGTATTGGTTCGCTGAGCATCAATCTTACTTCCTTCTTGGCCTTTCCTGGCCAATGTCGCAGGAAAATAATGAAATTAGGAGTTTCATCAAATCCCTGAAAGAGATGACGGTAGATGTTAAAATAACGTCCCTTCAAGGTCATTTCCCTGATAAAACTAAGAGATTTAAACAAGTTCCTGGTCTGTCTCAGTGAAATGATGAAATAATATTGTCAAGATGTGACGAATCTATACGGAACTTTATCACTAACCTTCTGAGTCGACCTTTTTAGGGAAATTTAATTCCCTACCTATTTCCAATCAACTCCAAAAAGCGGACAGGATTCCTTGTTATGCAGATTAGATTCAGTATTTAAGTCAAACGAAATAGTAAAGTTAGAGCAGTAGGAGATAGAGATTGAAGCAGAAAGTTATAGTGGATTTAAATTGAAGATTTCTTGTTAGAGATATTTAATCTCAAGAATTAAGATTCCGAACGGTAAATATTTTGTGTTTAAAGTCTCATTAAAGTTTTAGGAGTGAGATTAAAGTTAAATGTTCAATAACAACATTATTAAATATAATTCTGGGATCTCTTATCGTGGTAATTTCTGCGTGATCGTTATTTAATAAATTAATTAATTAGATCATTAATTAAGTTAATTTAAAGGATATTACCTTTAAAACCTCATAATATTAGTAGAAGTATTTGTTAATAAGTCTTTGATTCTATTTGGGAAAGATATCCAAATAAAGAAAGTTATTTATAAAAATGGCTACTGGTTCTTCTGTGACTCAAAATTATTCTCGTTCTCAAAGTGAGGTCCTAAGGGACCTTCACAAAGAGTTTAAAAGTGCTTATTTAACAAATAGGGTGCATTATTAAACGTAGAAGTAAGTAATACAACAATAGTTAATGAAATACAAATTATTTATTCGAAACTACACTCATGTCCCTAAATTAAGGATAATTCAGAATCACACAGAAATTGAACTCGAAAATAAAAATTTCACCTGCAGAATTATCACACACATCTTGAAGAAGAATATGCAAATTACAGGAAACCACCAGATGACGCGGATAGTGTGTCATAATGACGAGAGTGTAAGAGAGGGGTATAAAAGGAATGGTGGCAAAGAAGTAAAATTGTTCACAAGCGCTTTAAAAGCCTTTCAGTGCAATAACCGCATAGTTATGGCACAAAGGGAGCATTTGGATGATTTTTTACGTAGTAGAATTATTAGACGACTGGAATGTGGACGTACTCAGCTGGAAGTATCCGAGGAACTTGGAATCGCCCAGAGTGTCATCTCCAGGCTTTGGCAACGTTTCCAAGATGATGGTTATGTGAGTAGATGTTACAGCACAGGTCGCTTCCGAGTTACAACGCCGAA
The DNA here is from genome assembly GCA_019973935.1 of Trichonephila clavipes. NCBI lineage: Eukaryota > Metazoa > Arthropoda > Arachnida > Araneae > Nephilidae > Trichonephila > Trichonephila clavipes. The sequence goes on from BMAU01018268.1 coordinate 291,953, forward strand.
TGAGGACCGGTATTTGGCAGTTTCTGCCAAAGGAAACAGACGGAGCATAGCATCAGACCTGTCTCGTCAGCTCTCTTCAGCTACCGGTACGACAGTTTCAAGGCAGACCGTGTACAGACGCTTAGGGAACATTGGTCTATATGCTCGTTAGCCTGTCAGATGTGTTCCACATACCGCAACTCACTGTCACCTGCGATTAACCTGGAGTAGAGACCATTCATTGTGGACACCACAACAGTGGTCTTGTGTGATGTTTTTCGACGTGTCCAGGTTTAGTTTGCAGTCTGATTCTCGCCGGACTTTAATATGGAGAGCGCCATGTACCCGTTACCTCCAAGAGAACACCATTGAACGACACCGTTACGGTGGTGCAGGATGGCTCGCGTTTGGGGAGGAATTATTCTTGGTTCCAGAACTGACCTGCATGTTCAGAGTGTAACGATGACAGGCCATATCTATCGGGATGTCATTCTGGAACAACATGTACGTTTGTTTCGGGGCACCATGGGTGCTGAATTTCTGTTTATGAATGATAACACCCGCCCTCACCGTGCAAATATTGTAGACGAATGCCTTCATTCGGAGGATATCACGTGTATGGATTGGCCAGCATACTCACCGGACTTTAATCCAATAGAGCATGTGGGGGATATGCTTGGCCGACGAATTGCAGACCGTTAACCCCCTCCCATCTGTCTACCGGAACTTTGGAGGGCATTGCTTGATGAGTGGTGTAATATTTCCCAAGATCAGATTGATAATTTGATACTCAGCATGCCTAGGCGTTGTAAGGCCTGCATTGCTTCGTCCGGGAGACATACTCCGTATTAACCATCATACTAACCATGTTATACTGTTTTTTGTAAATAGGTTCTTTTTTTGAAATTTGCTCCAGGGAGTAAAAATCGCAATTTTTATTATTTATGACAAACATATAGCATCTTTTTTGCTCTTTACCTTTTGTTTAATAAATAGACATAAAAAATATGTCAAATTGGTTTTGCTTCTGTCTCTTTCTTTGCCTGAACTTCATTATCCTTAATTTATGGACTTGAGTGTAATTAACAAATAAATAGAAAATTAGGCTGGTATTTTTTTATGTGTACCATCTTTTCTCTGGGTTGCTTACACACTAAAATATCAATCCCTATGTTAATTCTATGGTGCCATTTTTTTAAAGATATGGTGTTGATATTTAGGGGATCGGTAGTACTACCAGTATGGTTAGGAAGTAATAGGACTCGACCACCCCCCTGGACAGCATTTTTCCAATGGAAATCCCGACTAGTTCATCATTTCACTGAAAATGTTGAGGGATTTGATAAAATCACTGACTTTCATCAGGAAAATGACCTTGAAGAGAGGCGTTATTTTAACATCTCCCGTCAATTGATCATATCCCTTAAGGATTTGATGAAATTCCTAATTTCGTGATTTCCCTACGACACTTAGACCGGATCTTAACTCCCCAGAAAATGTATGTGGGGGATATGGTAAAAAGACACACATGTGACAGCCCTCTCTCTACTTCCATCTAATTTTCAAGAGCTAAAAAGCTACATAGCCAATGCTATTCTCAGGACGTAAATGTACACCAGAAGCATGTAAACTGGAAGCCCAAGCGAATCAGAGTAGTTTTCCGTGCAAAAGATGGTGTAATAAAATATTGAGCTTGGGTTTCTAATTCATTGGTCAGTATGTGTACATTCTACTACTACGCTTCAAAGATAGTAATTGTTAACATTATCACTTTAATATTAGAGAAAGTAAATAAATATGTGATGATTAATTCAAGTCTTTTAACCAATCTATTATTTTAGATGTTAATTAAATAAGTACTAATGTAGTTTAATGATTATTTCATCTTTAATTTTTTTAATTAGGAATAAAACTTATTATTTTGTTTCCAATAAGAGTGTTAATAAATTGCATCTACGATTTTCAATCGAAGAGTAATGTATATTTTTTATGATTTTTCAGGGAGCTACAATTAAACCTTTGGTAAAATTATTGAAAATTCGACGTCAAACTGTAAAAAATACAAGCATGTTCACAGAAGTAAATACAAAGGTATGGTATACAGTAAACATTACCATAATCCCTAAGAAGATCCCGTTACATGGTTCATATTTCTGTGTTTTTATGTTATTATAATACGTATTAATTAAATCTCTATATGTATGTTTTTACTGTGCATTTTTCACTGCTTTTTTCTCTGTGTGCTCTATAAATACTTTATTTACTAAAATTTATACTTTGTTGTTAGTGTGAACATTTTTATTTGCTCATAACTTCTTTTTGAAGCGTTCGTTGTAGCCGTGTAGTCATGGTCGGCACCTAATAGCTGATGATGTTGAATTCTAATGTTGTGGGTTTGATTCCTGATTCCTTTACAGTTAGTCGTGCGTAGTAATAAAAGCTCTGTTCTCTAAAAGCTACGTTTTAGAGAACAGAGCCCTAAAGTCTTCCCATAGTGTTGAAGTCCCAAGATGTCAACTCAAGTACTGCCTTCATTATTTCGCCCTGGTACAAAACTACGAGGCTCTACTGCCAATAGATCTCTCGCGCTCAAATGGGGTGTTAATTAAACGGTTAATTATTTTTATTTAAGAGGACACAGTACGATTCAATTGACACAAATCGGTCAAAACATCAAATCTAATCTTTTTAGATAAATTATATTTTATATACTTTTTTCTATAAATTCACAAAATTTGAAAGCTCCAAGTTTAAAAAACGCAGAGTTGTGATAACTATTACGTTCGTTTTTATTCACATCTCAATGGCAAATCAAAACTTAACTGTTTTATCTCAAAAAAGATAAAAATAACTAGTGTCTTTTTTCATTTAAAATGCTAATGCTTTTTTTATTGTGCCTAATTCATGAAAATGTTTTTCACTTGTTGCTGATAGTATATGGAACAAAAATTGGTATGCATTTTTCAATCAAAGCAATACTTATTTTTTAAAAAAATAATTGAATTCAGAATTTACACATTTTTAAAAGAATTTTCAATAAGCATTCCTAAAAAAAGTACAAATCGTGTTATCATAAAACCCATACCAACTTTTGCTACACATAGTTTGACGTACTAGTAAATCAAATTTCATATATGTACGTCAGGGAGGAGTAGCATTTTAATATCACTTCATAAGTTTCAAGTTTTTTCCTTAAAAATTAAATGGTTAGCTTTTTATGAAATTTTGAGCACAAAATTTGTTTAACATCATACATACGCATAGGAGGCAACCTAAAAAATTACGGAAATCATTAAATTAAAAAAAATTGTGTAAATCGTAACATCCCCTCTTAATTGAAAAATTTTTGTTCGAATGTTGATTTCTGGCCTTTTAACTGAAAAAGTTTTTGGTGTCAAAAGGTAAAGGAAGTTTCTAACATCATTTACAAAAGATATCTTCCTTTAATTGTAATAATAAACTTTCTTCTCTACGTAAGATCTTCCGTATTTTCAAGACTTTTCAAAAACTTTCATTTTAGAAAATGCGCGATCTGTGGATAGCTATTTCTTATTCCAAGAACATTCATTTTATTTGGATGAAAATAGTTGAAATATTGTCATTATTCATGGATGTGCTTCCTTTATAATTAGAATAATTATCATGTCCTCTTCCTTTTCAGCTTCTCGATCACGTGATGGCGGGGGTAGAGGAAGTCACCGGTGACCACGGAGGAAATTACTGGAAGGTAAAAAAGGTTTATCTTTTTATTTTTAATCAATTTCTAACTGGTTTTCTATCCCACCTCATCCATAATATGAAATTGTGTTTAAAACAAGTAGTATAAAAAAAAATTTTAAGTCAATTTCTACTTAGATCAACAAAGAAAAACTTTATTTTAGCTACTTTTTATTAAATAGTTACAATTAATATAAATATGGATATACATATAACAGAATCACAACATTAAGTGGTAATTCATTTTTATTCATTATCATCGTATTGTCATCTAAAACAATCGTGTGTATAAAATTTCAGTTCAATTGAATGCCTTAAAACGTGAGAAAAAAAACCTTTTCAAGTTTTGACACAAGTCGCCAAAAGGGTCGCTAAGTCACCAAAAAGGATGCCATCGTGGCTGTATTTGTAACTCTTTATAAATAATTAGTTTTAATCAATTAATTTTCATTAATTTTTTAATTATTATATTGGCATCCAAAATAATCATGTAAATAAAATTTCAGCTCATTTGAGCGCTTTGAAATGTATTTTATTAACGATTGAAAATCTCACCAAGATAAATAAATAAATATATAGAAAGTGTGAGCTAATAGTTGGAATTGAATGAGTAACATTGTTAAATTCTTGGTAAATGAAGAATAATAACGTTTTTTTACAAAAATAGCTTTATCAAAATTAATTATACACGCCAAGTGAGTAAAATCTTCCCTTTTTCTAGCATTTTTTTCTTTTATTTTCCATTGCGTGATTCGGAACATAACAAAATTACTTCTTTATTATATATGTATCTAAAAATATATCACTTATTAAAATGTTAATTTTTATACAATATGGCTAAAATGTTTTTCGGTTTTCCAGGATGTAATATCCCACACAAATTTAGAAACATGCTTACAATATTTATAAACATTTAGTAATTTAACTCAGTGGTGCTACAGCCCATGAGGGCCAAGGCTTCCTGTGCCCATATCAATTTACGTGACCTTGGGCCCTGAGTTGCACGATCAGATGTTCTAGTCAGATAGTCGGTCTGGAGTTAAACCCCCAGTATTAAGTTCCAAAGCAAGCTTGATACTCATTTATCAACCCACAGAAGGTATGAAAGGCTGAATCAACCTTGCCCAGCCCGGGGTTTGAACCTCGGACCTGTGGTGTCGAAGCGCGGTGCACTACCACTCAGCCAACATATTTTGTATAAAAATGTTAAATCATATATATATATATATATATATATATATATATATATATATATATATATATATATATATATATATATATATATATATATATATATATATATATATATATATACGATGTGTGTCATTCTAATGTAATACTGGCGTGAATTTAAATAGAAAGGACGAATCTCTCTCTCAGAGAAGAGCACAGGTTTCTGCCACCTCCCTCCGGGATGGTGCCTCATTAAATATATTCCATACTTGGCAATTGAATTGTTTCTCGCTCTCTCACCGGTAGTATGTCCTCAAATACAGGCGAGAAGCTTTCTTTTAGAACGGCTTTGAGCTGCTCTTATACTTTTGAAAGCAACTTTTAAATTTTATGGAACTTTCAACTAATTATTCTCTTTTTTTCTTATTAATTATGAAGAGAGGGTAAAACCATTTTTTGGTAAGGTACCTCGTATTTTGAATCCGTGGGTGGGTGTGATGTGAATTTAGAATGAAATATAGAATTTTTTATAAACAATCTCTCTAATTATATTATAAACAGTGTAAAAGGAAGTAACAGGAACTCATATTTTGAGCTTGATTTTCTATCTGTTCCTTAATATGAAAAGAGTGGTTCTAAATCTTGTTTTTTTACCGTAGTAAGAAATTATACTGTGGCCGCAGTAATTTAAAGGTTGTGGGCATGAACTCTTGACCGGCGTGTCGTGGGTTTGAGTCCTGGGGTCACTGAAGACCCGCCATGTAGAGGAGGCTGATGCACGTTAAATCTGTCGAGCTCAAGTGAGTGAGTGAATATTAACGTCACGCTGTTCTGCTGCACGAAGGCTTTTAGCGACGAACTACGTAATTTTGAACCATGTTCAAGTGACGTGGATGACACCTGAGCTGGCACCCCTCTCCTAACTACTACACCACACCAACGGGAAGACGTTTCAACTCTCGACAAATTTAACGTGCATCGCTGCCCTACACGGCGGGTGTTCAGTGGTACTGGGCTCGAACTCGTGACAAGGCCAGCCGCGATCCGATACCTTGATCACTCGGCTACCTGTCGAGCTCAAAGTCCAGCCTAACGCGTGGTGCGGTAGTTTGGAGAGGGGTAGCTTAGAGGTGTCATTTTCGTAACTTGACCATGATTCAAAATTACGAAGTTGGTCACCGCTGACCCTCGTGTTGCTTTATAGTGCCACGTTAACATAACACTAAGAAATTATACTTTGTGTGTATGTTTACAATAGGAGTTCTCGAAACCAGAAATAATAAGGCATACACTAACATAATTTATATGGAATGAAAATGATGGTGGGAAAATACACAGAAGTTGTTTTAAAATTTATGGTATCATTATTTTAGAGTAAGGTTGTAAGGCACTGACCCATGGGTGCCCCATTTCTACATTATCTACGCGACCTGTATCTGTAGGAAAGAACGAAGAATCATGCAAATCTGTCATCTTAATATTTGTTTATTAACTTAATCACTATATACAATAATAATGATAATCCAATTAAGCAAATCTGGAGTGAGAAGACACAAATCGTATTACCAAATAATCGCGTAATTGACCACTATACACGCAGTTTCCTTATATCTTAATTTAAGACGCTTACCGCTATATCCGAGGTAACAGCTATTCTCTTTGTCCTAACTGACGTGGCATTACTCCTTGTGGAATGGTATACACCTTTAGCTTGAATACACAGGTACGGGTAGGTTAATTCTTGAACTCGGAATTTCCTCTAACCTTAACTTAATCGCTTCTAATCATAAACATAGATCTCATATAGCAACTTCACATAGCCAACCTGCGAACGTTAAATTTCTACTATATATAAGATTCCTAATTTGCATTCTCATGTTCAGCTTCTGGAGTTGGTTGGAAAGAATTGCCATTCTGGCCCCAAAGAACCCCAAGAGGACATTAATGGAAATCGCGATGAAAGCCCGTCACAAGGTGACATTACGATGAAATAATAGTATTGGGTGTGTATAAAGTAAACTGAATGACACTAATTAATGCATGGAAAATTGTTATTTAGAGAATTCAAGCATCAAAAATTATTTTTAAAAAAGTAAAATGAGAACTTATTTTTAAAAATTACCAAACAAGGAACAAACAGCATATTTAGAAAAATCTGTTAAGTACTGCTCAGTCATGAACAATATGATAAATCTATGTGAGAGAACGTCTAATATCCACAGCCACATCAGCCAGGCCGCACATTCTACCGCAGGCATGTTATACTCATAGGATATTATGAGCCACAAGTTCTATTTTATATTAAATTGAGGGCTGCATGTTTTTAATATTCAAAAAAACTTTATAAATATATTCGAAATAAATGTATGCATTTTGTTTAATAATAGCAAAAAAAAAAAAGAGTATAATTAAAAAAAAGTTAAGTGAATTCTGCCTACCTTATTTTTATTTGAATCTGTTTGTTATTTTATTCTATACTATTGTGGGCCGGATCGCATAAATGTATGTTAGGGGCTTCCCGCGGCCCTCGAGTTTGACACCTACCCCCATGTCCGCGCATGCTTCATTAAATACTACTTCATTTTCAAACATTAAGAATTCACCTTGTACTTCTTAAGATACAGTGAAAATCGCTTAACACGAAACTGAGGGGACTGAAATATTTTTTCGTGTTACAGGATATTGCATAAAAAACATGCATTCAGCAAAATTAAGTTTATTAAAGTGCATTTTATCAACACATATTTGTAAAAATAAGCATCTATTTAATACAATTCATTGTAACAAAAAATTCACAAAAACTTAATGAAAATGCTTACAATATTTAGCAATACCAAAATCTTAACAGATTTCTGTTTTCATCTGTTTTTTATCAACAGCCTTAAGAAGCTCCACCTTCATAAAAAGCGAAATAGCAGTTTCCTTCCCCCCAAGCTCTTTGCCAATGTGCTTGTAATTTTTTAAATGGAAAAAGAAGTGCGAACCTAGCTCACTTACTTTTACTCACACTGTGATGTATTTTTCACCAAATTCCTAAGCCAACTGATGAGAGATGAGATTTTTTTGTGTGGCGTTTGTGGGGGAAGGGAGGGATTAAAGTAGCTTAGATAAACAAAACTGGCTCGGACCTACAGGTTATTCCGAGGGTATTTCGAAGTCAAGTTAGCCTCCTCTCCACGAGGAAATCTTTTCATGTTAAGTGAATTTTTTTTCGTTTGTAGATAAAAAAAATGTATGAAAATACATAGTAATTTGCCGAGACTGCTGTATTAGTTCGTGCTCACCAATATTTCGCCTTAAGCGTTTTCGTGTTAAACGTATTTCACTGTATTACTTTGAAAGGTCTGAGAATATTTTAATTAAGTCCACTAAAATTCTATGACAATTCTTAATCAAGGAAAAATATTTAGTATTGTGTGATTCACATTTTTATGTAGGCTATTCTTCCACTAAAGAAAGCCCAGTGTTCGAGAGGTAGCTTATCGCGCTTCCACACCACAGGTCCGGGATCTATTCCCGGACTGGGAAAGGTCGACTCAAACTTTCATCCCTACTGCAGTGGGTTGATAAATGAGCACCGAGAGAGAGAGAGAGAGCTTGATTGGAAAATTAAACACTGGAGGTCTCGCTTCAGACTGATTACCTGATCGAGACATCTGCTCATGCACCTTAGTACCCAATGGGGACGTAAACTGGGATGCACACAGTAGGCCCTGGTACTCTGGGCTGTTGCGCCACTGTGTGAGTTTCTTTCACTAAAAGAACCATTACCTTTAAGTTCAATGATATAATAGTTTGCAGTAGTATTTCATTATTTCTCACGGTAATTCTGATATCTATCGAGCCTTCTGAGCATCACTTGTGATTTCAAATTGTATTTATGTAAAATCTCACGGTGCTTTTATAAGAGAATTAATATCAAATGGAACTTAAATTAAATAAACGATAAATCCATTTATTAAAAAAAACAAGAAAAAATAGAATTATTCCCTTCGCAAAAAAGGTTTCGGAATAATTCTATGACTCTTATTGAGGAGGCACAGACCGATTCAAATGACAAAAATCGGTCAAAAATTAAAATAAAATTTTTTAGCTTTAATTATTCTTTATATAATTTTCTAAGATCTCACAAATTTGAAAGATCTAAATTTTAAAAAAAAATTGTGAGTCATGGTAACTTTAATGTTCGTTTTCATTTCCATCTCAATGGCAAATAAGACCTTTAAGCTGATTTGTCTCAAAAGGAAAAATTAACCAGTTTATATACATTTAAAAAAAACTAAGGCTTTTTTTCCATTGTGCTAAATGCTTTAATATTTTTTTACTCATTGTTATTAGTACATTTAACGAAAATTGGTTTGCATTTTTGAATAAAAAAAAACAATACTTATTTTTTTACAAATAGTTCAATTTAGAATTTATACATTTTTCAAAAATTTTTTAATAAGCATTCATAAAGAAATTATTGTAATATGATCAATCATGTTCATAGAAAACCTTTCCCAATTTTTGTTATACATAGTTTGACGTACTTGTAAATCAAATTTCATGTGTGTACGTTAATTATTGTAAGTGTAGTAGTATTGTAAAGTACCTTGAAAAAAATTTTAAAAAATTAAATTTTGTGCACAAAAAAAAAACTTAAGTTTTAAGAAATACATATACTGTATACATGATCCCCCAATTCATGGTACAAACTTTAAGGGAAGGTACAGGGTATTGTAGCAATTATTTATTGTTTTGGAATGCAATGGCGCAAGTGACGTGATGAAGTGCAGCCACAAGAAATAAGAGACGGAAAAAAAAACAAAGAATTATTTATTGAAAGCGTCCTTGGCAAGTGTAATGTATACAATAACTGTTCAGCACATGAGATATAAAGTCCAGCTGAATCGCACATAACTATACCACCCACTGGCAGTCGGAGAAGGTATTCTGCCTGTTTCATAGCTTGTACTCGCTGAAACTGGAAGAGGTGTAAGCAGTTTTCGCTTAACACTCTACAAACGGTCTAATAACGGTCTTACGCAATGAGCAGCAGTTCTTGTACTTGACTCGGGTCAATTAGCCACAACGTTCAAGATGCTTTCTTCTAGTCTTGGACCGCGTACAGCTCCTCGTCGACCAGCATCATGTCTGGTTACGTGGAACGACCGGGTTTCACGAAGTTGACGATGTCACCGCTGAAACATTCTGTGATCCGGCATTCGTCGATGAGGAAACTGAGCGTGATACATTCGTAGTGCAGCTCTGCCGTTACCATTTGCATGACCGTACTTGCACTTCATGTCTGCATTTTCGGCCTACGCAAAGTCTCCCTTCGTAGATGTCAGCACTCTTAGAGTGGCGCTTTCCTCTGCTGAGATCATGTTAAACGGCGGCTACACATTGACTGCCTTCTACCGGAAACGCAACCAACCAATAACTCCATTTCTCTTTACTTTTATTTCCTCTGTTTGCTCCTCACCGCGTTACTTGTACCTATACAATAAATTATTGTTATAATGTCCTGCATCTACCCTTAAAGTTTGTACCATGAATTCAGAACCACCCTGTATACTGTTGTACATATACTGTACTTCTTTTAAGTAGTACATATGCATAAGGAGCAGGCAAAAAATTTTTAAAACTTTTATATCGAAGTTTTTTTTTTTATATATAAATCATACCATATCCCCTTAGGATTCGATTGTTAGCATTATTTCTGAGGAATTTTTGACGTTTCGTTTTTTCAAACAAATTCTTTTAGAACGGTGATAAAATTATTCACTGTTATGTTTCTCTTGTAGCAACTGCTATTTTATTACAACAGCAAGTACCTGAAAAAGTGGCTCCAGTGCAAGAGCACGGAAAGCAATCTCACGCGAGTCTACACCAGAATGATGTTGGAGTAAGTAAAGAAAAATACATTTTACTTCTAACCACTAAAGAAGGGGTGACCAACCCGTGGCACTCATGCCACAGTGTTGCACGATGGAGTTGAAGCAGTGGCACGCGGGGACGTACAGAAAAATTTAAAAAATTTTGAAAAGATAATAAATGACCATTTTTTTGCAGTTTTATTGAAGTGGAGTTGTCTCAGACAAAAAACCTCAAAATTTGGATCCAAACAGGTTTGTGAACAGTTGTTTTCTGCTATGGAAATAATAAAATAAATATCACTCAAATTAGCTACTGTGCAATTATAATAACCTAATTTTGTTAGCATCTGTAAGAGCTGATCCTAATATAGATGACTTGTTAAAAAATAAGTCGTCATTCAAAAGCCACATTAAGTAGATACTGGGCGTTTGATAATTATTTTGAATTATGGTATCCGACTACACGTTCGAAACCGTGATTTTTCAAAAGCGTATAAATGGATAGTATTTATAATATTTAGTGTCCTTTAGACTAGAAAATGTATATAAAATTGTTTTAAGAATATTATTACAATAAAAAATTATTTAAGTACAATATTTTCACAAAAAAATGAACATAGAAAGACCAATTTTCAAAATATTCTCCCTTTGTGGAAAATGCTTCTATTATAATAATATTTTGCCTGTATATAGCTCAGACCTCTCTACAGAGGCTCAGCCAGAATTTTTGAAATATATAACTTAGAAGTGGGATTATCCATATTTTACGACAACAAAGGGGAGCAATTTTAAGAAAAAAACGCCTATAATTATTTCAATGAGTGGTAACTCTGAAAATAACATGAATTTTTCAAAAATTCTAGTTGAGCCTCTGTAGAGAGGTCTGAGCTATATACAGGCAAAATATTATAAATAATAGAAGCATTTTTCACAAGAGAACATTTTGAAAAATGGTTATTCTGAGTTAATTTTTTGCCAAAATATTGTATTTAAATAATGTTTTGTCAAAATATTCTTAAAACAATTTTATAAATGTATTCTAATCTAAGTGACACTAAATATTTTGAGAATTATTCATTTATGCACTTTTTTAAAACCACGGTTCCGAACGTAGTCGGATAATGATTAAATGATTCAAGTTACTCATTTTTATTTTATTTCTAACCTAATTTATTGAACTTGTAAAAAGTTAATTAAGAATAAAGCATAAGATATTTTCCCCCACCACAAGTATTTAGTGTTACAAAAATTACGTCTTAGGATAACTTAAATCAGTTTTTGCTTAGAGCTTAACGTAAGTCCTCAACTGGAATATTTTTCAGACTTAAAAATACATGAATACTTTAATGTTATGTTTTAGTTTTATGAGCATTCAGTAGAGGAGCATCTCAACTTATTTTACTACGCAATTTTGTTTGATCCTGTTTTTGTTATCTCTCTAACTTGTTAATACTCGTTAGTCTTTTATGGGATATAATAGCCTTTTTGTCACTCTATATCCCACAAAAAATATATTAACTGTAACTATTGTTTTTTATCTCTACCAAATACAACAACTTCATTTCACGGGAGTAACTGGTTCTGAGATAACATCATGCATATAAGAACCACGTAAGAGGAACAAAAGAATAAAAGGAAAATGTACTCCTTTGAATTATTTAGTAAATATATGTATTTATTGATTTCACAAATATCTCAGCACATTCAGCAAATACTAATATGCTAGATTATTTAATTAATTTGCCAAAAATTCCCAAATTTGTGTTTTCTCATAAGGTTATTTGGTGACACTTGTGCGTACCCACGCGTTAAAGCTTTTCTCGCCAAAAGCTATAAAATAGGACCCAAAATTGGAAAATTCTTTCAAATAGAAAAGTACCCAAGCATTAATATTAAATTCTGATTTCCCTTCCTATATGTAGAAAAAATAGTTTTTTTTTTTACTTTCCACCATTCATTTTTATCTGAGTTGATCAATTTTTTTTTGTATAGAATACTGAAGCCAAACAGACCGTAACACGTAGAAAACACTCCAAATTATGTTTCATCATTGTTCTCATAGAAATGTATCTTATAAGAGCTAAAGGTGGTCACATGATAACGTCAATCTGACATTAAACTTGTAGTTGGTGTCATTCTAGTAAAATCCAAATGCAATTTCAAATTTAAATATTGGAAACACATGTACAAAAATGAAAGGTCTTCTAAAAGTTTTTCAACATAAAAAAAATCTCATATTATACGCCAGGGATGGTGAACCAATGGCACGTGACACAATATTTTGGGCACTAAACCGTTCAAAATAACACTGTTCACCATGAAGTATTGCGAAAAAAACGCGAGTGATCGGCCGCGGGGTGGCGGGGATTTGATTCCAGACACATTTAACCATTTTAAGAAGCTGGTTTATGCCATTTTAACCATATTTTCCTCTACCTATGCTTGTGAGTCAATATTTTCAGAGATGAATAACATTAAAGATATCCTGAGAAATCATTTGGCAAATGACTCTTAATTCAGCATGCATTCTACTAAAAGTAACATCTTACAATCCCAATATAAGTTATTTGTCATCTAATCTGCAACACAGAAATCACACTATTGTTTAATTTGTGAATTACACTCTTTACTATAACATTTACTACTATACAGTGCAAACTGTATTTTTCGTAGTAAATAAAGTTTTGAGTTGTTCATATTTAGTTTTATTATTTTCCCAATATAATCACAAGTCAAAATTATTTGATGGCACGTCTATACCTCATTCAACATTTCTTTAGAAAAAATGGCACGTTGATCCATAAAAGTTCGGCACCCCTGGTATATGCCTATTTTTAAAATAAAGCGCTTTTTTCTTACCTATGTACTTTATAATTAACAAATATATGCTTTGTAATGGGAAAGTTTCCTTAAAAAGCTACGGTTAGCGACAGTGGAGTACATGAAATGATGATTTGAAATACGTGGCTGTATTTATCATAAGACTGTGGCGTCACATGAGTGCTCGCAATAGCCAAGTGGTTATGGTCTTGGATTCATGGCCGGCGTATCGCGGGTTCAAGTGTTGCACCTGCCTTTTAGAGGGAACGATGCACATTAATTTTGTTGAGGCTCTATGTCTGCCCGTTGGCGTGGTGGGATAGTTAGGAGAAAGAAATGTTAACTCTGGTGTCGTCACTTGACCGAGTTTCAAAATTACGAGGTCCGCGTCACTAATGGCCCTTGTTAAAGAGTGTAACGTTAATATATAACTCTTACTCATGTCATCACATGAATTTAACCCATTGGATAATATCACCAATGTCTGTGGTGGCAACATCCTGAAAAAGCAGTCACCGACCCTTCATTCCTATAACGATAAGAGTACTAAATGAGTTCCATATTTTCTTTTCTTTACCTTGATACTAAAAAGGTTCTTACTCCACATACAAAAGGAAAAATATAAAAACACGTTCCCAGTTTAGTCCAGGTTCTTTTAAAAAGCCAAAACAGTCTTAAAGTAATTGGAAAGATTACTGTGCTTACACAATATTTCATTTATCAATTTGTATATTAAAATAATGCTATGGGTATTGTTTTTATTGTTTTTGAATTTTAAGGTACATACTCAAAATTGATAAAACGATACGAATTTCTATTAATATTTGACTATTTCCTTTGTGAAAAAAATGATTCTAAATTCAAAACTAATTTTTTCTACCTTTAAACGAAGATCAAATTAATGATTCAGAGTTTGTGTAAAATAATACTTTCTTTTTCTCTGTGTACAGGGATCATTTTGCTCATTTGTACGGTCCAGCAGCTGCTATTGAAGACCACAAGCCTCTGCTGTTGAATAAGTGAGTTTTATAACAATCATTTGCACTTTCTTTCTGCTTATATAATACGTACACATATACGTACTTGCGTTACATTACTGCATAATAATCATGTGTTATTGCATGACTGCTATGCTTGTGAATAACCTAAAATTTGTTTAACTAGAGCTAAAAATATTCCCATTTCCGTGATTAGTTACACTATTAGGTACTGATGCATTATACTGTCTACAAAATCTCCAAAAGCCAGGATATGCAGCCAATGGTGAAAACCGTTTCCACGTATCTTCGAACACAGTAATAATAACAGTGGTAGCACTTATCTACTTTTTTTTATTTTTCGCAATTGTGTGACAATTTAATACGTAAGTAAACTAAACTAAACTCAGTGGCACAACAGCCATGAGAGGCAAGGCCTACTTGTCCATCTCTGTTTTGGGGACCTTGAGCACTGAGGTGCTTGAGCAGATGTTCTGATCAGGTAGTCAGTCTGACTCAAAACCCCTTGTGCTTTTCCCAATCAACCTTTTTTTTTATTGAAAACAATTATAAAATCCCCGTGCACCACAAAGTATCACACGGGGCTTACAGAAGTAAGTATTAAACACACATTCAAGGGAAATAAACAATTAAAAAAAATGAAGTTAAGAAGGATTACAAACAGTTACAACAAATTTACAGAAATTATTGAAAGCACTTCTGGTGGAAAGAAGTTGGTGAAAATTCGGTGGCCAATTAATGTTGAGTCTCTTGAACGCCAGTCTTATGATCTTTCTCTCTCTGACATACTTGGAACACAGAAGGATCACATGTTCTACATTTTCCTCGCCACCAATATTACAGTCACAGAAAGATGAAGGAGCTAAATTAAATTTGTTCAGGAAGCTTTTGAAATTACCATGACCAGTGAGAAATTGGGTTAATTTGTAGTAAGTGTAAAAATGATTATTAATGGTGGGAAAAAATTTCTTTGTTATGCTCCCCTTATTAGAAATGAGATATTCTTGGTTCCAAGACTTCATCATTCTTTCATTCGTGATCTTCTTGTAAAACGATTTAGGAATATTAACGTCAATGTCAATTTTGCGCTTGGTTGCAGCTTTTGCAAGCCAATCGGCTCTCTCCTTTCCAAGAACGCCCGTGTGTCCGCGAACAAATGCAAAATCTATTGAGATGTTTTTATCTCTTAGGCTTTTAAGTTGCTTCTGGATCTCGACGATTATATTGTTAGATGAAGAAATACATTTAAGAGAATCCAAGAAGGAAAGAGAGTCAGTACAGATGAGGTATTCTGAGATGACACTATTTTGCTCAGTGATCCATTTAACGGCGAAATTTAAACATAAAAGTTCAGCTACAAAAACTGTGCATTCATCACGAATTCTAAATTGAAAGTTCTCGGATTCAACACCACTCCTGAACACAACAAATGCGAAACCAACTCTTCCATCAATTTTACTGCCATCAGTATAGCAAATAACAGGGAAATCTTCTGTGCTCTTGTCACTAAATTGAACAATATTGATGGCATTCCTCTCTGAAGGATGAGGGATAAAAAATGGAGATAGAATACAATCATAATTAGAGATGGAAGAAGCAGAGAGATTTTCCCTAAAAGCAATATCATGAAGAATAGTAATGTCGATTGGAGGGGGAAGCCAGAAATAGCATAAACTGAGTCGTAACTAATTGTGCGATAACCACATATGACCCGTAAAAGTATCCTTCTTTGTATGCGTCGCAGATACTTAGAATTCATCTTTCTTTTAAGTGCCTCGCCCCAAACTCTAGAGCCATACAAAATGAAAGGCTCGATTCCTTGCTTATAAATGAGAGAATGTACATTGAAATTTATTCCGAACGTGTTGCGAGCAATCCGATTTAATCCACGCTGTAATTTGCCACATTTCTCGGATATGTAACTTAAGTGTTGCCTCCAAGAAAATTTAGTATCAAGAAGAACCCCAAGATACTTCATTTGCTTTACCATAGTCAAGGGAGTTCCATCGAGATATAGCTGAAATGCATCATAGCAAACGTTTCGTTTTTCAATAGCCATGAATCTGGTTTTATCAGGATTAAAATCCAATTTAAAACTTTTTGACCAGTCAGAAGCGAAGTTCAAAGCTTCCTGTGCATGCAGGAAAGTCTCAGAAAGATCCCTACTTTAGGAACAAACTAAAATGTCATCAGCAAAAGCTATGATTTCACAGCAGGCAAGATTATTCAGTTTAGATAGGAGATCATTGATAATGATATTCCAAAAAATAGGTCCAGACACTGATCCTTGAGGGCAACCCCTTTCAAGGCAGCGGATAGCAGACGTCGAACCTAGTTGCATTTTGGCCACTCTGTCATTTAAAAAGTCAGCAACAAGTGAAAAAATATTTATCGGAATTTCAGCTTTCTTAAGGAGATTCAGAATGCAAGGCCACCATGCATTGTCAAAAGCACCTTTTATATCAAGAGATATCAAGATTGAGAGTAAATGTTTCTTTTTGCCTCTCTTAACAATCTCATTTAAACGTAAAAGAGCATCTTCAGTACTCTTATGAGGAGTAAAACCGTATTGATCACTAGAGAAAAAGTCTCCATGGCGCAGATACCAGGAAATCCTGTTAACAAAAAGTTTCTCTAAGCATTTACCAAGAGCCGGAAGTAAACTTATGCACCTAAGGTTATCCAAATGGGGAACTCTAAACTCATTAACTTTGGGGATGAGAATCACCTGGGCAAGCTTCCAAATCCGAGGAAAGATACCTAAACCGAGGAAAACATTAAAAAGCTTATGGAGAAAAGAGGGGAATGCTAAGTGAAACTGTTTAATAATCTCATTTGAAATAGAATCCGGACCAGGTGATTTATTTAGCTTTAGCATAGAAACCATTGTATTAACTTCATCATAGGAAAAAGAAGGATCAAAAAAGGAAGGGTAAGCAGTACGCGCGGCATGACGATAGTCTTTCTGAAAGATATTGTCCTTTTCCTCTGAATCAGATGGGAATGATTTCTGAAGCACGGCATTAATTGTCTCATCTAAAGAAGTGTTTGTTTCTCCTGTGGGTAGTTTTAACGCCATACGTATAAACCTTCTTCCACACATTTTGCGCATCAATGGTCAAAAGAAATTTTTTCCAAGACTCAGATTTTGCATTAATAAGCATTTGATTATAATCCTTTCTATATTCAAGATAACTATTTTTATACAATTCTCTAACAGTTGGATTTTTACAACGCTGGAATCTACGTCTAGAGGCATTAAGCCTCTTCCTCGCACAACCAATCTCGATATACCACCAGGGCACATTATGCTTGCTAGTTTTCTTAATAGGTATTGAGTACAAGCATGCCTGATGAATAACAAAACTAAGTTCCTCAATGACTGTATTTAGGCAAGAACTATTAGTGCAACTGTTAAGAGTATCAAATATATGAGTCATACGAGAGAGACAAAATTTCCGAAAGCGACACCAGTTTGCTTTCTTTGTATTAAATATTACAAAAGGAGCACTTGATGTATCTCGCAGGACAGTGGAAAGACAAAACTCAAATTCTATCATCACGTGATCAGAAAGGGATTCATTCTCAGAAAGACACCAACTCGAGTTGTCCTCGAGTAGATCCGAACCAACAACTGTAATATCAATATAGCTTGTTCCCTGAGTTGCACGAAAAGTAGGACCACAATCCTCGTTGATAATAAATAAGTTGTTGGCAGAAATAAACTCACTTAACTTATTTCCTCGTGCATCTGAGTAGGGACTAAACCATAATTCTGATTTGCTATTGGAGTCCATGCTCCAAACCAATCGATTGAGATTTTTGCTACTAAAAACTTGGCTGATTTTATGAAGATCCGAGTCAATGTTTTTGAAAGCTCGAAATAGTAAGAGAAAAAAGAGTAAACGCAGTTGAGCCTGTGATAACTTCTAAAGTGACCATATTATAATCAGAATTTTTATAATCAATAAAAGTCGAAAGATGACGAGAACGAACAATAATAGCTGCCTTAATAATGTCAGAATTAGGATCATAAAAAAGTCGATAAGTACTAGAATAACCCGGAAGAGTACTCCTGTAGCTATGAGGTTCTTGAAGCAGCGCACAATCAATGTTATCTGCTTCCATGTTTAAAATGAGTTGCTGTGTCGCAGATTTAGACTTGTGTAGATTTAACTGCACACACTTTAGAACTTGATTATCTGACCTAATCACAGTTAATTCTAGAATGGGTATTCTTCTTCATAAAAATATGGCAAGGACAGCACTCGGAAAATGGTTTATGATTAACATTCACTTTTTTATGAATATTTTTTGTTTTGTGATTGAAACGGATACGGTTTGTACAAGCCGCTGCATCCCTATTTGGACAATCTTGCCCTTTGTGTTCTCCGGAACAGTGAAAACAGGTTAGTGCATTGTTGCATTCGTCAGCGCGATGATTGTATCCAAGGCAGTTAAAACATCTATTGATAATAAGAAAATCATCTACGTCACATGCACTCCAAATAATTTTCAATCTTGTTTGTCGAAGGATGGATTTACGAACCGTGGGATGAGTTTCGATAACAACATGCCTTGTATGTTGAAAGGTTTTCAAAGTAAAGCGAACTTTGCACTGCCGTATGCTTTCATCATCTACAACAATTTCAGGATTTTGTTCAGTAATCACTTTTAAGATATCTTCATTGTTTACTTCATTTGGCACATTTTTAACAATTATGGCTGGATTTCTCCTTTTGGGAACGGAAGCCTTTAATTCTGAAATTTTTCCTGAATTTCTGTTAAAAGCCGGTCACGATCATTTTCAGAGACACATTTAACTAACAATTTGTTTCCTCTGATGTTCTTCAAGTCACAAACTCCTAATTTAGATTCCGCTGGGTTTATTTTCGCTTTAATAATTTTCTTAACATCCTCAGAAGAGCAGTTATCCGAGTCTACAACCACACAATAATCGGAAGACTTTCCTTTATTTTCCGTAACACCAGATGACGCCACGACGTTGGCGTAACTTGGCTTGCAATGGCTTCCTTTAAACTTTGTTTACATGCTTCTAGAAAATTAGCAGACTCAACTCTTTCGAAAATCTTATAAATAGAAGCTTTCAACTCACCCAAAGCTTGCCTGGCATCTTCACGCACCTGATTGTTCATATTGCATTTCGACATAAGCGCAGATTCAATAATCTTGCAGTGTTTTTGAAGAGCATCAAAAAACACGTCATCCTCCATTGCCGCCATATTGGGATATATATTCCAATCAACCTTGGTGCTCATTTATCAAACCACTGAAAGGATGAAAGGCTGAGTTGATCTAGCCCAGCCTGGAGTTTGAGCCCCGGACCTGTTGCGCGAAAGCGTGATACATTACCACTCAGCCACTAACCTGCCTTAATACGTAAATACCAAATCGTATTGTATTAGATATTAATTCGAATCCCTATCATATTTTTTTCTTTTCATTTTAATTTGTCCCAGCAAAAGCTTTTGCTGCGAGTTACAGTGGTTCACAGAATTTTCATGAGTTGTTAATTTTGTTTAAAAATTTATAGAAAGTAAATGTATACTTTCTATGTATAATATAAAATTTAACACATTGAAACAATGTTTAAGCAATAGAATTGTCTAGAAACAATATATATCTGTGAGCTGAAAAACATTTATTATATACTAAAGAAAAATAAGTCTCTTTCTCATTAAACTAACTTCTGTTTGTTTTGTGAACATAAAAAGATCTTCATGAATCTTCTTTGTTTTATTTAGTCTAGATTATATATAGTGACCACAAAAACAGAACAAAATAATCTCTAAGTTTACTTAATTTTCTTAGTTATCCTATATACCATATCATACTATTGTTTTATATCCACTGTGTATTAATTATTTTTATATCGTATACTAGTGTTTTTCTAAAACCAGATTTGCAAGTTTTATGTTGGTCTCCGACACATATTAGTTCACCACTAAATGCAATCTATACCAAGAAATAGAAGAAATAAGCTTGCCTCATTAATATTATTATTTTATTGCGTAACTCCAGTAAAATTATATTTATCTGCTAATTATCATTGTATTACTAAGTAGATTATTCATGTTATAAAAAAGTATTCGAGTAAGTTATTTATTTTTGCGATTATAATACATTTCATTAAAAATTCCATATTTTTTTATCTCCATAAATATTAGACGTATACTACCATTACCAAAATATCTACTGTAAAAAAAATAAATAATTGAAGGTATAATTTAAAATTATTTCAAGGAGTAATAAAAATTGGTTGTGTTTGAATGCGTTTTTGATGATACAAATGAAATGCCCAAACATGTTGTTTCATATCCAAATTTTTAAAAGGAGTAAAGAATTTTTAAAAGGAATAAAAAAAAAATTAACCCAAACCAAATTTTCCCCTTCTTTTAAAAAATAAAACGATTAGTTACATTATAAAAAAAACTTAAAAAATTTGTATTTTAAATAGTTTGTATAAGTAAATGTTAAAATTGTTCAATTATTTTTAATAGATTCGATATCAAACCTTAAAAAACAAAACATTCTTTTTTTTCTATTCTATAATGTTTGCTCTTAACATTCTCGGCAAATATTTGATGTAAGAAAGTGTGGGGATTTCGAAATATCGTTTATAGAATATTGGTTAAGCACTATATTTCAAGAAAATAGAATAAGCAATTTTAATTTTCGTTGAAGCATGGTATTATAAAATAAATTTGAGATGCGAGTAATAGGGCCAATTTTCTTTTATTCTAAATCCATCAGAACTCTCATATTAGAAATGTATGGGAAGCGCCTGTAGTGGTATCATCTACATAAGCGATTAACAGCCTCCAAAAAGAGGTGATCACTGTTGTCTAGTGGTATATTACGTGCTTACGAATCAAGAGGTACCGAGTTCTATCCTCCTCATTGGTGACCTTTGCTCAATAAAAAAGGCAACCTTCTGCCCTCAAAAAGATCAGTCAAAAGTCGTCAGACTCACTGGACGCAGCAACCGAAAATTGTCCGACTCTCTTGACTCAGCAAGCAAAGTCGTTAGACTCACTTGATGCAACCACAACAGCTCACACGCTCCCCATAACAAGTATCTCTTCCATTCACTTCTCCTCCGACTCACTGGGGTGGGGGAGTACTTTAGCAGTATCACCAACATAAGCCAGTAATAGCCTCCGGACGGAGGTGATCCCTGTTGTCTATAGTGGTATGTTACGTGCTTACGAATCGATAGGTCGCGGATTCTGTCCTTCGCCACTTCACACCTTTCTTTTAGAACTGAATATTGAATTGTGCAGAATTTTAAAATTTGTTAACGCTAAAATAGCTCATTTTGAATTTTCAACAAAACAAAAGTAAGAAAAATGCAACTTTCAAACTTTTTCTTCAATGCTTATAATTTTTATCTGACGTGTTCTAGACAGTATCTAAATATGTTTTAATGTACTTTCGAAGTAAGATACATGCTAAAAAGCTTGCTTAGCTTTCAATTATTCTATGTTCAAAGTTTACATCAGTGGTTAGAATATCTCGTGTCCGTTGAAAATATTACTTGACGTAAAATCATTGCTCATTATTTTTTGTTCCAAATTAAGCAGAACTGTCAAAATATCACACAAGTATTTAAATTCATGTTGTCTGATATTGTAATATACTTGTTTATTTATCTAATTCATGTAATTTTACACTGATCATCGATAAAAAGGATGATTACTTGTAAAAATGATGGTAGGAATCTCATTTTCTTTCTTCGAAGAAAATGAAACTTTTAAAATTCATAGAAATCAGCAAATTATTCTTTTACACACAAAACTCCTGTGTTAAGTAAAATTAAATAAAATACAAAGCTGACATCTTAATTAGAAATGAAACTATTTTTAACTTAAGTCTTCCCGGTTTAGCTTATCATAGTTTTTAGTATGATTGCATCCATTTTTTTAACTAGAAAGTTAAATATTATTTCGGCAGCCATTTCAATGCAAATTATTCGTTAAACCAATATCAATTGCCTTTCAAACAGTTTTTGTTTGAATAATTTTTTTAAATACTTTTTGATGAGCATGTGATACCGAAGCTGTCCATCAAAATCATTTTTTTTTACTTCCCATCTGCTTTGTTTCTTTTTAAAATCATCTACTTATTCTAAGAATATGTGTTCTACAATTGGAAAAACACTGATATATAATCCTAGAATTTTGAAGGATCTTTGAAATTTCACGAAATTCTACATTGTACATTAAAGGAACTTAAAATTGCTTTTAATGAAATATCATCAAACTACAGTAGCAACAAAAAAATTCGAGCTCCGCTTCAAGGGTTTTTTCTTCCCCATAAAGGAAGGGCTGGAAGCTCGAATATGCTGAAAGTAAGTGAAAAAAATTACCAAAAATAAACAATAAAAAAAAATGATAATTTACATTTGTTGTTTTTTTTTAATTTAAAGGGGAAAATTCCCTACCCTTGCTGTATGAAATTTTCTCCTTCTGTAGCCCTCAGAAAGTAATCCTCATGGGTAAAATCCTAATGGTTAAAATAAAAAATCCTCAGCTTGCCTCCTCTAAATCAAATTCGAAACCATAATATTACCGAGCAGTGATAAAAACGGAAGGGGGTATATCCAGAGAAAACGATGGTTGTTGTAACAAAGTAGTGGTCATATTTGGATTCAGGAGGTCATTTGACAAAAATATTTGCAGGAATGAAGTTGGGGCTGATTTCATCAGCACAGAGGAAGCAAAGGGATCTATATTGAAGACCGATTTTAGCAGATAGTGGTTTCATTTATAAACTGATGTTTGTAAAAATTGCAACACCATGAAGGAATCATCACAATCAAATGAAACTTAATGCAGATACACTTGTATTAGTACAAATAAATGACGAAATTTTCAAAGCAAAAAAACAATATTAAGTGTGAGAAATCAGTATTTGGTGTAGCCACCACGTACTGCAATAAGTGCTGCTATACGATGAGGCATGGAGTCAAAAAGATTTTGAATGTCTGCTTGTGGAAGAGAATTCCATATTGCTTGTATTCGCAGCAAAAGTTCGACTTTTGAAGCTGCAGAACGCGAATAACGAGTGAGATACCGACCAACCAAATCCCGCACGTGCTCAATAGGCGACATATCCGGCGAATAAACAGGCCAAGGAAGAAGTTTCATGTGTTAGGATTAACATAAGTCTCGAACAGTCTTTGTAACATGTGGGCGTGCATTATCCTGCTGCCAGGGATGCTTTGAAGGAAGGGAATGACTTCGAGCTGTAGAGAGCACTTCACGGACGTACCTGTTGTTATTGAGGTTACCCTCAATTCGTAGAAATTGGATAGTCCAAGTTACGAAATCACACCCCAAACCATAACTCAGGGTATAAGGCCACTATGTCGTTCAATAACGCCCTCTGGAAGGCAGCGTTCACCAGCATAGCGTCTAACACGAATGCGACCATCCATGGTGCCACAAACTGAATCGTGATTCATCTGAAAAGACAACTTAGTGCCAATCAGCTTGCCAGGCTCTTTGCTCATGAGCCCATTGCAGACGTAGCCGTCGATGTTTTGCCATGAAGGGCATCCTGTATAAAGGCACCCTTGCACGCAATCCATGGTGCAGCAGACGTCGACGAATTGACGAAGCCAACATTAGTACACCTGTAGCAGTAGACCAACGTGCTGCCAACTGCCTGTAGGAAGCTGTACGGTCATTTACAGCCATGCGGAGCAGGTGTCGATCGTCTCACGCTGACGTCGCCTTCCGTCATCCATTGCCAGTTTTTCGAGTTGTTCGGTGCTCGTCGGTCCACTGCTTCCATACTCGCATCACTGCGGAACTGTTCCGCTGCACCCGAACTCCTAATGCGTAAAAGAAATCCTCCTTCTCGAAGGCCGATAATCCTCCCCGTTCAAACTCCGTAAGCTTTTGGAATTTCTCCTTATTTCGTCGTGGATGCATACTTAGATCTCACTAAACGTTCGTCACTAACAAATAATCATTAACTATTTTCAGCGTCCCACTACAGCCCTCTATTTATACTCTTTCATTATCAGTTCAGAGGGCGCTGCGCACGCCACATATGCGTGGTGTCTCTGAAACTTTACTATTTTACGTAGCATCCTATAATTATTATATGTTGCAAAATTCATTTAATTCTGATGATTGCTTCATGGTACAAACAGCAGTGTATGTACATGAACGAATATGAAACTCTTCCAACTTAAAGATCATGATACATGTAATTCTTTAAATTCATTTGGATATGGCAAGCTTCAGTCCTTAATATTTTATATGAGTATCTTTATTGAAATCTAGTCTCGAGCTCTCACCCCTTAAAATATGCTTCAACTCTATAAAAAAGTGAAGCCCAGTGACTGAGTGGTACGTTTCGCGCTTCCTGCCAAAGGTTCAGGGTTCAAATACCGGGCTGGACAAGGTCGACAAGCTTTTCATCCCTTCAGTGGAACGATAAATGAGTACCAAACTTGCTTGGGAGTTACGCATCAGACTGATCACCTGTGACCGGAACATCTCCTCATACACCTCAGTGTCCAAGGTCACAAAAATTGAGAAGAGTACGCCTTGTGTATGTAAGTGTATGCCTTGGCCATCATGGGCTTTTGCGCCGCTGAGTTTGATTTATAAAAAAGGGGATATTTATTCTGTTTCTATTCCGATTACTGATGACGAAGGCTGAAGTGGCGTAACTCAGAATATAAGGCCCCCCTGTAAAGTCAGGTTTTGGGACCCAAGCCGGATCTTATAAGAGTACGTACTTAGCGTCAATCAGGCTTTAGGACCCCTGGAATCTCCCCCTGTGATGTGGGGATGTACGTTACACCACTGGATGAGTGCGTTGTTCCAATTTCGTATTCAAATCTTTAATTTAATGCCTTTCTTTTTGTAGGGTGTCCGCGGAGGAATCGGATGATATCCTGGAGGTGCTTCCTCCCGTCACCGAAGAGGAGGAAGAAGAGGGAGACGAGATGGTAATAGACCAACCTCCTCAACAGGAGGTTCAGGAGCAAGAAGAGATTGTGATACCTCAAGCGAGGAGGCCCAGTGCCAAATTCGATCTTCAAGATCCAGAGGAAGGAAGACCACTGAAGAGCAAACGAAGTGAGTGTTTTTTCTCCTATAGAATCAGTAAAATAAAAAATAAATGTTTTATTTCTCTCCTTTCAACATAAGTGAGGAATAAGGTCTGTTTATTTTATGATTCTAAATGGGAAATTTTCAGTGGCTACAAATGATCCTTAAAAACTACCATTAAGATATCTATTTATTTTAACCATGGAACAACCTATTTAATTCTTAGAATGCTCTTCAGTTCAAAAAATTATTTTTGGGATTCTTTAAAAAAGATTTACTAGTGCTTTAAGATAGTATATAAGCAGATCGAACACTGATTCATAACTGAGAAGCAAAGCTCTGGATTTTAATTCATAGCAACAAAATAAACAAATTTAAGACACGGTCAGAGTAGCAAAAATTTGAGCCTTAACTTCTACAGCCCCTTCAGTGAGAATCTACGACATTAAGACGCATTTTATATAACTTTGCATCCCCCCCATCGAGATGATTATTTTAATTACCGTAGTATATTGCAAAAGAATTTATTTTATTACAAAATTTTGAAGCTTTTCCTTCTTCTCTTTTGAAGATAATAGAGTTGAAGAAAAAAATACTTCTATCCTCTTCCTTGATGTAAAATGGACTAATACTTAAAAAACAGACTATATATATATAAATTATTTCTTAATTTTAGCATGTTATAAAATTTTATTGCCTTAATTATAAAATAGTAACTTGAAAATTGATAACATATAAAGAATTATGAATCAGCATTGCAATTATATAGTCTGGGCTTTCTTTTCACAGATCAACTATAACATCTGAAAACTACCATCGTTAATTAAAATAAGATCTAAAATCTGAGTATATTTTATCACAGGTTCCAATATTAATACTTTGAACATGAGGACATTAATTCGTTTTTTATTTTTCCAATATTGGTGAAAGACAGAAATTCTCGTCATTTGTAGCAGTACAAACTATTACAAAATATACTAACCATTTTTATAAACAGTACTTTTAAATGTTTTTTCTTTCTCAAAATAGTAACCACTTCACATGTTAAACTCAAAAACCTTGCAATGTTGTGAGGCGAAAATTACTATTTTAAAAAAAGGTGTTAATTTATTCCATACGGGTTGGCATCTTTGCAAATGACGTGATTTTCCATCATCTATTCCAAATAGTTAAAAAATAAAAGACGAGAATTCACATTTCAAGTCTTCAAAGTGTTGAATATTTACAAAAAAAAATATGCAGGAACTTAGGCAATATATTTTTCACAGCATCCCATCTTCAAAATTTATTAAATGCATACCTTGGCAACCCTTGCATTCTCAGCGACCATGCTTTAATGTAACTTTATCACATTTTCTTTTCTCTTGAATCAGTTTTTACTCTATATATAATATTCTCGAACTTTTCTTACTTATTCTTCATTATCAAAAATGTACTTCTATCATGTACACTGGCCTCAAAAAGTTAAGTTACAACCGGGTTTTTGTGTCTAATTTGCAAATGAATGAATGTAGAAACAAAAGATTTGGAGGATATGTGCATTAAATAGTTTTTTATTGAATGCGTCATAGAAATTTGTATAAGTGTATTGCAAAAACGATTTATAACAAAAAAAGCAATCTCTGCGGAAAAAGTCCATTCTTAGAGAAAACAGCACATCACAGTGTTATGTGGTAAAATGGCATAAAAACAATACAAAAATGGGTTCTGATAAGGAATGTGTCCACCCCTAACTTGAATGCATTGGCGGCATCGATTTCCCATGCTGTTTATTAAGTTGTCGGACACCGGAATAGGAAGCGAAGACCAGACACAGAGTAAGCCTTGTTTCAGCTCATGTAACGACCTTGGAGGGAGGATTTAAAGCAGCAACTCTCTGCCAAGATAGTCCCAAAGATGTTCTATCGGATTCAGGTCTGGAGATCGAGCTGGCCATTCCATTCGTTCCAAACCGTGATCCTCCAGATACTCCTCAACAATCCGAGCTCGGTGAGGTCGTGCATTATCATCCATCAGAATGAAGTCGTTACCAATAGCAGCAGCATGTGGGCGGACATATGGATCAAGGGTCTCATCCCGATATTTAAGACCAGTTACGGTTCCTCCATGGAACACATGCAGGTCAGTGTAGCCACCGAGCGAGATCCCTGCCCAAACCAGGATTCCACCACCTCTATAACTGTGTCTTTCAACAGTGTTGGATTGATGGTATCTAGTGCGCTGTTCCCTCCAGATCAGTAGACGCCCTGAATCACTCTCCATTGTAAATCTGGACTCGTCTGTGAACAGCACAGAAGCCCATTGTTGCTGCGTCCAAGAAACATGTTCTCTCTTGCCCAGCATAAGCGGATCCTTCGCTGTCGTCCGTTGAGGGGAACGCACACAACTGGTCTTCTTGCATACAGACCTGCATTGTGAAGACGATTTCGCACCGTAGTAGCGGAGATTCTTCTTCCTGATGCTTGAAAGTGGTCTGCAACGAGCTGCGGCACAGTAGTGGCTCTTCTCCTTCGTGCCGAAAGAGCTAGAAAACGGTCTTCTGCAGGTGTTGTAGCTCGTGGTCGGCCTGGAACAGGTCTTCTGGACACAGAATCTTCGGATTGGTATTGATCCCAAAGTCGCTGAACAACACTACGAGACACATTGAGACGTCTAGCAGCATCAGCCTGCGACAATCCCATTTCCATTCATCCAACTGCCCGCCACCTTAACGAATTGGGTAAACGACGTCTCTGAGACATTTTCTAAACTCTATTGACTATTGTCACCGAAACTGCCAACAACTGTTGAAAATCAACACAACTTACACACAAAAGTACGAAAGCTTGATATTTGCATATTTTTCTCTCACTCATAAATATACGTTCTTTTCTATAAAATAAAAGTTGTAGTAATCGTTTTTGCATTAATGTTTTTAAAGTTTGTTATTATCATTCATGTAAACTATGCATTTTATTGTTACTGCCATTTTTTTTAATGTTTTTAAAGTTTGTTATTATCATTCATGTAAACTATGCATTTTATTGTTACTGCCATTTTTTTTATGGTGAGCTTCGAAAAACATGTTGTACCTTAACTTTTTGAGGCCAGTGTATTTTAAGGAAAACAAAAAAAAAACTTTTTTTCTTAAATTCTTCTGAATTTGAAGGACACGACATAATAAATAAAAGAAAATGTTAGAATCACCCAAGCATATAATTCTGAGACATATTTTTGTCTGAAAAACTGTTCAAAGTTTTTGCATCGTTCTTCAACAGAGGAGATAAACAGTTTCTTATGCGAAGTTGCAGGGCAATGAAACTTGCATCTCTTAAGTTGTTATTTTTTTTTCACTTTTTCAAACCATTGGAAAAAATACAATAGCTGAATGAAATCAAGGAATTTTTCTGAACAAAAATCACTATTTTTATTCCAAAAACCTATTAAAACTAGAATAACACATGAAGTGCAAAAAAGCGCGTAAGTTTAAGGTTGCTTTCGTCAAATGGGCTAAAACCTGAACTATAAACGAAGAGCACATTTTTAGACAGGAAAATATCCCCATTTTCATGAAAATTAGCAACATTATAATTCATTCAACTGTTTATAAAATATAGTTTTTTTTTAAATTTCAGAATATTCCAAAAATACTTTCTTCAATTCCTACTATTAGATCACACTCTCTATTTATTTATTTATTTATCTTGGTGAAATTTTCAATCGTTAAAAATATATATTTTAAAGCGCTCAATTGCGCTGAAATTTATATACATGATTATTTTTGGATGACAATACAGTGATTTAATTATAATTAATAAAAATTAATTGATTAAAACTAATTATTCAAAGAATTACAAATTCAGCCACGTTGGCATCATTTTTGGCGACTTGTGTCAAAACTTGCAAAGGTTTTTTTTCTCACGTTTTAAAGCATTCAGTTGAACTGAAATTTTATATACACGATTGTTTTCGATAACAATATACTTTAATGATAATAAATAACAATCAATTACCACTTAATGTTGTTATTTTGATTGTATATACATAAGTATATTAATTATAACTATTTAATTAAAAGTAGCTAAAATAAAAAAAAATTTCTTTGTTGATCTAAGTAGAATTGACTTAATTTTTTTTATATTACTTGTTTTTCATTTTAACTCGTGAAGAGATAGATCATTTAGCATTACGGTATAGAATAATATTATAGGCCGCTAAGTTGAAGGCCGCATGGTTTTATTGGTAAAAAAAAGTAATAATTATATTCGAAACATTCTGTTATATTCTGTTTAATAATAGCAAAAGAAAAAAGAATGTAATTAAAAAACGTTTAGCTAATTCTACCTATCTTATTTTTATATTCTGCGTCGATTTATTATTTTATAAAATATTATTGTGTACCGATATATTGGCCACTGCACAAAAATGGGCGCTGCGGGCAGCGAGTTTGACACCCATGGTATAGGAGAAAAAAAATGCAGGACACATATTATATAAGAAAAAAAAAAAACGCATCCTGCGATGAAAATAAGGAGTTCAATAAAATATGCGGCTCTTTATTGGATCGTGAATCTACAGTTAATATGAATGATTCAATTATTTTATATCTGGAAATTTTTTTTATTTCTAATGGGCTGCGAATTGATCATTAATCATTGCAGACCTAGTAATGTACTAGGTCTGCAATGAATGCCCCCGGAAGCTGGTATCACTTTTTAGTACGGTGCCCTATCGGCGGACACCAATCGCCGCAGGTAATTTTGACGCCCAGTTTCATCCCTAGAGGGGGGCACCTGAGCTCTGACGAAGCAAACCTGTACCAGGATTTAATTTTTCCGAGAGCATTCAAGACAAATAGACACTCCAGGAATCTTTTACATGCCATATAATCATACGACATGGCCACTGTCGATTTTCTGCATCATGAAAATCCACCGACTTGGGCCGGGGTCGAACTCGCAACCTTGGGTACGGAAGGCCAGCGACAAACCAACCACGACACCCAGCCGGCATCTGGAAAAACATTCACATCTGGATTCTATTCTTTAATATTAAGAGAAGACAGTCTTAAACAGTCTAGATGCAGATTATCTACATAAGTCTAGATTTCAGAATTTGTACACAGGCAAATCCGAAGAAATTTTCTCAAATTTTATATCCATGCAACTTAATACTTGTTTCGAATGCAACCGTACTATTTGGGCGTTCATTGAGCTATTCGAGCTCGCGGCCAGCAATATTTCAGTTTAGATGTGTATATTAAAATACTATTTCCACTAAAGATCCAACGCGTAAAGAAGTTGATTCACACTTAACTCAAATAAATTAAAAGTAAAAAAAACCTTTTTTAAAAACAAGCTTTTATTTAAATGCGCTAAAAAGAATACAATTTTTTGTCTCAGTTTGATAGAAAGAATAAGATGGTTTTTAAAAAAGATCCAAAAATTCGTTGCTTTAAGCTCAATCCGATAAGCTGCTCGGCAGAATAAAAAGCTAACAGGGGGTAAAAGGTTTTTCATTAATATCTTTTTAACAAACTGCGATATCGGAATTTAAATGGTCAAAACATGCATTGTCATCCAAACTAAACGTGTATACAAAATTTCAGCTCAATCGGTTGAAGACATCAGCTTCAAAACTGAGTTGCAAGATTCCACCAGAACAAATTACATTGCAAGTTAAATAAAAGCTTGTAAAAAGAGATAGTTCTCGAAAGGTCTGTTTGTATATATCCAGTTGTTTTACTCGTCTTGAATTCTTGAATGCAATACAGTAAGCGCAAAAAACAAATCTACATTTCTTTTTAAAACCCAGATAAGTACATTCGACAAAAGAAAATATTATGAAGCTGTCCTTGAAATTACTTCCTCCGCTAGATAAAAATATTTCTTTATAGGTGTGTGAAAGTGTTCGGAAACTAGCACCATGGCTGAATTTCTTAAAACAAATATAAAAATACTCATAGAAATTGATATGATATTGAGGATTATATATAAAGAATTGATATACACACACACAATGCCAGTGAAACCTTTATTAATTTTTGATTTCTTAGATAAATTTTATTCAATCCAAATATATTGTCGTACTTGAGTGTGAGGATAAAAAGCAGGTATTCTATAAAATTTGCATCCATTCAAAATGGCATGCAGTCGGAAGTCTTAAGCTAAGAGCGCAAAACTGAGTAAAGACGCGTAAAAAATTTAGTTTTTATATCACCTATTGCATAAAGTTTTGAGTTATATTTTTTAGTTAATTTTTAAGAAGAGATTGTGTATTGATTTCATAAAAAATTCAATTTTATATGTTTTTCGCATTCAAAGATGCCTAAAAAATTTATAAATATGCTAATAGTGAATTATTTTTTTTCTCAAAAGCTGGACGTTCGATTGTAAAGTTTGCTATGGGTGGTAAGTTCACGATTAAAAATTTTATGCATGCGGCAAAGAATATGCACCAGTTTAGCAAAATAGTTTGATTCTTGCTGCTGCATGAATGCAAAAGCACTAACAGTAGTATTTATAAAGTTATTTATTGAATCTATTTTTAAAGTTGCTTGTAAAAGATTGAGGCCACATGCTTATTCTTAAATTTTCTTTCTTCCACA
This sequence comes from Trichonephila clavipes, assembly GCA_019973935.1. Classification (NCBI taxonomy): domain Eukaryota; kingdom Metazoa; phylum Arthropoda; class Arachnida; order Araneae; family Nephilidae; genus Trichonephila; species Trichonephila clavipes. Next base: position 324,180 of record BMAU01018268.1, read on the forward strand.
AAGCTGCCCGACATTTAAGGATACCCGTGACTGGTAAGTTTAAAGAAAGAAAAAAAACATGTCAGCTTGATTTTACAAATAAACTTTTTTACACATTTTTTTTCAAAAAAAAAAAAAAAAAACGCGCGTTAGTGCACTGCAATAGCAAGTACTTGCACTTCTCGTTTTAGAAAATCTGCAACACGCCGTATCAGTTTTGCTGAGAATTTCACCTAACGCTGAAAGCAATTACTAATGCAATCATAACATTATTTTTAAATTCTCGATCATTCTAAACTTTATATTGTTACTCAACACCCTTACTTGCCACAGAGAATTTTTGCCTTAATTTGCCAGGGTGTTAATTTTAAAGTGATTAGTACTTAGTGCTGTATTTTAATTATGTATATAAAGATTCGCCAGTTTCTTACATGCTGATTTAGAAATTAATTAGAGGGACGCTTAAAACAGTCTATTCTAAGACCACGAATGTTTAAATTGATTATTGAAATTCAAAATTAAGGGTACTCATCTGTAGAAAATTACACGCTATCGAGAACCATTAAATAATTATTCAAAACAAAGGTTACCAAACACTACTCGAAATCACAGAAACATCATCAGACACAGAAAATTATCTCTCTACAAACATGTGAAATCCATACTAAAGTTGCATAAATACTTTAAGAATGTTTTTTCTTTACCTTTCGCGTTAAAAAAATTGATTGTCCTTTGCAAGGAATAAATTAAATTATGTTTCAGTGAAATTACATTCTAGTGGTCAGTGAAATCGATTAAACAAAGATTAACAATGAAGACTTTTTCGGATCACTGCTTAAAAAATATTCTTCAAAAGAAGTTCAGCTAAGGCGTTACTTGTTCAAAATTTTAAAAAGCCGAAGTAATTTTCTCTATGAATTTAAAGTAAATGATTCGATTTTTTTTGTTCTCATGGCGAAAGAATAGAGATGTCCTTTTTATAAACACTAAAGCTGTTTTATCGTGATGCCCGAGATGAATTTTCGATTGATGTACTAAATAATACTTGTCTGGGAAATTAGGCCTAAGCGAAATGAAAAACATATGAATAATTGATTCTATAAAGATTTTATCATTCAGGATAGCATATTATAACATAACACACTCATCTTTTTTTTTTATTTTCGCTTTTGAAATAAAAATTTTTTATTTCATATATATCAGCGAGATTTTTTTTATTAATAAAAAAGGAATTATATATGCAAAAAGATTTCAACTTTGTAAACGGCAATAGAATTCAAACAGTGAAAGTCAAAAATAATACGACAATCAACGAAACGAATCAAATGTAAAAAAAAGTTGGATGAAATCATGTTGCAGTGTAGTATAAATAATATTATTATAAATTCTTCATACGTATATGTGATTGAAATAAAATCTACATAGGATTGTCGTGACATATACTGCATTCAAAATCTACAATAAATCTTGCTTGCGAAACACATCATAAGTCATAGCATCACAGACTAAACAAAAAGGAAATATTAAAAAAAATCGAAACCGAAAACAAAGAGAACAGACATTTTACTCTTTTTATTTCCAATTTTAAGAAAAAAAATAATAATAAAGTTTCAATACTTTCTACATATTGAATATTTGGATTTGCATTCAACGAAAATTGCACCCACTGATTTTTAGACACTCAAAAAAAAAAAAAAAAAAAAAACTACGTTCTGAAAATGATACTCATGAGAACTATATCAAAAACAGACAGATTGCAAATAGTGAAGGCATTATTGCTTTTTGGATTATCTTACAACTAGTTGTTCTCATTTTATAATTGATTGACTATTGAAAAATAAAAAGCTTTTGGAATGATTTAATACTTAAATAGGAGCATATATTTCAAAGGGAGTTTTCCCCTAACTTTTTATGTAAATATAAATGATTCGATATTAGGATCACATAAACGTTAGAAGATAAATTTAAAAAATGATTTCATAAAATTATTTTTAAAAGATATGATTAATTTTATGCTCAAATTAATGTGAGGAGTACAAATTGTTTAAAATTTTCTGAATATTAAACAATTTGTGTTACTATATTTGAAAATTCAGTGAATCAGTATTCGCAATAATAATAACAATAATGGAGCGCTGAGATTTGTTTAAATAAAATTCAGTTCAAACGTTTTTTGACATACTTAACTCTCATTTTAGTAGTTATGTGAATTTTCATTTGTATCTTATGGACTTTTAACTTAATTACATTTATGTGTTTGAAAGTCTTAATTCATTTTAAATGGAGTCTATATATGTAAAGATTTCTTAACGGCGTAACAAAAATTAATCTGAAGGAAATAACGAGTAGCGTAATCTCGCACCAGCAGAAAATATAAAATGTAATCCATTACTTTGCATATAATCTACTCCTTCCTTAACAGTGCATGGATAACATCAAATTTTAATTAACAGTACCAGTCGAAATATAGAATACATTTCGCATGAATATGGCTGAGAAAACTTAAAGATTGTCTTCAAGATGCTGCTTCAATTAATTTAGAAACATATTTTTTTCTTTTAAAAAAAAAGCATATCTTCCTCTTAACTTCTGAGACTACTCAATAAATTTTTATGACAAAAAAAATTCACTTCATATAGCTTGCGAACCGAGATGCAATACAAGTGTTTTTTCTTACCTTTTTGATAAAAAATAATAATAATAATAATGAAATGGATTTTTGATAACCAAAAGTAGAATAACATTTGTTTAAATGAAATTAAAGGGGTCTTTAGTTTCTTATTTTTAAATAATTGTCTTGTTTAATGTGTACAGAACGCAACTCCGAATCGTCTGCTGTTCCCAAGAAACCCCCACTGCTCAAGAGACAGACGACCGTGGCGATGTTCGCCAAACCTCCAGAGGATGATGCTTCTCGTCTACTGCAGAAAGCTCTTCTGGACAACCCTTACAACAAGGTAAAATTACTAATTGTTCTCCTGTCTCTCAGATAAAGGTACCCCCTCTCGTCAAATCACAATACCACTTACACTTATAATATTATGACTCACCAATTTTCAGTACTCACCGGAGAGAATGTATTCTAGTTGAACCCCTTGATATAGCGACAAACATTTGGTGCCAATTTTTTGCGAATTTTTCACGCCAAGTTGACAATTTTGCTAAGTTTTTCTTAGAAGCTATTTCAATAACGCGTTGTTGCCTTTAGCACCATTTGGCGAAAGTTTTTGGTGCCAAAAAAATCAGGGAGTTCAACTAGGACTTAATATTTGTGATAATCTTCCTTAAAAACTCTGCTTAGAGAATTCCCGCTTCTTCCTTGGCCACATCATTGCAAACAGAATTCTATGTTTAGTTCTGTGACAGGGGCATGAATTTAAATACGTTGTACTTTCAGATATCTATATTCCTTTTGTTAATTATATATATAATTCAGTTTGACGCTATATATCTCCCACTATGTTATTTCTTTAATATTCCTATAATATATATATATATATATATATATATATATATATATATATATATATATATATATATACTTGTCAGTAATTATAAGTAATTAGATAATTTTGCATAAATATATAGCAGTTAAAATATTTTCTCACTCAATTGATTTAGAGAACTTGAAATTAACTATATGAAATCTTTTTCTAGAGAAGAAAAAACATTTTTTTAAAGGTTTTATACGATCTAATTTCGTTTTTGTTAACTGTATCATCATTTATTCGAGATATTATTCTAAGATTTAGAAAAAAAAATTCACACACAAGGAATGTGATTTCTTTTAAATAAATAGTATAAAAAATAGTTTAAAAATAAACAGTTAATTGCACTAAACATTACTACTTTAAAACTAACTTTTTTCTATCCTCATCTTTTTTTATTTTAAAAGCTCTTAATTTTATACCAAACGCATAACGCGCACCCGTAAACGTTGATCTTTGGTGTTAAAAGTGAGAGTTATAAGCTGAATTACACGGTAAATTAGGTAGCATGTACACAGAGAATAAAATTCTTCAAAAGATTGGACTTTTAGCTGGCGCCATCTGTTGGGTAATAAAACCTTCAAATTAACTTTGCGTTAAGTCAGTTCCCAATCATAAACCACAGCAACTTTGAAAAAAATAAGGCTGCAAAAAAAAAAAAAGTCTCATGTGGATAATCCATATTATGAACTGGGAAATTTGTGATAAAATATTATTTCAATATTAAATTGTTTTATGAATAAACTAATGACATTTAAGAAGTTCAGATGTTCTCGATTTAGAAAGTACTCGTTTTTCTCGATAAAAACAGGAAAAAACGTTTAAAAAGTCACTTTTTTTTCCCATTTTCAACAAATTTTCATGAAAAATCCATAAAAATACCAGGTCAGGAATTTAGAAATAATATCATTTTGTTCAATGAAGTATAATTTACGTAATTTTTTTACAAATATAAGAATATTTTCAAATCTAATATCAACTGTAATCGCAACAAAATGAAAAAGTAAAATACACTAAACACAGTGCCGGTTATCCATTGGGCACCCAGGGGCCCAGAAGGGCCCGGATTACCAGATTTTCTGGTTATAAATTTCAATCCAGAAGTGCCAAAGGGGCCTGTAGACTTTCTGCGGACAGGGCCCGAAATGAGCTTAAATCTGCACTGATTAAACATCCTTTTTTTTAAATATTACATTGCTTGGTCCAGAAAATTTCATTTATATTATTTAATCTAAATAATACTATTTATTGAAAATGTACATTCATGTATAACAGGGGTAACCAATCTTTTTGGAAAGAATGCCATTATCAGGGAAAAAAAGTTATGCATGCCACTTCAAACTTTTCCATCAAACAAAAGAATATGAAAAGGTTTAAAAAAATTTATTTATAGGCTTATTATGGAATTTTTATAAAAATAGCACATTTTTATGCAAATCTAAGTAGTGGAAATTTCAAAAGGTAATATAAATAAACAGAAGTATATAAACTTAGTTTTTACTCTTAATATTCTTTTTAACGCCCTTTTATAAGCTTCACTTGTATGTAACGGAGTGTTTGAACTCCCTTTTTACCCACTTTAAAAGGTCAGATTGATTCGAAATTTTGCTCACTCCTCCAGGGCCGATGACAATACAACAATTTAATAATTTTGTGTCATTGTCCTGATCAGGATCATCAGGATTAACGATTTCCCATTTTCAGATCCCGTCCATCTTCTGGCGACTTATTCCAAACTTGGTGATTTATTCAAGATTTGGCGACTAGAAGATTAAGTTACAACTTAATTCGATTAACTATAAAAGGGTGTTTTTTATTTTTTTTAAACTACGATTTATTTACAGTTTCAACCAGTTAGGTTAGGAATAAAATAAAAATGAGTAACCCTGAAACATTTAATTCTAAATAATTATTAAACAGTTAGTACTTTCTCAATGTGGTTTTTCAATTTGTAGATTTTTTTACCGAGTCATCTAAAATATAGGATTAGTTCTCAAAGTTGCTAACAAAATTGAGTTGTTTTTTATGTGTATCAATTTTCTTTTTTCTACAAAATCGAGACAAAAAAAGCAAAAGTTTGTTCACAAAAGAAGATATATGATCAATCAAGATTGGAAAGGAACGATCTTTTCCTTGTAATCTTAAATGTAAATTATTTAAATGCTCCATAGTGTCGGTAAGAAAAGCTAAAGCTCAAAGCCTATCTCTATTCTCGAGTAGCAAACACTCATTGGGCTTCGAGAAGCGAAACTTCATTGTTTTCTTCCAGATATTTTAATACACGCTTCGTCAAATTTCAAAAAAAATCTCAGGAGTTCACTTCCTTCGGAAAGTCAGTGCACACAACAATGAAGGAGTGTTTTCACATTGTAATTGTCTACAGTGCTTTAATTAAATGTATTTAAAATAAATTTTGATGTTTTGTTTCGTCAGAGACAACAGTAAAAAATGAGTATTTATTATGTTTTCAAATATTTTTATTTTCTTATATGTCTTCGAGGTGCCACTGTTACATCTCAGCCGTGTCACATTGTGGCACACATGCCGCGGGTTGACTACCCCTGATGTAAAGCAATATTTAAATTTTCCTTATTATTACAACTAATTTTGATACATTTCAGCTTCATCAAAAGTACAACCCCAATCTTGTGGATGACGATTCTCAAGACATGGCTGCGCAACTGAAGCGACGTCGCCTGAGAGCTCGTCGCCTCACTTTACTCGCCATGCACGCTGAGGGATCGGGCACCCCTGAGAGGAGACCGTCTGCCGACGAACAGGTCTTATCCAACCCCATGGTACATACCGCGGCTTCTTTTTTCCTGGAGAGGGCTCAAAGACGTCGCATGCTTTCCAGAGCCTCCACGGGCGGAGACTCATCGCCAAGCGCCAATAGAGCCACGCGCCTTGAGAGACAGTGTGCAGTCGCCAGGAGTTCAAACGGTGCAATTTCTATCGCCGAAGAAGACGAAAGTGATGCCATCGTGGCTGTCGCTCAGCCAAGTCGCCAAAAGGTGGTCAAAAAAGCCGAACGGAAATCCACTGAGTCCGAAGTTTGACCAATTTCTGTATGTGTTGTACTGCTATAAATTTAAAGTGTGAATCCAACGACTGTAAGACGTAACTGAAAAATTTTTGCAAAGCGACATGCAAGAAGTAGATTTTTTAAGAAATGCTGTTGATTCGCATCTAGCATTTGTTTGTTCATTTGTTTTTCGACGATTGTAGAATCATATACAATTTATATATGACATTTTTCACTATGCAGTATTTAAAATATCTCTTCTTATTAGGAACTATGAAGGTAATTGTTTTAGAATTTTCAGAGAAACTCTTTTTGTTTTCATTCTATTTTTAGTATGGTTTAACTTGTTGTATTTTCATAAGCTCAGTTCTAATTTACTCATCTAATATCTGTGTTGACCTACAGCTAATATTGATCGAGTTATTTTTAATCCTTAAGCCCCGTTACGAACGCGCTGATCGCGTTCGTCTTAATCTATCCCTCTCAACGTTACGAAAGCGTTTATCTAAATTGTGTCCTATTTAAAACGTTACAAACGCGTATATCGCGTTCTAAAGTAGCTATTTATATTACTGATAGATGACAGTCCTAGATTGAATGATAGGGATTGGAATACAATATTTCATAAGAGTTAATACCTCATTTTTAGGAGTGGAAGGGCGTCAATTTCAGATTTTTGAAAGCTAAAGGCGAATGAGATGTCAAATGATTTCAAAAGTGATTTTGATTTTTTTGATTAGGGTTAAATAACTTTATTAAATTCACGTTTCTGAAAAAAAAGGAAAAAAAGCTTCCTCCAATACATGCTTTAAAAAAACGAGCCTTGTAGGAAACGAGAAATTCTTAAATAGTTAGCCAGCCATTCAAACTAATAGTCTCAAAAAATTCGACTTCGAAATCATATGAATGTTCATATTTCTAATGTAAAGGTAGGTAGTATATATATTCAGTTTGCAAAAAAAAAAAAATACCCGGCAATTATTTTATATACTTTTCCTAATGGGACAATAAATTCAACTGCATAATTATGGATTTTACCAAGACAATAAATCAGCATTAATTACAAATAAAAACATACATTAAGCTTCTTCATTATGCAACGAGCTTCTGAATCGGAACCAGATTTTCAATGTGTAGTAATTATACTGACATGATTTTTCTCCAAGTTGTATGCATTACTATAGATTACCAACAGACTGTACTCTTTATGACAATCTGAAGATTAGATTGATTTTTCAACTTTGACGAAAGAGAATGCCCTAGCTTTCGTTCTTATTACAAATGACTTCTCCGAACAGAATGTCATTCATTTACTTATTACCTCACATAAAATGCTTACGGTCGTTGTGATATCACACTTCGAGATATATTTAAGAACACGTGGACATACAACTGTCTAGATCTAAGGATTTAAAGCACATTCAAGAACCAAATATTTAAGGGAAACGCAATTCTGTTTCACGAACTTAGCAGAAAGCACGGACCAAAGTTATTATCTTCAGCTCACTTTACGTAAAATTGTTTTGCGTGTAACAAACACAAAAACAAATATGCTATATTTATTGTATATATATATATAAGTATATGATATGTATGGTATAAATACTTTATGTCTTATATTTCTCGTGTAGTTTCTTTACTCCAAGCCATACATTTCAGAGATTGTTTTTACGGTGACCTCTTCTCTCATCAGGCGCAAATAGCGGTGACTGAATTCAAAGTTGAACCCAATGGGGAATTCCTTTTAATCCTGGCTGTTTAAGGCATCAAAGATGTGGCCGCGGCAGTCGAGTGCTCATGGTCACGAACTCGTGACCGGTGTTGCCAAATCGCGAGTTCGAATCCTGGTGTCACTGAAGACTTACTAACTTACTCGGGAAAATCGAGCTCACCCAAAGGGTTTCGAGCTGCGAACCGACCCTCCGAGAAGTTACTTTATTTGTATACTAAACGAAATACATATACAAAATGGCCCCGAATGAGAGACCTTCCCCACAAAATTCTTGAGAATAGTGGGAAGAATACAGTAATAGTATACATAATTTTGTACAGCAATTCAATTACAAAAACAAAAAAAAAACATGCGCGCACACACACACAAACACGAACACTCAGATGATGTTACTGTCTAGCTATTGAGACAGGAAAGACCTTGAAAAAGAAATAAGAGACATGGGGAAACCCCTTCCACAAGGAAATGCGAAATTAAGGAGGTAGAGAATGTTAGATAAAGAGAGCGAAGGCTGAATCTTTTTGTGAAGTTAACTTCTTATGGCACGGTATGGAAAAATTTTCGTTACGCGTTACCAGTTACGGTTATGCGATGAACGCAAGGTAGAAATGTATGAAGTTCCGAATTTCCCCACGTTTTTTAAATGCACTTTAAAATAATAATGATAATAATAAATTTGTTAATTATATATAATATTACTTTAAAATAAAACTTAATTATACAATTCAATATATATAAGCGGCAACAACTTCAGTTCTTTTAAGATCGTTGATGGTTGCATTTGACGATCTACCTAAAGTATTTTAAAGTATGTTGCATATAATTTATAATCGATGGTTTTACAGGCTAGTTCATATGGTGAAAATATTCTCTCTCTCATTTCCTTTAAAAATAATCAAATCTCAAGTTCAGGTAAGGGAAGTCGGTAGGGCTTATACCGACAATGTTAAATTGAGCCATTTTAGGTACAAGTTTCTCAGAAACTGTTAAATATATAAACTTTAAATTTTGTCTGTATATTAATTAGGCTTTTTTATTTAAATACTGGTAAATATATTTAAAATATATTGTTTACTTTTTTCAAAAAAATTCATCGTAAAAGTATCACTTTGAAATTTTTGAAAACTGTCAAATTTTTTACGATAACTGCTTTTCAGCAAAATATTTCAGGAAAATCTCCAAAGAAATAAGCTTAGTATATAGAGTTACATATTATTTATGTGCAGTAAAAATTGCATGAGCACTCATTCTGTAGATTCTGAGAAAACTGTACTCGTGGTTTGAAAACAACCATTTTGAGATAATTGTATTTTTAGTGTAAAAAAGCATTTGATCACAAAAATAATTAATTACAACATGTATTTGCCCTATTTTATTAAATATTAGCTTATTCTCTATTACTTTTAAAGCTTTTTAGTTTTTTCTTATACTTAGATTTCTCAGAAAATACATTTATAGCATTTTTCAATTTTAAGCTATCGAGGTATTTTTTAGCGTTTAATTATTTTACTCAAATTCTGTATCAATTTTTTTGAGGAATTTTCAGTTCTGATACATTACTTTCATCAAATTTTGACTATAAAGCATCATAAATACCATGTGAAAATGTGTCAATACATGAAAATATGGCTTTGGTAATACATGATTATACACTATTTCGAAAAGTTTCATTAGTGTTTTTATATATTCACCTGTTAACACAATGTTTTACAGCAGCAGAATTAAAAATTTTCTTTAAATATTTGGTAAATGGTATTTAAAACAACAAAAACATAACAAACCGATTTCTTGAACATGAAATTTATGTATTTTTATATATGTAACAAGCTATGTGCAACGAAAAAAGGCATTGCATTTTTAGATATTTATAAACCTTTTACTAAAAAACTATTGAACACCAAAGCTTAAAAATTTGTATAAATACACAATACATATGAAATATATAGTAAAAATTTCCAGTTCATGCATACAGTAGAAGTATAGAAAAAGGAATACACAATTTATTAAAAATTGTCATTTTCTGTGTCACGACATATGTTCATTAGTGAAAAATGTCTGAGAAATATTTTTAAAATTTTACATAAAGAATAAAAACATACAATACATATGAAATATATAGTAAAAATGTCCAGTTCATGCATACGGTAGATTTATAGAAAAAAAGAATACACAATTTAATAAAAATAGTCATTTTCTGTGTTACGACATGTGTTCATTAGTGAAAAATGTCAAAGAAATACTTAAAAAATTTTGCATAAAGAGTAAGAACACACAACAATATATATGAAATATATAGTAAAAGTCTCCAATTCATGCATACAGTAGATTTAAAGAAAAAAGAACAGATTACTTGAAAAATATATTAATTAGAAAACACAGTAGCTTTTGTATAAATTTTTACCTCATCAAAAAGATCCTGCACTGTAGCCGGTTTTTACCTTATTTTTCTTAATATTATCTTCTTCTTTCTTTCTTTTTCTTCTTTTATCTTTTCTAATTTTCTTCGAGCGTCCAGAAAAAGCATAAATTGCTTTCATTAGTCTTTCCCTATCGAGAAGTTTCATGGCACTTACTGAAAATTCCCCTGGTTCTACGCCCATTTTTTGAAGCATTTTTAATTTCGATACATTACCATCATTAAAGGAACAAACAGCATCATAAACACCAAGTGAAAGTGTTTCAATCTGTACAAATGTTGCTTTGGGAACACGTGACCAAACGACATTATGAAAACTTTCATTCGGGTTTTGTGTTTTTCCATGCAAACATTTTTTCAACAGATCAGGATGGGAAAGATCTCTAAATATAGGACGCATTGCTTCAACAACAGCGACCGGAAGACTGTTTTTATGTTTGTAAGACTTACCTGATGCTTCCGTCTTTTTAAATCCACACCATGAATCTTCCCTGATGGGACAAAAACCATGTTGAGGATATTTATCAGTTGATAACTTATGCAGAAAAATGGCCCAGATAGCTTGCCGCATATTCTGAACACTGCTGTGATTTCTCCGAATAGCTGATCCATAGTATGACTGCAAGTTATCAATTTCATGTTCAGTCAAACGATTTTTCTCACTTAAACACTTACCGTCTGACAAGATTTGCCCTTTCAAATGAGCTTTTAATCGGCGTTATCTTGTCCCCATGCGCTTCATTACATGGCCAATACACTCCAATTTTTCAATTGTATATTCATTTCCATAAATGTTTTTCTTTTTTACCGCATCAAATGCTTTGCAATCCCCATCTCCTAAGTACGTAATATATTGGGCATTATGTAAAGATAATGACCGTTGAAAAATTTTAGACGCACCTTGGATTTCCATCGCTCCACTAGATCCAACGTAGTTCCTTTTACAACCCTTTTCATGAAAAGGCAAGTTTTTACAAGCGCAATATTTCGAAAGAATATCAACCTCTATCACCTTACCTGTATCAATGCTGGTCACATTAACTACACCATTCAAGGATGTGTAACCACGCTTCTGCCATGTTCCATCTACAGCTACTGCTATATTTTTGTTACCTTCATTTTCACAAATAGCTTCCTTCGCAGCATTTTGAATTGAATCCTCATAAACAAGTTTAGCAGCATTTAAAATTCGCTTACCGTAAGGAGAAAACCTTGTAGGTGGTTGCGGAAGATTCATTACGCTGCAGAACATTCTCCCTGCTTCTGCACCTTTTCCAATTGAACGCATAGCATACACAAACCTGGTATTTATTGTAGCAATTTGTGTTCCTTCATGAAAATTTGAAGAGAATTCTACACGATATGGACAAGCAAAACATTTCAGGACAAACGTAATAGCCAGTCCAGACTTACCTTTTAAAACTTGCATGTCTAAATCACTGTTGCACATTTTACAGTGAACTTCATTCTTGAAAAGAAAAGCAAGAATATTCAAATTCATGATTGCATTTAAAATACCTACGCTATCACCAAAAGAAGAAAACTCTCATTTAAATCGGGAATTTTCTTTTCTTTTGCACATGACTGCTTTGAATCATGTGCATGTTCAGCTTGAGCATTTAATTTACAATCAGTGGTACTTACTTTGCTATTAATAGTATTCTTACGTGGATAATACTTACCTTTGCGTTTCTTGAAAACTTTTTGCAATCTTGGCATTTCAAAATTTCAGAAATTTTAAGTATCTATAAACGACAAGTGCTCAATCAAAACGTGTTCGAAAGCGCCAAAAATAGGTAAACAACCCTAACAGTTACACTTGCAGTTATTCTACAGTTAATTTCGTGGGAATAAATAAAACAGATAATGGCTTTGCAAGAGCATCCCAGTTTTAAAAAAGGCCAATATGTTTACATTTCTATCTGTCAAAGTAGGCGTGGCAAATCAGTTGATTATTTTTTAAAAAACATTTTAAAATACTTCTAATTCAAAAATTGACTAGTATGTTATATCATTGGAAAGGGCTTAATTTGGAGATTTGAGAAATATCAAAATGTCAAAATCGATTTCTGGAAGGTGTTTACCATACCGACTGTCCTTGGTCACAACGAAAAGCATACCGAAAAAGTGCTGTATTTCTCATTGCGTGGTTGTACTGTCAGAAAACCCATATGCAAAATCTTGTGACGGAGTACGATATCACAAAATAATGCAACATAATTATGTCGCGAATCATTCAAAAACTCTACTAGTACCCAGAGGTATATTTTCTTTACATTTAAAATGATAGGCTTTTTAATGAGCTATTATAAAATGTTATATGTTTGTTTATCAAGTTATCATCCTTCCAGTGATCATCTCTTGACATAGACTTTACGCTGCAGACTTTAAAAGAAATTGAAAAGTGCAAAATACTTCAAGCTTCAAAATTTTTTCTTTGAATGCAGCTGCATTAAGCCTAATTGGAGACATCATACATTAAGTCTAACAGATTCTTCGGACAATCTTCGCCAAGAACACCAAATACAATCTCGCCAAATTTAACTCATCATCAGTATCAGATATTAAAAAGATATCATTATAGTCAAATAAATAGTAGTTTATAGTTATAAAATGGCGAAACGTTATGCCGAAGTAATCGCACTGTATCGTAAAATTGTAATGAGCTATTATAAAATGTTATATGTTTGTTTATCCACTTATCATCCTCCCAGTGATCATCTCTTAACATATATTTTACGCTGCAGACTTTAAAAGAAATTGAAAAGTGCAAAATACTTCAAGCTTCAAAATTTTTTCTTTGAATGCAGCTGCATTCAGCGTGATTGGAGGAGTCATACGTCAAGCCTAACAGATTCTTCGGACAATCTTCGCCAAGAACACCAAATACAATCTTGCCAAAATTAACTCATCATCAGTATCAGGTATTATAACGATATCATTATAATCTTCCATGTGGTGACCGGAGTAGAATAGTCCCAACGTAAGCTCTTGCGTGTCGTAAAGGCGACTAAAATGAGTGTATGACAAAATGCACCTCTGCACTTTGTCATACACGACAGCAACAATACCTATCAAACAAAGAAGTTAACCTTTACCGCGTGTGTTCACACTGATGCACACACATATATTATTCTTTTTCTGTAGATTGTTAATTATCCGAACGTTTATTATCCTGAGCGTCAAGTATCCGGACCAGTTTTTTTTAACTACATGTACTGTATATGAACACAATTTCGAACAGTGCAAAGCTCAACAGTTGCCTCGTGTGAGGCCAAAAGTGGCGGGAAAACCCAAGGTCAGGGATATTTGGAGAGTTTCAGTTGTGTGATTTGGAATTCGCTGTGGCCAGATTTAGAAGTAAAAAAAAACTTCAATGACGACCACAGGGACGACTTTGTCCAACCGATCGCAGGATTTCAAGAATGCAATTAAGATGTAGAAACCTTGACGGTATGCGATGCAGAGGACTGGATTTCAAATGCTAAATGATGACTGACTTCCATACTATAAGAATCCAACCCTGTCGATGATGAAACGGATGAAGACGAGGACAACAACAACGAAAGTAGCAAGGGTACATCAAATACTGACCGTTTTCTGCGTTAAAGACAACTATCGAGTGGTACGAACAACAATCAGAGTGTTGTCCTACTCAACTAACTGCTGCTCAAGAGAATAAAAGACCTTGCTGTGAAAAAACGAAGGTATACAATGGTACAGAGAAAAATAGTGATTATTTTCCACAATAAAGGTGAAATTGCAACATTTTGCACCTATTTTGCTTTTTCTTCAAGCACGTTTCCTGCATGAGATGATTTTCAATATTCCTATAGTGTCTGGTTTCATATACAGCACGGATCGCATTCGGATTTCGGTTATCCGAACAATCACATATCCGAACGGTATCCGATCCCAATTGATTCGGGTAAACGACGTTCTGCTGTATACTTTTGGAAAGACAGCAATAAGGCTGGTTCCCTTGTGGCTACAGATAGTCGTAGATGGGGTAGCTAGCGGCGAAAAAAATGGATGAGGTGCCTTACTCACTCCGTTTACTCTCCAATATCTATGCATCCTAAGCCAAAGGAAACAACTGTTTAGAAGGAATGCAAGCCAGACTTTCTAAATAGCAGAAGTAAAGGGGGAGGGGAGTAGACACTGGTCAAAAGATGGGAACCAGCAAAAAGTTTGAAGAAAGTCAGCTATATTTTTTAAAAAATAAAAAAGAATAGCAAGGTCCAAAGGCCAAGAAACAGAAAAGGTGAAACAGTGAAAAAACAGGAAAGGAAACAGGTGAAAAAACAGGAAAGGAAATACGTGAAAGGAAGATTTAAGATAGCCTATCACATATGGATTTGGAATAGCAGGTCACTGAAGACAAGTCACTTAGAGCAGTGCTCCACAACCTTTTTATCGCCGCGGACTGTTCAACATTTGTTAATTTTACCACGGCCCGCTGAGGGGGAGGATGTTGATTGTTTATATTTTAGACTGTTTTGATTTAATAATTTTAATTTAATTGTATTTAATCGTGACTTCTGAATAAAATATAGCTACACCAAAAATTAATATAAAGTGATTTAACAAGGAATATTAAGGGATTTACATAAAAAATAGCCCAAACCTAAGAAAAATATACCACAGTAAATGAAAGAGAAATAGTTTAATGTTTCTTGTGCGGAACGGTAGTATTTGCTCCATGGAACGGTACCGGTCCGCGGAGAGGTGTTGCGGAACACTGGCTTAGAGGACCTGAGGCATGTCAAATTTGTTGAAGCACAGATCCTCCCATTGATGTGGTGGCCGCGGTAGCCGAGTGGTATGGGTATCGGACTGTTGCTTGCTTTGTCACGGGTTCGAGCCCAGTACCACTAAAGACCCTCCGTGTAGGTCAGCGATGCACGTTAAATCTGTCGAGAGCTGAAACGTCCTCCCGTTGGTGTGGTGTGGTAGTTAGGAGAGGGGGTACCAGCTCAGGTGTCGTCCACGTCACTTGACCATGGTTCAAAATTACGTGGTCCGTCGCCAAAAGCCCTCGTGTAGCTGAACAGTGCGACGTTAATATTCAATCAATCAATCAATCCCATTGATGTGGGGTGAAAGTTTAGAGAGTGAGGTGCCAGCTCATGTGTCATCCCTGCCATTTAACCGAGTCTCAAAATTATGATGTCAATGGCCGATATACCTTGCGTCGCTTCAAAATCCAGCGTTAATAAACACCTACTGGTCCCAGACATTGGCAACTCAAATCACTCCAAGTCTAAAGTCATCTCCTAGGCCAGTAGTAAGTAAACCTTTCACAAAACAGGCAAAAAGGCAAAAATAAATTAGAGCGTCAATATTATCTATTACGAAAACTTAAAAAAAAATACACAGATATAACAAAATAAATATTAATCAGATGAATAAAATTGCAACTGCAGATTTAAAAGTGCCTTATATTCAGGGTTGGACTGTGTTGTATTTTTGATGTTATAAATACTCACTTGTTTTTTTTAAAAATTTTTAGCAGATTTTTTTTAAGGGTTTTGATAGAGAAATTTTTTTATGCCGTGTAGAAACTTGGAGAGAGAACATCCTAAGGAATCTTAAGGGCAGTCGGAAACCTCTATACCGACAATGTTAAATTGGCTGTTTTCGAGGTACATTTTCTCAAAATCTGTTATATGTACATGCTTGAAATTTTTCATATAATTAAAATACACATTTCTCATTATACTCAAATGAGCTTTTAGCTAATTTTGAATTTTTTCTTAATTTATAAAATATTTTATCAAACATAGTTTAAGTTAACCCGTTTTTCACATAAAAAAATTTGTAAAAAATAAATTTTGTGGTTTGTTACAAAAAGCTCATTTCAGTATATATTAGCCATCATTATAAATATATCATAAAAAATTTACATACCTGTGAACAGTAGTTTCTAAGAAAAGGAACATCGAACATCAAAAATTGACATTTTGAGAAAAATTGATTTTAACGTATAATTACTTTTTAATTAAAACATTCCAGCTTCATATTCTAAATCATCAGCATTTTTTAGTAGCTCATCATCTTCTTTCTTCCTTTTAAGTCTTTTTTCCTTCCTAACTTCCTTTGTTTTTTGTAAACAATAGTATTTTGCTCGTAACAGCCTCTGTTTGTCGAGGCACTCCATCGCCTGTACCGTGTAAATCACCAGGCTCAATACACATTTTTCTCAAAATTTCTAGTTTTGATACATTCCCCATATTAAATGAGGAAACTGCATCATATGTACCCAGTGACAAAACTTCTAATTGTACAAATGTTTTCTTCGGTACACGAGACCATATTACATTATTTACACTTTCGTTAGGATTTTGCGTACTTCCATGTAAACACTTTTTTAGCAATTCTGGATTAGCTAAATCCCTAAAAACAGGTCGCATGGCCTCCACAACATCCACAGGTAAACTATTTTTGTGATGATAAGTCTTCCCAAGCAATTCTGCCTTTTTAAATTTGCACCACGTATCTGTATCAGAGGGACAAAATCCATGCTGAGGTTTTTCATCGGTTGATAGCTTGTGTAAAAATATTGCCCATATGGCTTGTTGCATGTCCTTCACGCTAGACAAATTTCTGCGGATAGCTAGACCATAATATGCTTGCAGACGGTCGATTTCTGCCTCTGTCAATCTATTTCTTCCGCATAAAGGCTTTCCGTCAGAAAGTTTTTGACCTCTCATCTTAGTT
Organism: Trichonephila clavipes; assembly: GCA_019973935.1. Lineage (NCBI taxonomy): Eukaryota > Metazoa > Arthropoda > Arachnida > Araneae > Nephilidae > Trichonephila > Trichonephila clavipes. The sequence continues at coordinate 341,540 of BMAU01018268.1, forward strand.
TTCAAGCGTCGAAGACGTGTCCCCATTCTTTTCATAACATGACCTATGCATTCTAAGTTCTGGACAGAGCAATGGTCACCATATACTTTGTTCTCGACAATAGAAGTAAAAGCCTTGGAGTCCCCCTCTCCTAAATATTTTGTGTACCGAACATTGTAGAGAGACTGGGAACGCTGAAAAATGGATAGAGCTCCAGCTACTTCCATCTTACCGCTGTAGCCTTCAAAATTTCTCTTACAATTTTGAAGATGCTTGGTTTTGTTCGGACAAATACAATGTTTTGAAAAAACTTCGACATCTATAACTTTGCCGGTATCAACACTTGTGACTGTCACCAAGCCATTCTTCGAAGAAAAACCACGCTTCTGCCAGCTACCATCAACAGCAACAGCAAGGTCCCTTTTTCCATCATTTTCATCAACTGCTTCACGAACAGCTTCTGCCATACTGGGTTCACAGGTTTCTCTTGTTGCCTGCAGTAAAATGTGGTTGCACTTTGAGAATTTTGTGGGTGGCGGGGGAAGATTCATGATACCGCAAAACATCCTAGCAGACTCAGCACCTTTACCTATGCATCGCATAGCATACACTAGCCGGGTATTCAGTTCATAATTCTCAGAACTATCCCATTTCTTGGAGTTAAAAAAGTATAGTTATATTTATAAGAAGGACATTTTAAGTGAAACTTCACAGCTTCACCACAGTTACTTTCACTGAGGTGCAACCTGAGTCCTGTTTTTTCACACTTCATACATTTTACAGCTTCAAAAAACACACAAGCTAAAAGGTTAATGTCCATAATAACATTTCTGAAACCAGAAAAAGCCTCATCCGAATATGAAATATCCATGTTTACAATTTTTTTCTCACTGGCAGATGGTTCAGTTTCATTAGTACAAAGCTTTGCACCATCAGCACAATTCTTTTCATCAGCAGAGTTCTTTGGAACAGTAGAATTGCTTTCACCACAACCATCATTACTTTTATTACATCTTCCTTTATTAAAAACTCCTCTTCGTTTCTTAAATACTTTAATTGATGCTCTAGGCATGATAAAGTCGATATATTATAGCAATTTTTTTGAAAGTTTAAGCTTAATAATGTTAAAGAATACTTGCGAGTTCAAAAATTACAACGCAGTTTTGAAAGTGTAAACAAACATTGATTTAACCGTTAAAAATACAGTGAAGTTTCAAATGGGTTAGGAAATAAAATAATAAAAGGCTCAATTTATACAATAAAAGATAAATGTTTTGATTTATACCAGACGCTCAACTTTTAAGCCAAAACAAAAAACTTTGTTTACTTTTTCCCTTGTCAAATGGGCGTGGCACAGTTTCAACGATTATTTAAAAATAGGTTTTTAGGACTTCTAATTACCCTAGAGGTTAAAGTAAGGTATTTTTAGAAAGTTTAAAATCTGTACTATGTGAAAATGTAAAAATCTCAAATTGTCAAAAAAATCAAATTTTACCTTTCCAACTGCCCTTAATTACATAGGAAAGCATGGGCGAAAACGTAACCCTAACGAGATAAAGAGACATAAAGATAGTAAGGTCACTATACAGAATGTAGTGTAAAATGCTACATTACAGAAAAAAAAACAGCTATAAATTAACCCTCCAACTGGACAGAACGGATTTTTTCGCCCTACTAGAGAGGCTTCGAAAATGGACTGCACGGATTTTTCTGCCTTCAAGTAACGTTTTCAAAAGCGGATTAGCCGCACTTTTCTGAAATCCTTTCCCCCTTTTAAGGTTTAATATTATGAAAGATAATGAGGGACGGAGGAAGCAACACAGCAGGAGTTTTATGGCTCGCAGGGAACCCCGTGTTTTGACCCTGGGCAATGTAAAAAATCGGGGAGAAATTTCTTTACAACCCAAGAAGTGTTTCTTTGCTAGCTTGTATTTTAAAAGTTTCCAAAAGTCCCAACGCATAAGTAAAATATGTTACAATTCCCTTTTGGTTTCATATTAATTTCAAACTGTAACAAGTTGGGGCGTGTCAGGGCAATCTGCTATTTTATATAGTTAGACAAATTATCTTTTTTTAAGTATATTCTCTTTCGCTTCATTATTCTTATTCAAAGCTTTCAGTTTTTGAAACATGATTATTTTATTATAAGATACCGAAAAAATTAATAAAACATCAAACTCTTTAAAATTTGGAACCTTTTCAATTTTCCAACCATTAAAAATGAATAAATTTAAACTTCATCAAATCGTTTGAAACATTTTCTTACACTTTGATAAAAATAATAACGAAAAAAAACTAATTAAGATTTATTAGTTTTTTTTTTTAGATTTCAAAGCCTAAGTGTTCAGGGAAGTTTAAGTACAGTGCCTGGTTATATATTGTTAAAATACACCGAATTATATTTGAATTTTTTAAGTGCTTGAACTTCAGTTTACATCAAAGACAACATGAATGAAGATTTTCACACATTTTTTTTTATAATTTGAATGTTTGAATAAATGGTAATCAAAAATATACGGAAACATTTACAGTAGACATTTATGCATATAAATAAACATAAAAATCAATTTTAAATTCAAGCTATTGAAAAACATTCGAATTATATATTGTTCAAAAATATCTATTTATACAAAATACCTCAACATTTATCTTTTTTAAAGGCTAACTGAATAAGTAATTAAAATCTGGATATTTTTTGAAATCTCGACCTTATAAAGCTAGAAATTTTATGTTAGAAATTCCATTTGAAATTTCGAAAAAAAAATGCATCGCGCAGTTAAAAATTATTTACCATAAGTTTTAGCAATTGTTTGAGTATAATGAAAATTTCAAATTTTATGATATAGCTTCTTTGGTATCTTTTAATATATTTCGGCCGCGGTAGCCGAGTGGTCTAGGTATCGGAACGTGGCTTGCTTTGTCACGAGTTCGAGCCCAGTACCACTAAAGACAAGCCGTGTAGGGCAGCGATGCACGTTAAATCTGTTGAGAGCTGAAACGTCCTCCCGTTGGCGTGGTGGGGTAGTTAGGGGAGGGGGGTGCAAGCTCAGGTGTCGTCCACGTCACTTGACCATGGTTCAAAATTACGTGGTCCGTCGCCAAAAGCCCTCGTGTAGCTGAACAGTGCGACGTTAATATTCAATAATTCATTTAATATATTTCGAAGATTTCATACAATTCGGTTGAAAACCGCATGCTAAGAGCAAAAAATATACTAAAAAAATTGATGAATATACAATTACAATAAATTCTTACATAGAGAAGCAAAACTGAGAAGCTAAAGCGTAGGAATAAAAAATTTTGAGTATATCTGAAGTTGTTTTCGAAATATTTATTTTAAAGTTTAGAAAATTTGTGTGCGTTATGTTATACTTGATATTAATTAAATGGTTAAAATAATGTGTGTTAATATTAGTCATGTAATCGTTTGATGACACATTCATATACTAATAAAATATATAATGGTCATTGATGCGAATGTCAAGAATTTTATGTAATTTTAAATTCAGACATTAAAATATTGATGTAGAAAATATAAAACGACCATCTAAAATACATGAAAAATGCAGTCTGCTATTAAATGATCTTGACAAACAAAATCCGGCATTTTCACTTACTATGGCAGAGCCGGCTTAGTCAGGGGCGATCTGGAAAAACAGAGAGAGAACCGCGGTTTTGATGGATGCCGCTCTAGCCTTTAAAGCTCCCATGAAAAATTATATATATATATAAATTACAAATGCAAAAATAAATCTTGTAATTTTCCATACATTTTTATAACAACGAATTGTGGAATTGGCTTCCAATACATTGTTGTGTTTGACAATATCTAAGGTAACCAACCCTACTTCAGATAGATTTGTACTACTTTTTCGTAACCGTATACCTTTTAAAATTAATTCGTGCAGCCGAAATACACCTTTTGTACCCTTAAAAATTTATGTTAACTATAACGGTTAATTTTAATTTATGCAACTTGTGAAATGTTCATAATTAACCATTTCCGTCTAAAAAGTTTACATGAACAAAAAAGTTTGGACTCCCTCATTAATTAGGGATTTATATAAGATTCTAACATTAAATTTTATTTTTCACCGAAAAGGGTTGAGTGGTAGTGTATAGTGCTTCCACACCACAGGTCTGGGGTTCTATTAACGGGCTGCGCAAGGTCGACTCTGCCTTTCATCCCCGCTACATTGGGTCGATAAATGAGTACCAAGCTTGCTTCGGGTCTTAAACACTGAAGGTCTCTCTTCAGACAGACCACCAAATCGGGACATCTGTTCATGCACCTCAGCGTCCAATGGCCACGTGTATTATGATGGGCACAGTAGTTCCTGGCCCTCATGGATTGTTGTGCTTCTGAGTTTGAGTCTTAAGTTTGAGGATTACCTCACTTTGGGGATACCCCTTAGATAAACATGTATTTCCACTCATTTGAAATTAAACATTTTTCTTTCAATTACCTTTATTTCAGAAGGAAGTTTGATTTTTCAAATGTATTTGCTTAATAACATGTATATTTGTGTATTATATTAAACATTTTATCAATCCAAAATTACATGTTTTTAGCTCCTCTAAAAGCTTTTAGGATTTTACAACTGATCTTACAATCCATATACGTTTTATAGTAGTATATTTAAAAATGATAAGGACATTTTTACGACTGTGTGAGCTGATATGCCTCGTTTATGAATATAAAAAAATTCATTCAGCTACAGTTTTTAAAATGTACAGAAATAAGTGGAGCAACAGCATACTTACATATTATGAATATTTTTGACTGCAGTAAGATATATTTATATTTCAGTTTCTTTACAATTTGAATAGAAGTTGTAAGCCATTTTGCAAATAGTTTGATATTGAGTATAAACCCATAGGCTGTTTAATATTGTAAAGTGTTTTACTTTGATACCAGCACACATTAAAATAAGGCTCATTTGCAGTTATATGATCAGCTTCAGTGATATTTAAATTTTCAAAAATAGTCTACACGTACGAAAACATTCTTTCACAACTGCACACCACATCTCATACTATATCTTCCCTACAGCAGGAAATATTTGTGTATACTGAAAAATTTAATACAGGATACATTTCCAAGTGTTAAATTTGTTTTTAAAATTTGGTATGAATACATTGTGGAACTGTCGGTTAACTTCACTGAACAAAATTGTTTTAAGTGTACTGTTTTTTGAAAGACAAAATTAATTAGGGAGAACTTTTCTCACAATAGAATTTGTAATGACTGAATTGTGTGAAAATGTAATTATCGATGTGTGACATTTTTCCTTGTAATAAAAGAAACAGAAAGATAAGAAATTTAACTTGAGTAGAAAATGGTTAGAAGTACTGTCATGCGCATTTGAAGAAGTATATCCCCCATTAAAATTAAAAATTATTGACTGAATGTGTGTTATGTCCATCACAAATGCCGATGTAGAAAAGGAATTTTTATTTAATACAAGAAGTTCGAAAAAGAGAACACTAGGAAGGAAAATTAAAATTTTTTCCGAAAAATATTCAGTTAACATAAAAATATCTTTTATATGATTTTAATTAAAATAAATTAATAGTATTGAAATCCTTTTTTATGCTATTTTAAATTAAAAATATAATTGAATAGAGAAAGATCTGTTTTATTTCATAAATACATGCACCATTAATGGTCTTATTGTTTAAAAAAAAGATAGGGCCTTTACTCTTTTTACCTCATTACTTTTTTAAAAAACAGGAAAGTGAGCGCGTTTTCTTACTCTCATATTCAAAAATGAATACAGGATGCTTTTTTCTGGTTCAAATCGCAATACCAAATATATATATATATATATTTAATTTTTAAAAAATGACAGAAAAATAAATTTTCTTTGAAGAATATATAATTATTTTTTTCAACTTCTAACATACTATTTATTTCATTTTTTCCTCTTTTTTTTACCTTTCATTTCGTTTTTAATTTTACTGTGACTGAACATATAGGAGAAAGAAACACCGAATCAATCCTCTTTCAAAGAGGATTGATCAAGAGAGGATATCTACGCTTTCAAAGAAGATTGCCCAAGGCAACTTAACAGCTAGCTGTAAACGATTGATCTCTTGGTTCTTACTTTCAAAGGGACCTAACTGGGTCGTATCAACAGCGATGGATATTCGTGCAACCACTTCCATTTGAAGGACCTTTACCATTCAGAATTGACTGGCCAATCGTGGCTCTGAAAAATTCGCAATCGAGCGAAAATTTGATGATTCAGTTGCAGCCTAGTTGGATATGTTTCCCCATACAAACGAACAACAACACTTCCATAAGGCTGCAGATGAAGTGGACATCCGTCAACTCGTCGTTCGTATAACGAACGATTCATATTCATCGCACGCTGTCCCTGTCTGAAATGAGGAAACTAAATGTGCCGAATTTGCAAATTCATCTACAGCGCTACCTATCGTTCTTCACCCATGCTTTTCTGTGTAATTATGGCTTCTCAGAATGTTTTCTACCTCCCCTCCAAATCTGTTTACGACATTCGGAACAGACAGAACACTAATTTTTGGGCTTAAAATGTTAAATTTTGGAAACGCCTTTTCGATAACTATTTGTAAATCTGATTTTGAAACATTTAAAAACAATTGATTGAAATAATTGTAAGACTGTAACAAAAAATTCAAATTGCCTCATTACTTCACAATTTACTTTGAAGACACTGAAATGACGAAATCAGCAATCAAATTCGAAATTCAGTTTTCCCAGGTTGTCTTTATTACTCTAAAAATTGTTCTTCATTTACTAAAGCATTAAATTTAACCTTGAAAAACGAGACGAATTGTTAATAGCCTAACAAACAGATGAAGCTTCATTTGAAATCCTTTAAATTGAACTCAGCTTAGCGCTACATTCATTTTTTCCTTGAATCTAAATATTCAAGTTGTTCATACGTAGTACGATCCCAAAATTCGGGGACTGCTGCCATTGCTGACGACGAAAGCAAGTACCTGAAGTTAAACAACTTGAAATGAATTCTCCCAACCCTCCCCTGCTGGGCCAGGTTGGTTTAGTCCATGTCATGTGACCGAACCACACGCGCAGCTGTTATTTTCCGAAGCTAGTTATCTTTGCTGGGCGATGTAAGAAAGATGGCTTTTCTTGAACAGCGTTGAACATTAAATTCGCTTAGCACGTTTAGGTAAAACACCAGTGGAGACTTTGGAAATGCTAAGTAAGGTGATGGTGAATCTACCATGGTGAGATCCAAGGTTTACGAATGACATCGATCTTTTATAAAAAAAGACATGTTACGACACAAAGACAATGGACGCGTTGGATGACCTTTGACTTCACGGAAAGCAAAAAATGTAGCATTGGTGTCTGAATGTGTTCGAAAATATTGTCGCCAAACACTTTGCACAAATCGCTCACTTCTCGAATATGTTGTTTGAGCGAATCCATTCGTCGTAAACGGCCTCAGTTCTGGAAGAGTGACGACTGGTATCTTCTGATTGACAACGCACCAGCACATCAATCCCAATTGGTGAAAGAGTTCCTCGCCAGAACTCGCACTCACGTGCTTTCCCATCCCCCGTAATCACCAGACTTATCTGCGACTTTTATCTGTTCCCATCAATGAAAAAACATTTACAGAGACGCCGTTTTGTGTCATCAGATGAGGTGAAAGTAGCATCTCAGGAAGCTTTACGTGAGGTTATGAAAAATGACATCTAGCTGGGCTTCCAGAAATCATGCGAACGCTGGCAGCAGTGTACCATCACCCACATCTATTTTGAAGATGGATGTGCTTCGGTGCTGTGAACTATTCATGGTAAGGTTTTCTACACCTTATCCCCCCCGAACTTTTGGATCATACTACGTATGACAAGAAATTCTGTGAAAATGCTAAATCCGAAAGCTATGTTCATTGTTCCGATGTCTCACACTCCGCAGAACATTGTTTGACATGGAAAAATGACACAATGTCGTTTGCTCAGCTGCCAAACTCTCTGGAAAACACATCTTGCACACGAACTTTACCCCTATACTTTAAAATAATCCACCTGTAACGTTTACCCAACATCGCAGCCTCAAGATCGGCTCTCTGTTCAGATAACATTACACTGTTCACATCCACACGTGTAGTACTAAAATATTGCGGGTTCTTTTCGATTGACATCACGCCGTTAGATACCGAACGGCTGGATTCCACATCTGCGAGCCGGAACCCCGAATATAATTCAGGGTGTCATAAACTTGTGCTTCCCAAAGTAGTTCCTACAGACCCTCAGGGTTCCTCGATGTTATTCAGGAGGTATGTGGAAAATTAAAACTAATTTAGGGGTGCCTGCACAACGTCAGGGGGTCAACACAAGGTTTAATATCTACGTAAATAAAAATGAATGTTAGTGTCTTTTATGCCTTTCTAAACCATTCATTCGATTGCGATGAAACTTTGAGAAATAGTTGGACACATTTCCGCGAAGGTTTCTGAGTTAGTAAATTATGTTCCAATAGATGTACAAGTAGCGTTACAGATAATTATTTCCATTTTTGAGTGAATGAGTGAAAATTAACTTCGCAATGTTCAGCTACACGAGAGCTTTTGGCGATGGACCTCGTAATTTTGAACCATGGTCAAGTGACGAGGACAAAACTTGAGCTGGGACCCCCCCTCTCCGAACCACACCACACCGACGGGAGGACGTTTGAGCTCTCGACAGATTTAACGTGCATCGCTTTTCTACACGGCGGGTCTTTAGTGGTACTGGGCTCGAACTCATGACATACCTGCCATGATCCGATACCTTGGCCACTGGGCTACCGCAGCCCTATTTCCGTTTTTGAAGTATTAGACGTACAGTTTTGAAATTTAACTAGCATATTTCTTTCATGGAGTAGAGATCCGCTACAAAATAGTTTTTATGAAAATCGACTTCCAAATGGTGTTGCTGGGACTTAAGGGGAGTTGAGGGTAGATATTCCTGTTTTTGAACTATTCGACATACAGACTTGAAATTTGGTAGGCATGTTCCTTTCATGGAGTAAATACGCGCTAATACATGACTTTGCGAAAATCGACAAACAAGGGTGGTTGCGAGGGATTAAGTGCCGGTATAGAAAATTATTTCCATTTCTGAAATATAAGACATACAGACTTTAAATTTTGGCAGGCATGTTCCTTTAATAGAGTAGTGATCAGCTATCAGAGAGTTTTTCGAAAATAGATCCTCAAAGAGAGTTGCGAAAGGTTAATTAGGAGTTATAGATAAATACTTCTCGTTTTTGAGCTATTAGACCTTCAGACTAGAAATTTGGTAGGTATGTTCCTTTCATGAAATAGAGATCCGCTAAGAAAGGGTATTACCATAATCGACCCCTAAGGGTTTGAAAGGGATAAGTGCCGCTATCGATAAATATTCACTTTTTTAACTATTAGACCTGCTGATTTGAAATTTGGCTGGTATATTTCTTTCAAGGAGTAGAGAAGCGCTACAAAAGAGGTTTTTACAAAACTCGTCTTCCAATATGATTACTCGGACCCTGGGTTTCTCTACTCAAGAACCTATCTTCATATTTTGTGATCAATTTTAAAAGCTGATATCCAAGGTTGGATTTCTGATCTCTAAATACTCCCTTAACTATGGTATGAGGCGAGCAGTTATGTGCTCAGCTAAACTTTCTTAGGGCATATTTAGTCCCAGCCTCTTATGTATCTTTAAGAGGTTGTAAATAAAGTCCAATGGAGCCTGACCTCTAACTTGATACGAGGAATAGAGCCTTACTTCTAATTCTGTCTTATTCCTGACAACTGGAAAATTTTCCGTTAACGCCTCCTTTAATTACGGGAAATTAGTAGTTGTCCCCTGCACCAAAGAACACCCCAATACCTCAAACCAATCTACAGCGGTCTTAGATGACCTTTTAGATATGCACAAGCCAAACACACTGCTAGGTATCTCATAACATTTGACATTATTTTCTATGCATTCTAAGAATTCATCCACATTTTCCGATCCGGAAAACAAGTTCGGCTAAGACCCTAAAATTAGATCCGACTCCTATCATGGGGTTAGGGAAAGTAGAGCGGCCTTGAGACAATCCTGTTGGGTGCCATTGTGAGTGACTTACACTTGAAGTTTCTCCCTCACCATCTTACCTACCTACGGGTGTAGGAGGAATGAAAGCAGAGAACCAGAAACTTCAATAAAAACAATTATTTATTTACTCTAACACACTAACCAGCAACAATTTATTCTCTAAGTGAATTTTAAAGGAGTATCACGGAGAAAGCAATGAATATTAAGCAAATAGACGCAAGTAACTTATTTAACACAGCGTAATCTAATGTGGATACCTAACCTCCCTTCCTCAGTGGCACGACAGCCCAGGATGGGCCCTGGTCTTCTCAAGAAGCCTTTTCCAGGCCAGCCTTTTTCTTGCCAGTGTTCTCCAAGTCCTAGTTCTCAGAACTAGGAGATCTTTTTCTACGCCATCGATCCATCTGAGATTTGGCCTGCCCTTTCTTCGTGTGCCAATTGGTTGAGCATTGGAGACTTTTTTAGTGGTGCGGTGTTCGTTAATTCTGATAACGTGACTTGCCCATTTAATTCGCTGTATTTTGATGAAGTTGACAATGTCAGATTCCTTATATGATCGATAGAGCTCTAAACTTGATCTTCTTCGCCATGTTCCATTTTCCTGAATTCCTCCAAAAATGGATCTTAAAATCTTCCTTTCGTAGATACTTATCCTATTCTCATTTGTTCGAGACATAGACCAAGTTTCACATGCATAAGTTAATACTGATCTTAAAAGACTTTTATACAATAGAACCTTTTTGTGTGTGTGTTTCTTTTGATTAAATTTGATTTCATATATTTTCGAATTCCATTAAAACATCTATTAGCCATTGTAATTCTCTTTTGGATTTCAGTAGTACAATCGTTTCTATTGTTAATTTCTGAACCTAAATAAGTGAAGCTGTCAACAACTTCAAAACAATATTCTTCAATTTTAAAATGGGAATTGTTAAAACATGATTTAGGGCAAGGCATGTACTTGGTCTTATTCTCAACGATTTTCAGTCCCATCCAGAGGGCTTCTTTCTCTAAAGATAAGCTCCAACTGTATTTTCCACTAGTGGAGAAAGTCTGTTAAAGTCTTGTAGTTACTTCAGTGGCAAAGTTCCACCATTTACGCTTGTTCTTTTTAGATTTCATGTCACATTTCATCTCCTTTCGTTGGTTCATCAAAAGGAAATTTTTTATATTTTTCGTTTAGTTATTTAGATATTTTCAATTGATTTAAAAAACTACACGTTTCTTTCCATCCATGATACAATTCAAATAATATTTTAGCACATATTAAGAATAAGAAATATATGTCTATGCAATTATTGCTCCAAAAAATGGGTTCTCCAAGAAATTGCTGATGAAAAAGAAGCAAAAATGGTTACTATGAAAAATGTTAAACTTTTTTATCATTTACAGTCTTTAATATGTTTTTATAAAACCATAAGAAAACAAAATTATTTCCTGGAAGGCCATTTTTGTATAAACAATGTTATTTCGCACTTTGATTGTTTAAATCCTTTTTGCTTAATAGAGAAGGTGCTTTTCTTAAGGAGTTTTTCTTAAAGATGATAGCTTAAAACTACAGTTTATTTTAATGATCTACATCTGCGGTAATTAACCTTTTTTCCCGACGGGCCGCATCTACATGCCAATTATTTCATGCGAGTCGCAACATACGGATAATGAAAAAAACTCACTATAAGACTAAAACAATTGATAAAGTTAGTTCAGTTCTTTTTATGTCGGTTAATATTAGTATTGTACTTCATTTTTCAATTTATTTTTATGCTCGGGATATTTATACTTTGGATAATTTTTGTAGTACTTGCGTATTATTGCACTATCGCCAACGTTCAAGACAACTCGCCACTTTGGCTATTCCAACTTTGTGTGAGTTGAATTAGCAATCATGTGCTTCATTTTGTATAATGTCACTAATAGTTTGCGATAATACATAAGTACCTCTAATTCTGTACATTACTATAACATTAGACTGGCCGCAACATACCAATTTGGCGTGATTTCAGAATCATGCCAAAAATGAGTATGTTGAGGAAGCAGGCAGTGGTAAGATAAATTATTTTTGGCACCTATGTACTATAAAACAATCGCCAACATTCAAAATAACTTGCCAAGTTGGCAACCCTGATTTCGCCCGTCATATATATGCTGAATTGTGAGTCATGTGCTTTGTTTCATATAATGTCGCCAAAAGGTTGGGGTTATATGTAAATATCTTATTTTTTTAAATTATTCTTTTGCATTGATAAAGTTAGTTCAGTTCTTTTTATGTTGATTAATGTTAGTATTGTACTTCATTTTTCAATTTATTTTTATGCTCGGGATATATATACTTTGGATAATTTTTTTAGTACTTGCGTATTTTTGCACAGTCGCCAACGTTCAAGACAACTCGCCACTTTGGCAATCCCAACTTTGTATGCGTTGAATTGGCAATCATGTGCTTCATTTTGTATAATGTCACCAATAGGTTGCAATAATATGTAAGTACCTTTAATTCTGTGCATTACTATAACATTAGACTGGCCGCAACATACCAATCTGGCGTGATTTCATAATCATGCCAAAAATGAGTAGCCAACCAATATGAAATTAATATTATGAGTATTATCTTAGCCTGTTTTATCTTTCCCTCCAGTAATCCTTAATTAATTCAATATATAATTTTTTTTTTTTTTTTTTTATATTTTAGTACTTACATTTTTTTTTTTTGGTTATTATGTACTGCAAATATTTTTTTGCACATTGCGCGATGTCTTTGGCAAAATTAATCAGTGGTATTTTTCTTAAATATGTTTTTTTTTTATCTGTTTTTGACAATTTTTAAAATTTTGTTTGATGTCTGTCTGAAATGCAAATATAGCAAAATAAATATTTTACAATATATATATTGTGTTTGTGTGAAAATGTTTATACTGATTTATTCAAAATATTGAGTCGTGTTTTATTTTTGATATCTTTTTAAGATTTAATTTTATGTTATAACTAGCTATACCCAGCTAAATGTTGCTGTGGCTCAGTCAGCTTTAAAATACTGGTACACCATAAAGTATGTCATGAAGCTTACAAAAGTAATAATACACAAGAATTCAAACAAATCTATATGCATATAAGATGCATTTGTTTTCTGTCTGTATAAACTTTCTCTTTAACACTACATCATTTGGACAAATTTTCAAAATTTGTTTGTGTGGTTAGTAATTAATTATAATGCAATAATTTTAATTGAATAGGGAGATATTGCATTTTTAGGTATAAAAATAGTTATAACTACTGTACTGTATTTTTTTCAGTGAGTGAATGTTAACGTCGCACTGTTCAGCTACATGAGGGCTTTTGACGACAGACCACATAATTTTGAACCATGGTCAAGTGACGTGGACGACACCTGGGCTGGCACCCCCTTCTCCTAATTACCACGCCACACCAATTTAGAAGGAATATATTCTACCAATACTTAGTTGGAATATTCTTTGAAATCCACTCTTCCAAGATATATGACAGCACGGGTTCTATGATGAGTATTTTAGCAGGGAAGGCAAATAGTTTTGTAGCAGATATTACATTTTCAGCTGCCAGCGTTTTCAGCGGATTGCAAAGATTATCATTTTTGTCCCCCAAAAATAGTTAATGTCAAAATTTAAGTGTCTTATGTTTATGGAGACCTTAGAAAACGATTTGACAATTTATTTTAAGTGAATGGTGTATATAATTAATTTTACAGTGGAATATATTTAATCAATTTATTAGCTCTAACCGATTAAATTTCCCTAAGTGAAGTATTTTGCTTATGTATGTCCCTTAATTTTCAATGTAGTGACCTAAAAAAATATTGCATGAAAAAAATTTCAGTAAGTCATAATGCGGTAGATAAAGCATTAACGTGCATCGCTCCCCTACACAGCGGGTCTTACAAAGCTCTAATAAAGTTTGAGCTATGAAAGTAGCTAGACATTTGCCAACTTGACTCTATTGTCAACATTTCGCTATTTTTTCCATTGAATCACCATTGTTATTTAGGAAACGGCGTTGTTTGCGAGTATTACAATTTTAACATAAAATAAATTCAACAGAAAGTTATATTAATGTATGACACTTTCAGTTATAAATTATTTACAATACTTTAAGCGTCACAAAACTTTTAACAATGTGTTACTTTTGCTGAGCAGAGATCAGCTTAGGGAGGTATTTTCAAAAATCAACCCTCAAGAGTTTTACGGGGAGTTATAAATATAAAAAAAATCCTTTTTATCAGCTATTAGATCTACAGACTTAAAATTTAACAAAGGTATTTTTTTCTTTTTTTTTCTTCAGCTGAGATATGTGAAAAGCTTTTTTTGTTTATTTTGCAATTCACTTAAAATTAACTCATTAAAAACTTCTTTATCCTTCAATCTGTATTGTTTAACTTTTCAGTTCACCCGTGCGAAGAACGGGTATACCAGCTAGTATATATATATTTACCAACCATTATTTTACCAGATATTTATCAATGTCTGAAGAATACGGAAGAAAAAAATCGAGTGAAAAAAATTCAAAAGTTACAGGTTAATGAAGTGGGGATTCTTAAAAAAATGGCGCGTCCTGCCTGTCATGATTGTAACCCTCCTAGTAATCTGAAAATAATAATTCTTTATGTAAAAAACTCGTCCAAAAAATGTCGTCCAAACTTTGAAAAAGTCTAAAAAAAAATTTTTTTTTCGGTAAATAGCCGCTGTCAGGAATAAAAAAAAAATATATTTTTCTACCAATATTTTTTACTTTACAGAATAGAATTTTTTTAAAAATAGTAAAAATTGAAATTTTAGTATAGTTTTAATTGTGTGTGTGTGTGCGATAGAGTAATGTAACGAGAAGGCTCACACGCACATGAAATTTCAAGTAAATCGGTTCAGTAGAACTGAGATATCATGACAAGTCTCGAAAAAAGTAGCTTCGAGAAAAACGCGTTTAAAGTTTCGGGTCAAGTTACACACGCAGACCAAGCCAATGCTACTTTATATTTACATTTTTTTAATATGCGCGATTTCTGCTCCATACATTAGGCCTTCCTCTGCTTTAAAAAACATATTTTCCCCGTTATTTCTTCCAAACGAGCAGTTCTGGCCTCCTTTAAAGCTCGTATTTCTGAGCGCTTAATCCGGACATTGTCACGTTTAACGGCGAATGCATGAACTTCTGGACCCATTTTTATTCATATAAGGGTCAACATTTTTAAAATGAGAATGAAGCCTTCATTGTAATTGCACATATAAAAGTTGCAATTTCAAATGTGTATTCCGACATGTATATGTTTAGGTGCAAAAGTCCATATTAATGAATTCAGACTTTCGGTTATTGTATTTTAAAAATTTATCGTCTTCCTAGTTATCAGAATGCGTAACTCCTTCTGAATTAACTTAACATAAGCAAGTAAAAACTATTTATTTTTACTATGCATGGGGATTATTTCACTGCAATTATGAATTAGCGAAATTTTTGGAGGACATATATGTGAAGTAATCCAATGGATAGGCTCCACTAGACGGCATTTAAAGTTTTATTTCGATATTTTGTGGAGTTACGCATTCTGATAACTAGGCCGACGATGTATAAAGAGTACGAATGGTTTTACGAGGGAGCACGATCGCAGGCATACAGAGGATATCGTGTATTGTTCTATTCGTTCCGACCGCGCCGGTTTATATGCCGTGTCACTATAAAATACCTTTATCTCTGAAAATAATTATAATTTTGGAAAATCCTCTAACGCGTAAGTATTCTTATGTGTTTAAACTTTGAAAATATGAAGGAAAAATTCGATTTCTTTTCAAATTTCTAGACTAGAATACCCCCTTCAAAGTCAGAAATGTAAAAGCTTAAAATGAATCATTTTGTTTTTGAATATTGTCATTGCTATCTTATAATGGTCTGCCTCACTAGTGCAAAAATCACTGTGAAATCATTTTCATCATCGGAGACTTTCTTTGTAATATATTTAACCAGCAAAAAGTGTTGGATTTTCCCAAATTACATTCTGCGTTGCTTTTTCTTTTCTGGTAATGTAATCAGTAATTGCATTTTGATTCTGTTAATTTCTTTCGTAGTTCATAAAAAACACTTCTGCAGTTCATGTGATAATTTATAAGTTCGCTCAAAATTGGAGTCATTAACAACAAAATGATTTTCTAATTTATTGTAAAATTCAAGACTTTTAATGAATTTAGAAGTGGAAGGAGCTTATTTTTATTTCCACCTTATTATCATCTTCTAGATCTGATATATAAATGCTAAATTAATATCAAACACTTAAGACATCCACAAGCAATTCAACTAAATCACCATGGCTTAATAAGATATTTAGATTATTATTAACCATGCCAATTTCACGCACAAAAGTAATGGCTTAATTTGATATTGTTGATGTTTGTATGGGACCATAGCTTTTAAAATATCCACCAAACCTTCCAATAGATATTTAAAGTTCATATTATACCAGCAGAAGATGTAACAGAAATTAGTCAAGATATTAAAGTGCTGTGTTCACTGTAAGGGACTTATTTTTAATTTAGAGCAACTCTGTCATATGTATTTCTTAAAAAATTCTCTTACTTTACTGTGGATGCTTGGTTTATAATCAAAAGTTTATAAATTGAGATTTTTCCTATATGTAGGTTTCTATTTTTCATTAAAAAGCAATTGTTAAACCATTTTATAAAAATAGTTGTCCCTCGTTTTCAGGTTAACCATCCAATGAGTTACAACTGTCTTTCCTCTTTAAAGCGTATTGTCTACGACAGCAATTTGCAAACTAGAGTCTTTGCATAGATGGTTGTGGCTCTTTAAGGCCTCATAAATTTCATTTTTTCGATCTTTTGAAAAAAAAAACATATGTTAAAGCCTCAACGTTTCTGAGCATTTTGCAACCAAAATTTTGTTGATACTGCGAAAACTTCCGAAGTTATTGAGAAATAACTAGTAACACGTAAACAAAATCTTGCATCTGCCACGCCCACTTTTGAGATCTGTCAGAACACATTCCAAACATTTTAATATTTCGCCGATTAGTTTTATTAAAAGAGCCACACCTAATATCAAATTGATTTCGGGAGTAGCATAACTACAACTCAACTTTTAACTTCGTTTAATCTAAGCGGGATTGTTCATTTACATTTCGATTTTGGATTAGCATTCTTTTTCATTTGTTATTGAAAGCTTTTAAACATGGATGTTCCATTGAAAAAAACTTCATCCGGAAAGAGACCAAAGAAAACTCAAAATGCTAATGAGTCATTGAATTCACTGATTTGGAAGTATAGCCCAAAATTGATTGGATTAGGAATTAAAGTCACAAAAATAGCTGCATTTATAGCTGCATGTGAATACAATGATGGAAGTAAGAACAGAATTGATCTGATGCGTGCTTTGAATTTAAAAATAAATAAAACAAATGTTTTGAATTGTGTAAATATTGACAAAGTGCGCAAGTCAACGGCTAAGAGACAAGCTTCTAAAACCTTCTTTTAAGCTCGTAAAGCTAAAAAACTTAAAATACTCAAACAAATTGAGCAATGCAAGCTTGCAGAGGGCAATATTTATGCTGCTGGGACTTTTTAAAGCATACTGGTATGTTTAATTTTCTTTTTTGTTATTTTTTATCTTTAACTTCATTTTTCTCAAAATGAAAAATTTTGCCTTGCGCGCAGAATTTTTCAAAAACTATTTATCATAACAATATGAAATTTCATACACATGTTCAAAATAAGGCTTTTTATAACTTATACAAAAAAATTTTTATATAATTTTTTTTATTTGTGTTTTAATTGAATTTTTTCTTAAAATTTTAAAATTTTCGTCATAATTGTATTTTAAAAATATTTTTCTCTAAATACTTTAAAAGTGTGTATAAGTTCAAAAAGGAACATTTTTATATCAAATAAAATTAATTTTGTGAATTTTGATCAATTCTGTTCTTCAGGTTTCTGCGTGGTGTAAAATGCTAATTTTAATATTTTTGAAAAATTGACCAAATTTTATTTCTTAATAACTTTTTTAATTTTTTTTCAAATTTTCAGAAAATTTGAGAAATAATGTAAATATATATGATTATCATGTGGTAAAAATTTCAAAATATTGTTTTGTTTTATTGCTAAGTTACATTGGTTAGAAGAAGAATGTTTTCTTCGAGTGCACGGATATCTGTTAAGGGGGTCCTATGACACCTTAAACTTTTATCTATATGTATTAAAAAATAATTATGTCTAAAAAAAATTTTGTTTCCTTTATTATTATCTTTTCAAACAATTTTCCTGTATTTGCATATACATTTAATTAGCTTGAGATAGTTACTTCGGTATTACATTGTTTTCCAGTAAACAAAGTTTATTGACACAATCAGTGAAAATATAAGAATTGTTTCTAAATTAGTAAAAGTCCTACTCCTTGGTAAAAATATTGCAATGGGAAAAGAACTCTTCAAAATGATTTCCCCCAGCATTTATTTATTTGCATATACGAGTTCGGAAGTACTTATGATTATGAATGACAGGAGATACTCAAACCCCCAATATAAGTGAATGAAAAACATTCTATATTGTATAACATTCAAAGTTAATAAACAGCACTGGAATGACTTAAAGAACAATCAAAGTCAGTTTAAATTAATAGTGTAGGCATGGAAATGCTGAATAAATCACTTATGATGGTATGGGTAGGGAATTTTTTTAAGAAGCTTGAAAGTTTAATTTCCGTTATATTTTGACAATGGTTGTTCTTACACTGAGCAACAGAAATAAAAAAAAAATTATCTTTTTATTCGTAAGTTTTTAAAGAATGGAAAATTTTAATTTGTGTAAAATTTTATTTAAGTATTATAAAAATTATTAAATAGAACATGATTGTCCTGATCACGACCGCTACCTGACCTTTTAAGAACCTTTTATATGCATGTATATACACATAAATGGGGCACATAGAAATTTATTTTCAAGGAAGGGGGGAGTCCAGGGTTGAAAGTTCACCATTCTCGTATCATACCTCAATACGTCGCTTAATATATTTTTTTCATTTTGTAGATTGTCGAGAATAAAAAACAGTAAAAAATAATTTATTGAATAAATAATTAGCATTTATTATTAAAATTAATTATTAATAGCCAATATTTAATTCAGTTTTATGTTCTATATACATAGGATTATAATCAATCGTAAAAATAAAAAAATCAAGGGCGATGGGAATCTAGATATGGGGGCCCCCTTGTGTGCGCCACTTGGAAATGAAACGTATTTCAACAAAACAAAAAAAAAAAAAAAAACAGTAAATTGGGCTGCCAAAGACAAGACTGCTTTCACTAAAGTAGAACTTTAAAATGAATAGCGATCACTGAGAGAAAACCATATAATGGAACAATATCACTATCTGAAAGCACACATATAGGAAAGACAAGTGAATGAAGAATATGAACTATCAACTAGCGTATCCTATCCAGTTATTGTTTAAAATTACGAGGCACACTGACAATGTTACAAATACATAGAGCAGAAATTGATATAGATATATAGCCATGTTTTCAATATACAATCTAACTCAACACTTGCAATATACTGTCCATTAGTTACACAATGCTTATTAATTACAACTTGATTATCTCTCAATAATACCTAAAACAGCCAAAAATTGTATAGACTGTGGTTTTGCTTGACGCAAAAAAGCACCTGATCTAACATAATAACAATGTTTAGAAAATAATACATCTAGTATAAATACATACATATTTTTTTCCTGTGTTTTGATAAACTTATTTAAATTAAAACTTACCAATTAATGAATATTTTAACAAAAATATTCTCTCAGTTATATAAAAGAAAGGCCATAAACAATAAGAAAATGAATAATTTTAATAGATATTTTTTTCTGTTCTACATCTTGCAATAAATTTGATCAGATATATAGAATAAAACAAAATGCTTTTCAAGTTTAGACAACTTTCAGCTTCGCTAAATAAAGAGCAGGCACATCATGCTCTGAATAACCACGTTGGGTAGCAGTCTTGTATAGTTCGTGCGCAGCAGACATCATTACACAAGGCTGTTCACATGTACTATTAAGTTGTATTGCCAACTCCAAATCCTTTTGTTGCTACTTAAGTGAAGTGCCAACAGAAACTATTCTGCATCATGGCCTGACATGTCCGTAGAAAGAAAGAAAAGCCATAAACAATAAGAAATATGAATTTTAATGGAAGATATTTTTTTCTATTCTACATCTTGCAATGAATTGGAAATGAAAAAAAAAATGCTTTTCATGTTCTGTCAACGTCTAGCTTCGCTAAATAACGAACAGGCGACACATCATGCTCTGAATAACCACGACCAGAAGCACTCTGGTATAGTGCGAGCACATGAAACATCATTGGAAAAGGCTGTTGATATGTGTTAATAAGTTGTACCCCTAACTCCAAATCCTTTTTTAGATACTTAAGTGACGTGTCAACAGTTGAATTATTCTGCATCATGGCCTGACATTTTTTTAGAAGAAAAGGACTAGCCATTGGACTCGATGGTAATATGTTCATCAAAGAATGTTGCGAAAGATTTGTCCCATCCAGCAGCGACATTGTTTCAGCCAGGTTAGCTAATGTCTGAGCCTTTAGATAACTAATGACAATATTAGTTTTTGAAACGGTTCCAACTTCACAATTCATAAAACATATTCGTTCAGCAATGGCATGGAAGCAGGATAAACAATCAATCAAAAGCGGACGATTGCCTGCAACAAAAATCACTGACAAGCCCTCTACAATATCCTCTATTGAGGCACTGATAGGAGCTTCGAGATATTTCCCACCTTTGTCAGTGATCGCTGCATAAATTTCTAGCAAAGTAACAGGATTCATAGATGTCAATTCGATATATCCTTTGGATCCTGGTTCACTTTTCTCAAGACCATGCAGAACACCACAATTTTCAAAAACTATGGATTTTACAGCCTCTGATCCAGAAACGCAGCAAAAGATAATGTCACAATTGCAAACAACGTCAGCTGGTGTCGAGAACTGCTGAGCTCCTGCAGCAACACAATCTTGGCATTTTTCTGGTGTTCGATTCCATACTGAAACATTATGCCCTGAATTTAAGAGCTTTTTAACAATCCTTTGGCCTATCATTCCTAGGCCAAGGAATCCAATCTTCTTAGATGTTGTTACTCTAAATTCTTCTCCCGAATAATTAAGAGGGGGGAAACATTCTAACTCTGAATCGTTACTGAAACTATCAGAAATCATATCAATATTATTAGAAATGCTGGCAATTGGAGCAGAATGATCATCTGATACTCTTGATAAATTCTGTACTGGAGATAATTCTTTGTTGGATGCGTTGGTTGCAAATGGTTGTTGGGTGTCGGTCATTGGATGCAAATTCAGTGTTTCAGTAGATTTCTTTGTCTTTCCACGTTTCATCTTCCGCTTGGATCTCCTACCTCTTTTCTTATGGATTTCAGGAGATCCAGATAATTCATCACTTTCAACAGAATCTTCCCCCAGACTAGCTTTAATGATTTCCTTTACTGCTTTTACATATGAGCCAGATTTTCTTTTAATTTCTTTATTTACCATTTCTTCAGAATGAGGAACAATGCTTTCATCTAATATCCATGCATAATTTTTGGTTCCAAAGAAAAAGACGTAATGTTGATTTTTTCTAGACGTAAGTTTTTTCTTTGGCAGCCCTTTGAGAGCTTTTTCATTTAAGACTGGCGGGTTGACTATTTGTGCTGGCCAAAAGGGATACTGCTTCATCTTGGCCCAGACTAAATCGCCTAATTCGAAGTTCTTTTCAGCAGCCATCTTCTAATTATATAATACCTATGATTGAAATAAAAGGAAATATACTAAGAATATTTGAGAAAATGTCAAAAATGAGGCAAAGAGGCATACTTCCAGGTATGGAGACAAAAGATACTACAATTTAATTTGCTTTTATTCCCAAAAAAAAGGAACCATCTAAAATAAATCTTGGAAGTATATCAGATATTCATTAAAAAAATTTTGCATGAAAAAATTAGCCGAGGCAGGGAATTACGTTAAATGATATAGCTGCAACTATTTCTAAATTAATTAAATATTTCATAAATCCATTTACAAGTTTCAAGCAAAAAAAAACTTTTTTTTTCCTTTCACATACGTAAAGGGGAAAAAAGTAAATTATACTTTCAAAGAATGTTACTGAAAAATTACACTTTGCCTCTTCAGGTATATCAGTTTATATTAAATTACTTCAAACAAAAAATTATTTAAAAAAGTTGAGGCTCATTACACTACTTTTTGCAATTATGTATGTTTTGTCCCCAAAATAAAATTTATAATTAAAAGTCCCCTTTGCTGCTGAGTTAATATTAACGTCGCACTGTTCAGCTACACGAGGGCTTTTGGCGACGGACCACGTAATTTTGAACCATGGTCAAGTGACGTGGACGACACCTGAGCTGGCACCCCCCTCTCCTAACTACCACACCACACCAACGGGAGGACGTTTCAGCTCTCGACAGATTTAACGTGCATCGCTGCCCTACACGGCGGGTCTTTAGTGGTACTGGGATCGAACTCATGACATGCCTGCCATGGTTGGATACCTTAACCACTGGGCTACCGCAGCCCTGTCCCCTTTGCTGCAAGTATGCCATAATGAAAAATCAAAATTTTACCTCTGCAATATTATCACAGTATATCTTCAAAAAGACAGATAAATTCTTTTGAAAGAGAGCAAATAAGGCACCATGAAAAAAAATGTATCAAAATTTTCCAAACTGTTACGTAGATCCGGGTTCGAGAATTTTATGCAAATCAGTCTCAAAGAAGAAAAACAGTTATTCAAGAGTGATGATAATTTATTGACGAAAATCCAAACCTTGAATTACAGGATTCAGCAGCAATATTCACAGAATAAATCTCAGTAGATCTTCACACCTTCTAAAGCACTCAAACACAATTATCAGTGTTTAAAAATACACGTATGTAAAATATTATTAACAAGCACAGCCGAGCTAATTGCTAGTCAAAACAATGCTTACTATTCGCTGGTTGAAATCAGACTGCTTCTCGTAGCAGCGAGTATCTCTATTTATAGGCGCGGTAGAGAAAATTCCAGAAATATAACCACTCGTGTCATAGAGCGTGACATTAGTGGGTCTCGCCACAAATTTCTAGAAGAGTCCAGAGAGTTCCGAACTCACCAAAATGGTCGCCAAATTGGCCGCCGAAAATGATGCCAACTTCGCTCCATCGCCAAGTTCTCATTGAATCGCAACTATAGCGAAATGGACGGCTTATTGCTTGTGAATATTACAATTTTAACATAAAATAAATATAACAGAGTAATATAAATGCATTACACATCCAAATACAAATCAAATTATTTACACAAAATTCATAACAATATTGATAAAAAGAACAGTGAATAACATTCCAAACTAACATAAAAAATACATATTAAAAATGAATATATATTGTAATGAATATATATTGTAAATAATTTGTATTTTGATGTTTAATGCATTTATATTACTCTATGTTATATTTATTTTATGTTAAAACTGTAATACTCATAAGCAATGCCTTTCCTTACGCTATAGTGGCGATTCAATGAGAACTTGGCGATAGAGCAAATTTGGCATCATATTTAAAAACCAAGTTGGCCGCCAATTTGGCGAGTTTGGGACCCTCTGGATTTTTCTAGAAATTAGTGGAGAAATTCACTAATTTCACGCGTGCGGATTTTTCTGGAATTTTGCGCCGGATCTATAAATAGAGCGGCGCTAGCCCCAACGAGTCAGGGCCAAGCACAGTAAGCACCCAGCTCACTTTCGTTCATTGAGAAGTAGCAACAAGCGCGGGAGGGTGACCGCCTCGCAGACCCGCCGTTCACTCGTTAAATTATTTTTCTTTTTTCACGTGTTGTCCACAACACGTCACAACACATCACTCACACTCTCTCCTCCCCTGGGCAGCCACTTTGAGCCATTATCCTCATTTCCCAGCAACCAATATAGGAAGACTTGCTCTTCACCAAACTCCTCTCCAAAAATCTTCCAGAAGCTAAGTTTCAAGCCTTGAAGCCCCGCCCACTGGCCCGCCGCCGCTCGTCCAATAGCCAAGTAGAACACCTCTAGAGTGAAATTCTACAACAGCCAATTCATCTAGCAGACTACCAGATACGGGATTAAGAGTTCCTAGAAACTCGCAGATTCCAACAAGTCAAGTCTTGATTCAACCAGGGATTAGTCAGCGTTGTTTTAAGTAGCGATAACTGATTAACTAGGCTGTACTTGTGAATAAACCTTTACATAGTTTTTTTAAAACACTGATAACTGTGTTTGAGTGCTGTGGAAGGTATGAAGACCTTCTGGGATTTATTCCGTGAATATTGCTGCAGAATCCTGTATATCACGGATTGGATTTTCGATAATAAATTCTCATCGCTCTTAAATAAGTGTTTCTTTGAGACTGGTTTGCATAAAATTCTCGAACCTGATAAACGTAATATACATGTCATTTTGAAATAGAAATTACACAGATTTTGATACATTTAAAAACACCATATTGATTAACTTTAATATGCTTACAGCAATGGTCTTCAAACTTTTTCTATTCATAGAACCATCAGAACTAAACTGCTGTTTACAAAAAATGTATATATATATATATATAACACCATGAAGGAATCATCAGAATTAAATAAAATTTAATGCACACAAACGACTTGTATTAAAACAAATAAAGAATATTAAGTATCCGAAATCAGTATTTGGTATAGCCATCACGGGCTGCATTAAGTGCTGCTATACGAAGTGGCAGAAAGTCAAACAGATTTTGAATGTCTGCTTGCGGAAGAGAATTCAGTATTACTTGTATGCGCAGAAAAAATTCGTCTTTTGAAACTGCAGGACGCGGATCACGAGCGAGAGGCCGACCAACCAAATACCACACATGCTCAATAGGCGACACATCCAGCAAATAAGCAGGCCAAGGAAAAAGTTGCATGTGTTGGGCTGAACAAAAGTTTCGAACAGTCTTTGCACCATGTGGGTGTGCATTATCTTGCTGAAAGAAAGCTCCAGGGATGCCTTAAAGGAAGGGAACGACTTCGGCCTGTAGCGCTTCACCTGTTGCTATTGAGATTACCCTCAATCCGAAGCAAATTGGATCGTCCATGATACGAAATCGCACCCCAAACCATAACTCCGGGTATAAGGCCACTATGTCATTCGATAACGCACTCTGGAAGGCAGCGTTCACCGGCATAGCGTCTAACAAGTATGCGGCCCTCATGGTCCCACAAATTGAAGTGTGATTCATCTGAAAAGAAAACTTGGTACCAATCAGCTTGCCAGGCTCTGTGCTCATGAGCCCATTGCAGACGCAGATGGTTCGCCGTGAATGGGATCATGTATGAATACACCTTTGCACGCAATACACGGTGCAGCAGACGAATTAATTGACTTTAGTACACCTGTAGCAGTAGACCAACGTGCTGTTAACTGCCTGGAGGAAGCTGTACGGTCATTCACCGCCATGCGGAGCAGGTGTCGATCGTCGCGCTGACGTCACCTTCCATCATCCACTACCAGTTTTTTCGAGTTGTTCGGTGCTCGTCGGTCCACTGCTTCCGAACTCGCATCACTATGTGGAACTGTTCAACTGCACACGAGCTCCAATTGCACGACAGGAAAATCTTTTTTCTCGAAGGCCGATAGTCCTCTCCCATTCAAACTCCGTCAGTTATTGGAATTTCTCCTTATTTTGTCGTAGAGGCATACTTAGGTTTCACTAAACGTTTGCCACTAACAAATAATCATTAACTATTTTCAACGGGTTCCGCTACCGCCATCTATACGCTTTCAGCATCAGTTCAGAGGGCGGTGCGCACGTTACGCATGGGCGGTTGCTATGAAACTTTACTAATTTACGTAACATCCTATAATTGATATTTTCTGCAAAGCTCATTTAATTCTGATGGTTCCTTCATGGTGTTGCATTTTTTACGAACAGCAAGCTATTTTCGGGAAATCCCATTCCACACACACTTAGAATATAACATAAGATAATATATTTCAAGTAGACCAAAATGTTATAGTTACTCATGTAAAGAGAATTTTTAATACAATTATTTATTAATATTAATTTATGGTCCAAGTGTCACCTATCTAGGCAATATTTAGCAAGTGGGATGTGCTAGCACTTTTTATACAAACTTTCTAGGTATGTTGAAATTATCTGCAACTGCATTTCATTCGTTTTTATAGATATTTATGTTCAGAACTATTTTTTACTTAAATGTATTGTTCTGAATGATAATATGCTGTGTGAGAGACATCCTGTGTATTTTGCATGAATTTTTTATCTAAAATTTAGAAGCTGTTTCTGATTAAATTTAAGTATTAACATCAAATGGATGTACTAGAAAAAGATCTAGTTTTGAGAACTAAAAACAGCAGCAGGAAGAAGGCTTCTTGAGAAGGCCAAGGCCCACCCTGGGCTGTTGAGGCACTGGCAAAGGACTGGAATGAGCTTTGGATACTTATGGTTGTACAAACTTCATAGAGAACACGCATTCCTTATGCATACACATTTATAGTTTTCCTATCAATATTTTTGTTTCATGAACCCCCCTCCCCTCTTTGCATGCTCCATGGATCTTCAAGTCCTCAACTACAGTTTTTATAAAAAGGATGGGATTGATTAATAAATTTTACAACAGAAATAAATAGAAATTTGATAAAAAGTTGCATTCATCATACAGAATATTGATTTTGAACAGCAACAATATTTAATTTTACGAAGTAGGCTAATAAATGAATACAGGAGGTCTTTCATACTTAACAGACACTATTTTGTAACTCATTTTATCGTTTGCATTTTGAGATAAAACTTTGGCAACTTGAAAATATTCATCTGCAAAGGATTTCTTTTGATTGAAATTTAAAACGAAAGATTTTAAAAATGGCTCCTAAAAATGATATATGGCTCGAAGGTGACATAGCTAAGTTTTCCAAGGAGAAATATTCGTATCAACAAATTAAAAATAGGTGTAAAAATCTTGGTTATAGCATTTCAATCAAAGTTATAATATATTAGACTTGAAAGGGGGAAAAGATCTAACAGAAAGTAAAAATGAAAACATGACCACGAAAATTTATCCTAAGACTTTTCAAACACAGGCAACTGTTATGAAATTGAAGTTTCTGATCCTAAAAGAAAATCCGCCGACTCAAAGATTCATTTCATCAAAACTAGGAAGGTCTTTTGGAACTGTATTTAAAATCTCATTCATAATGATTTAAAGTTAAAACAGATGTTTAAACCTCAAGTTCGTCTCATTTTTAAAACATATCGCTGATAGAAAGAGCAAATTGTAGAAAATTATGTAAACAAACACCTAGCGGCTGAAAAATGGAAATTTGTGGTAACATTTGATGAGGTGTGGGTTTATTTATAAGTGACTGTAGTGAAAGATGATCAATTTTTTTATTGATCAACTGATGGGAATGACTGTGTGAAATGGCTTTGTCAATGAACAGTTAAGTCCCCGTAGAGGAATATCGAAGTGACGATGAAAGGCACGTTGAACTGCAATCACTGACCAACCGTTAGAGAATTACGTCTCCACGGAAAAAGCACACTGCTGCCTTGACCATAACATGTTTGAGATTGAGACGGGCCCCCTCCCCTCTCTACAAACATCACTGGAACATGTTCAAAAAAGGAAGTGCCCGCACCCCACCCAGTAGTTGCAGAATTTTCTAATAACAGCAAATTAAAAAATCCCAAAGTAAAGCCAAAATTAATTCACTCTATTATCTATTTTAGAACCAATTTTTGAAGAAGAAATTCCAACTTTAAATAGAAAGGTCATTGATAAAGTTCAACTTCATATGGACAGAGCCTCTAGTCACATGTCGAAGTCAACTGCCATATATTTAGCAAAGAAAGAACCCTAAACATTTATAATTTGTATTCCATTTGATGAAATCTGTGTAAAAACTTCCTATGCTTCTGCAATTGACTTTTGGGCCTTCGGTTTATTAAAATGAACATTAAGAAAACGGTTCAAGAGGAATGGAGCAAAATTTGAATGACAGTACCAAGAAAAAGTTTACTTTCATGGAAAATTCGAGCTATAGAGCTATATTCAAGAAACATGGCTATCAGATAGAAGGTAATTTCCACAAAAAATACGGTATTTATTGATAAAAATTAACTATCCAAATCGTTTCGATAAAGTGTGTGAACGAACTTCTGTATGATCTGATGATACTTATTTCCAAATACAATAATGCTGAGAAATAGCAAATCTGTACTATTAAAGAGCCCTATAAAGAATAAGATCAAAAGTAAGAGCATGATTAATAGTTTATAAATGTTATACTAGGAACAACAGGAAGATCTTGCAATTTTAAATGAGGATACCTGAATTGACATGCCGCACCATGTTTTCGTGAGCAATCAAAGTCTCCACAGTTCAATCAAATTAGATTTGCTGCATCTAGTCTATAAAAATATACCTGAACATATTATCCTTCAAATATTAGTCTTTTTACTCATTACAACAGATCACTAAGACTCATTATTGATTTAAAGGAAAAAATAAGTTAATATTGTGTACTTTGAAAAAAATTTAAGTTTCATAAGAACTTGCAATCTACAAATAAAATCTGAAATAAATTTATTTACCAAATATAAAATCTGAACATTAAATGTAAAGCAAACGAACACACGTTTTTACTAATTTATCAATCAATAAATTTGTATAAGGTTCTAATTACACATGACAGCCTACTACATTGCAAACAAGGTAACATATGAGTAGGTTCAGCAAGGAATTTTTGTTAAGATTGACTTAATCCAATTTTGCTTCCCAGCTAATACTATATTATTTATATATATATATATATATATATATATATATATATATATATATATATATATATATATATATATATATATACATACAGTGGACCACAAAGTGCTCGTACACTTGCAATTTCAAATAAAATATAATGTTTTCGACCAATAAAAGTCAATATATTGTAATCGAAAATTTTTTATAATATTTGCAACTTCTTAATTGAATGACAATCAATTTTTTAAACATAGAATAACTATTATTTTTAAAAATTAATAATCAAAAATAAACTAAAAAATTTCACAAGTCTTCGTCCACTTAACAAAAATGCCAACATAGCTTTGAATATTGTATTTCTTTCTTAATTTAGTGCTTAGTAGTATATCTTTTAGTATCCACAACTTTTAAACGTCTTGGGATAGATTTAATTAGTTTTTTGTAATTTCTGTATCGATTTTCCTCCATGCTTCTGTGATTATTGTTTTTACTTCACATTATATGTGTCATGTTTTCTTTTTTTTAAAAATCAAATTCTCACCATATGTTTTACTGGGCTAAATAAAGGGATTGTGGAGGTGTTTTTAGAATTTGGGGACAGTTATACAGACACCAGCGGCATACATTGAGAGCAGTGCACTTGGCGTCATTATCCTGTTAAAAAAATGAAGTCGTCACCAATATCCAAGTTTTGGATGGATAATTTAAAATTCCTCTAAAACATTAAAATAGAGCTCATGATTCACAATACCAACCAAAAATTACCCAGTTCCGAGGCCGATTTACACTCCTACGCAAGAACACTTCCACCTCCATAGTTCACTGATCCAACTAGTTTCTTAGAATTAAGTTTCAGAAAATTCAAAATTGAAAGCAAATTGATTGGGATGACAGACAATTCAACATTTTTGGTTCCGATGGGGATATAATAGCTTACAAATGAAGAAATGAGGAATTTAATCCCATGAATTTATGTGGAACAAGAACTTTTGCTTCAGCATGGAAGTGGAGGTGTAAATCGGCTTCAGGATTAGGTAATTTGGTATTTTTTTATGGTATTGAGAATCATGAGCTCTATTTAAACATTTTAGAGATAAATTTAAATTATCCATCCAAAATTTGGATATTGGAGACGACTTCAAGTAAGTGAAGGAGTCAAGGAGTGAAGTAAAAACAATAATCACAGAAGCATGGAGGAAAATCGATGCAGAAATTACAAAAAACTGATTAAATCTATACCAAGACGTTTAAAAGTTGTTGTGGACACTAAAAGATATCCTACTAAGTACCAAATTAAGAAAGAAATACAATATAAATAATAGTTATTCTATTTTTTAAAAAAATGATTATATCATTCCATTAAGAACAAGTTTCAGATATCATAAAAAAAATTACAATTACTATATATTAAGATTTATTAGTCGAAAACATTAAATTTTATAGGAAATGGCAAGAGTATGAACACTTTTGTGGTCCACTGTATATTTTGGGTAAACTATAACTGGTTATATCTCTCTCTATTCCTTTTACTTAATTCTTACCTGTGAAATGGTATAATCACATTCATGTAAAATATTTACTACTTGCTGCAATTATGTTTTCTATCTCTAGTCACAGCAAATACTACAAAATCAGCTATTATGTTAAAACGTAACGATTTTCATTTCTTGCATTTTACTCAAATTAAAAAGATGTTAATACTTTATATAATTAAGATTTATTCTAATAGTTATAAATAATATTGTTCTGCTATAACACGTTTTTTATAAATTGATGTTGTAATTCAAAACTATTGTCAAGTTACTAGGATTTAACCCAAGTGTAGATGGATAAAAAAAAAGCTTTCTGAAAGCATTGCAATACCATATGTTTTGACAAAAATACACAGATACATTCAATATTTTTAAAACAAGAAAATAAAATTTCTATGTATTTCATTTGCAACTATTATATACTAAAATTTATTTAATCTTTAATAATAAAAAGTCAACTTTTCAATATTTGATGTTATTTTTTTAACTTCTAAATTTTTATACTGCTTTTTTTCTATGTGCATAATCCCATGTACTCTAAAATTTATTTACATTTTGTAAAAAAGACTTAAATTCCTCCTGTATCACTTCCAGAGAAATTAACACACTGACTGCTATACAATACCTTTTAAATACCTGTACAAAAAGTCAGTATTTACAAATTATTTATCATACAAATGTTACAAAATTTGCATTTACACTAATATACTACAAATTTTACTGAAGCTGCATAAATAGGGCAAGTAAAAGTACGAGATAACTTGTAGTTAAAGTCCTAGGCAATAGCATGATCTACAAGTTACCTCGTAATTCGTGTCGGCAGTCAACATATTAAGAAACAGCCAATTTTCAATGTACTCCATCATGCTAGTCCTACATGATTAAAGTTTGTTTTATTACAATATTATTGGATTGTTAAACATAAATGATTATACATATATAAGTTAAATTGTATTTGCATTTCCTTAAAATGAATTTAATTTAATTGATATTCTGCATGTTCTTGAAACTCAAAATTTGAATCTTTATTACTTATTTGAGTTAGCAAGGAAATCTTAGAAGTATTATTTAAAATAACTAGTATTAGTTAAATTTATTGGATGAAAAGATTCCAAAGTCAGTATTATAAACATAAACACAATTCTTAAAAATGGGATGGAGAAATCTTTCAGGGGTTTCTAATTATTTAGAAGAATGGTTACAAAAACCACAGTTTGAAATTTCATTCAAGAAGCAGTAACTTATATTTGAATCAAAATTTCATACTTTGTTTATTATGCTCCTTTTTGTCTTGTACCAACATTTTCCAATAATAATTACAAGAAATAGGTATAAAAGCTTGTATTTTTAAAAATAAAAAAAATTGGACAAGTACTTCAAATGTAGAAGTACAAAAAAAAAAAATTCATAATGCCAAATTCAAATGAAAAATTTCAGAGTTTTAGGATTAATTACAGAAAATTAGTTTTTTTTTTAAAAACAGAAATTTTTTTCAATAAAATATAATCACAATTTCTAAATGGAAATATGGCATTTCATTGGGTTTATTCAATGAATTTATTTGTGCTCTCTTTAGTATTTATTTCCTTTTACATATTTTATAAAAAAACAAATAAAACATTTGTTATTCAAGAATTGGCTTGCAACACAAATACTTAAAATGTGTCACTCTAACCTCATATGTTATACCAATGCCTAAAGGATATTAAAATTTGGTTACAATAACCGACTCAAATTTTTCTTTCAAATGAAATAATTCTTGGTATTAAGTTTTCTCATATGACTCATGAAAAACAGAAGCTTTACTTTGTCATCCTTACATTATTGTTTCTTTTCTAGCAAATATCAAAATGAAATTATTTCGGTTTGGATTGTTAATGTAACATGATACATAATTAAATTCAAACGTTCATTAGGTCATTCAATACATATTCACTACAAAGCCAAATCAAAATGTCACATTATTTTGGATTAATGGTTACTTTTTTACAATTTTTTTATTTAGTTTTTAATATACGAGTACATATTTTTGCTATTGCATAATACAAAAATGCCCTAGAGGTATTTGTAAATGTTATGATAACTGTAACTGTGTACTTGTGTTAACTGTGTATTGTAACTGTGATTATATATTTGTTCTTGCTTATTTTGGCAACTAATAGTGCTAAAAGTATTGAATAATTTTGATTTTTCAAGCGGATTCGAGACGGTGAGATGGTTTTCAATTTTTTGTATTGAGAAATTTATTTCATATAACTTTTATTCTATCTTCGGATAAGAGCTTTTAATTTAAGTATTTACACAAGATAGTGTATTTATACAAATTTGAGTGTTGGAGTAGGGAAGACAAAATGAGTGACTACCCTCACCCAGATAATAATATGGAGGTGGAAAATACAAACTCTAATATTTCATTCAATAAATATAGATGTAATTTAACAGATATAGAGAATTATTGACCAAGTTTGCGGAAAGACAAAATTTAAATACGAGTCCAAATATTACAATTTTCTTAAAATCAGAAAATAACTTTCAGAATGGTAATCCACTTAAACTAAAAGAAAGTATAATGAAAGCGTTCACAATTAAAAAAAAGTATTCTGAGCATAAGAAAAACAAGAAACGGCGAGATCAAAATCAAAACAAATGATTGCGAAACCGCCAAAGAAGCTTTAAAAATTAAAGAAATTAATGGTGTAAAAATAAGTACAAGATTGTCCTTTATGGCCTAACCAGTAGTTACATATTACAAGGAATAGACACAAAATATACAATAAACGTCATAAAATCGGAATTAGAAAAAAACAATTATGCAATTTTTGATATCAACGTTTTACCAAAAAAAACCAGAATCTGGATTTAAACCTATCAATACAATTAATGTTACCCAAATTGGATGCAGTACCCCCGAAAGAGTTCAATAGGATTTGAAATGTTTAAAACTAATCTCTACTATGAAAAACCTAGGCAATGCACAAACTGTTGGAAATTTGGACACATTCAAAAATTTTGTAGAAGTTCAATAAAATGCCGAATTTGCTCACTAAAACACTCTGAAAACGATTGTAAAGAAATAAAAATAAAAAAAATGTAGCTCTTGTGGAGAAGAGCATGAAGCTAGCGATAAAGGTTGCAAAAGATATCAAGACGAAGTTGAAATCTTAAAAATTAAAGTACAATAACAAATCTCGAGAAACGAAGCAGTTGAGAAAATCCAAAGGGGAAAAAAATCATACACGGCCAAAACGTATAATAATCAAACAGAAGATAGATAATCTTGAGAAAAAGTTTGCGAAATTAAGAGTTGAAATTTGAAAACAATAACATATTTGAAAAAAAATTAGAACAAATATAGTACAACGCTTCACGTCAGAACTGAATACCGTGGTAGCACAAATAAATTTGAGCTTTTCTTCCCTAATGAATCCCATGGAATCTACCTTAAAAAAGTTTCATCCAATATAACAATTCCAAAAGATGATGATTTTCTAATAAATAGAAAACTGAATGAAAAAGCAAAAAGATTCAAGAAAATATCAGAACAGAGAAGAAATACATTAGAAAGTGTAGTAGAAAAAAAATAAAGAAACTTAAATAAATAATCAAATGTTCTTATATTCTCGCTAAAAACTCAATATTAATCTACTTTCCTTTTTGAATATTTAAACTAATTCGTAGTATCGCACTTTTTTTCGTTTTAAAGAGAGAATGCAAAGAATATTTTATTTTGGTAGCGTTAGAGATTAAAGCAGCATATGATTCAGTGTGGCCAAATGGCCTTGTTTCTAAATTAAACAAAGTTGGATACTCTGGTAGATTGCTACGATGGATACATATCTTCTTACATCAGAGAACAATTCAAATCAAATGAAGGAACTTTTTTTTTTCAAAAATCGTTAAAAGTAATTATTGTGTACCCCAGGGTTGTATCTTAAGTCCTTTCCTTTTTATGATTTATATGACAGATATTTTTGAAATTCAACACGACAGCCATCTTCTGGTTTATGCAGACGACATATTTTTATACAATAGTGGTACAAATTGGAATAAAACAATAGGCGAGATGCAAGAATCTTTAAATAAAATTTCAGTCTGGTGTAAAAAATGGAAATTGTCCACCTCTCCAGAAAAAAGCAATCTAATCAACTTTTCCAGAAAAAGAAGCACAATACCTCCGTTACTTAAAATATGCGACAACCCTATTCCCGAAGTGAAGAGTTAAAATCCTGGGTATCATCTTGGACCCCAAAATCACCTGGAAAAATCATATTAATTACCTACGTCAAAAAGGATTCAAATATTTAAATGCCATTAAAGCCTTATCTTTTCCAAAAATAGGAACAAGATCTGATCATCTTTTAAATATTATTAATGCCACAATCCGTTGTATAATTTACTATGGAAGTCAACTTTTTCCTTTTTCTAGCAATAGCAACAGACAAAA
Organism: Trichonephila clavipes; assembly: GCA_019973935.1. Taxonomy (NCBI): domain Eukaryota; kingdom Metazoa; phylum Arthropoda; class Arachnida; order Araneae; family Nephilidae; genus Trichonephila; species Trichonephila clavipes. Next base: position 376,447 of record BMAU01018268.1, read on the forward strand.
ACTAGAACCGATTTATAATGCTGCCTTACGTTTAGCCCTAGGTCTCGCAAGAAACACCCCGTTAGATTTATTAAGAGCAGAGTCTATGAATGGAAGTATTAATAATCGCCATAATTTTCTTTGCCAAAAATTTATAACTAAACAAATTGCATTAAAAAACTGGTCACCGAATGCAAGATTATTTTGGGATATAAATAACTTTTATAAATATAGAGAAAAAGATATCAGTATTTTTCAAAAGATGATCAACCTGCTCCAAGAATTATGTATCTCTAAAGTAGATATTCTTCAATGGATCCCTCCTGCTCCACCTCCAATCTACGAAAATCGCAAAATAAAGATCTATACTCATGAACTACCATTTCAATGATTGATTGATTGAATATTAACGTCGCACTGTTCAGCTACACTAGGGCTTTGGCGACGGACCACGTAATTTTGAACCATGGTCAAGTGACGTGGACGACACCTGAGCTGGCACCCCCTCTTCTAACTCCCACACCACACCAACGGGAGGACGTTTCAGCTCTCGACAGATTTAACGTGCATCGCTGCCCTACACGGCGGGTCTTTAGTGGTACTGGGCTCGAACTCGTGACAAGGCAAGGCACGATCCGATACCTATACCACTCGGCTACCGCGGCCACAACTACCATTTTAAAACAAGGATCTTCCAGATGACATAATACAAAATATGTTTAATGATTACATTCAGCCAAAATTTAATAACAATATCATAATAGCAACAGATGGTTAAAAAAATACTAATCAAACATCAATAGGAATTTTGATTCCTAAGAAAAAAGTTCGACAAAATTTCATACTGAAAGAAATTATTTCAATATTCACAGCTGAAGCTATAGCCATATGGACTGCGTTAAAAAATTGGGTTTCTGAAACAGAAAACTATATCATCCTGACGGACAGGTTATCAGTCCTAAAAAGTATCCAGAATATTAATAGAAAATCCAATACGATAATATTAAATTTAAGTTCAACTTTACATCAGTGCCTCCAAATAGCTCAATCAATTACATTCATTTGGGTATCAGCTCACAAGGGAATAGGGATTAATGAAGAAGTTGATAAATTAGCTAAAGCCTCTCCAGAGCCGTGGAATATTATTTCTTGGATAACTTGGGAAGACCTACATACACATTTAAAAAACAACACAAAAATAAAAGTGAAGAAATATGGAAAAAGAGCAAGACATAAAAATTATTTTTATATTTCTCATCTTGAAAAATGGAACAGACAGGCAGCAAAAAATAGAAATAGAGAAGTTTTAATCAATAAGTTGCGAGCTAAAAAATTACCATTAAATGATATATATTTCCTTTTTAAACAGATTCTCCTTTGTGTGCAGATTGTAAAGTACCAGAAACTATAGTGAACATTTTATATTAAACTGTATCAAATACAAATCGCAGCGTGAAATTTTGAAAAATTTTATCTCCAACCACGGAGATGGTTGGATCTATTTTATCTCCACCATTAAGGTCTTATTCCTCAATAGCGAAATGTAAAACAATAGAGCATGTTCAAAAATTTGAAAAATTTTTGACATCAACCAATAGATTCTAAAAGTTCAGCTAATAGTTTTTCAATACTCTACTTTCATCAATCTCAGTTGAAGCACAAGGTGATAATTCAAACTACTGATGGACAATGCAATCACGAGTTGTACGCGCGCGCGCGTTACAACTTAGGTTAAAAACTTATCAAAATTTTATCGGAGCATAAGGCGTTGGCCAAGTCTCCACTATTATAGTTCATTCACTGTACTGAACTGATTGTAACGGTATATGATTGCTTGTGTTGTTGCTGTTGTGAGATGACGTTGTCACCTCATGGTTAATAAAATGATATAATAACGAAGAAATGCCTGAACTGTTCGAATGCAAATGTTCTGAAGAACATTCTGAAACTAATAAACATAACATGGTGAAAGAAGTATAAGCGATTATATCGGATTGAAAAGATATCTACGTGCGTTAAGGAAGCCTTCCGACCCCCTGCTCCGCTGCAATTTTCGCTGGGAAATGTGAAAGAAAAATGGCGAAAATGGAGACAACCGAAGAATTATCTGCTTGCAACAGAAAAAGACGATCGAACAGCTAAAATTAAAATTGCAATCCTGTCAAACTTATTGGGCAGTAAAGGACTTGAAATATACAACAAGTTAGAATCGAAAGCGAATTTTTCGGAATTTCTTCATAAGTTTGAAGAATATTGCTCACCATGACAGAATGTTTTTTATGAGCGTTATAAATTTTTTTCATGTGTCCAACTGGAAGGCCAAACAATTGAGACATGTCACTCAGCTTAAGACCCTAGCATCCACGTGCGAGTTTGCAGAGCAAGAAAATGGATTGATTCGAGACCGCGTCGTCCTGGGAAGTAAGGACAGTGGGTTACAAGAACGACTCCTGCGAGAAAATAAACTCAATGTTGAACAAGAGATCGAAATCGTCCGAGCAGCTGTAGCGAGCCGGGAACAAATCCGAAATATGAAGCACGATACAGCTACAATAAACTTCGTGAAGGAGAATCAGAACAAGCCTAAAACCCAGTACAATTGGAGGGTACAAATTCAACAAAATGCCATTTGGTATAGTTTCTGCACCTGAGGCATTTCAGAAAAGAAATCAAAAGCTTTTTTGGAGATATTGAGTGTTTGCGCAAGCGCAACAGCGCTGCCTGGACTGCGCATGCCCAGTAATTCTGATGTAACTAAAAAGAGTTGTGAGTAAAAAATAAACACCAGTCCACTAAAAACTGTGTTCCGAGTGAGTGCTGAGTATTCGACGGAGTGAGCCATAACATTGGTCCGGTAGAATCCGGAGAAAAACCGCGTGTAGAGTGATGAGTTAAAATTGTGCCGGAAATTGTGTCTGAATACTGAGGGAAGAAACTGAGTTTCCGAAGTATTTTCTGTGTCTTGAGAGTCCAGCGCAATTCATCAGTCGAAGTAAGAGCGATTTCCTTGCTTCTTATTTGATATCAAATTAATATTATGTGTTAAAAATGTCGACAATTAAAAGTCTTAAAAGGACGAGCTTTTGCTGGTCGCCGAGGAGCTGGGATTAGACATACCCCAGAATCCAAAAATTATAGTATTAAAAATTTAATTGAGTAGTGAAATCTTTGAATCTGATAAGGAGTTTCTGCAAAGTGTAATTGATGGCGTTTTGGCGGAAAATGCCGCTAAAATTGAACAAGAAAAATTTAAATTAGAGTCTGAAAGGGCTGCTAAAATTGAACAAGAAAAATTTAAATTAGAGTCTGAAAAGGCCAAGATTGAATTTGAAAAAAATTAAATTAGAACAGTTAAAGAAAGAGCTTAGTTAACTAATGCTAAATGTAAATTGTCCCCTGTGCAAGAGAAAATGAACATTTCGAATCTGTCCCATCTGATATTGAAAACTTAATTAAAAGTATCAAAACTCTAACAATACCTGTCCCTTCTAATACAGAAGCCTATAATTTATTTTTCAATCGCTACAAAAAAAAAGCTTTTAAAACAAAAAATGTGGAGGATAAATTTAAAGCAGAGATTTTATTGAATATGTTGGGAGAAAAGGTGGGAAATTTAATGATTTATGTTAAACAAGAGGAACTGGGTGATTACGAAAAAAAATCAAGCAGTTAGTGCTAAAACAATTTCAACCAACACCTCGAGTATTGCTTAATCAGTTTCGAAGGTCCCAAAAACTACCAAATGAGAACTATGTTCAGTTTGCTTCTAGAATTGAAGCAATGTTTGATTATTATTGTAAATTAAGAAACGTTAATGAGTTTAATGAATTATGCCAGTTAATTGTTGCCGATCAGATAATTAATTCTCTTGATCAAGAACTGACCAGTTATATTAATTTAAAAATGTGCGAAAATTGGTACACACCAGATATGCTGGGACGTGAATTAGATTTGTTTATGTCATCTAAAGTTTCAAGTAGAAATGAAATAAATACGGGTTTCCGACAAAATAAATTCTTTAAGAGTGGCGTCGACAGAAAGGGGTTAAAAGGTGTAACTAGTGTTTTTTTGTCCGATGTCAATGAAACAAAATGTTCATATTGCTGTGAAAATCATGCTATTCCTTTTTGTACAAAATTTAAACAACTTTCCGTTCATGATAGAGTAGAGATAGTTAAAAAACAGCGACTATGCTTTCTGTGTTTAAGAGTAGGTTGTATGGCATCGAAGTGCAAAGCGAAACCTTGTAAATTATGCGCTAAGAGGCACCATGTCTCGTTACATTTCCCCAAACAAAATACGGATTTTCAAACAAGCCATAACAAGTCGAATGCTTTCCATCCATCAACAGAGTCAAGGTTAAATGCGGAAGCACGAGAGAATTTAACCCTGCTTTTCCCTCTAGAGAGGTTTCGGAGAAAGATAGTAATGCGGTGTTTGCAATTAATCAAAAAAAGGGAACCACTAGTGTGTTTTTGAGTTCCGTGAAGTGTTTTGTAAAAGATTCATACGACGAGAAATGGCAAATAAGAGGTCTGCTTGACGTCGGTTCTATGACAAATCTAATTACGAAAAAATTCGTAGAAAAATTAGGATTAAGAAAAGAAAAAGTAAATATTCTGGTCACGTGTTTAAATGACTCCTCTGTATGTGTTAAAAATTGCGTAACTACGGAAATCTCGAATTCCGATGGTAGTTATAAAAAGAGAATAAAAATGTTAGTTGTAAATAAAATTACTGATTTAACTCCAGTTAAAAATGTAAATGTGAAAGGATTAATTCCTGAAAATATAAATTTAGCAGATGATTCCTTTTATGTGCCAGGTCCCATTGATTGTTTATTGGGTGCAGAAATTTTTTATGAATTATTGCGTAGTGGGCAAATTCGTTCTGAAAATTCTAATCTTATTTTCCAAAATACTGTGTTTGGGTTCGTGGCTTCAGGGAGCAATAGTTTTGCAGAAACTGAAGCACGGGTTCATTGTGAATTAATTAAAGGAGATTTAAATCAAACTTTAAAAATGTTTTGGGAATTGGAAAACGTTGACGTAGAGAAACCTAAAAATGAAGAAGCAATTTTTGTGAGGATCACTTCCTAAAAACGCATTCTAGAGATGAGGAGGGTCGGTATGTGGTTAAAATGCCCCTTAAAAACGAACCAAATTGTTTAGGTGAGTCGAGGGACATCGCTCTAAAACGATTGAATGCGCTGTGGACTCGATTAATCAGAGATCCTCAATATCTTAAGTTGTATAGAGACTTTATACATGAGTATGACCAACTTGGTCACATGAAAGAAGTTGTCGCAGAGCATGACAACTCTGAGGTTGCCTATTATATGCCACACCATGGCGTCCTTAGACCAGAAAAGAGCACAACGAAGCTGAGGGTAGTTTTTAATGCTACCAATCCTACAAGTAATGGGTTATCGTGTTGAATTCCATACAATACAATGGAGGACTGGTTCAAAATGACCTGTTTACAATTATGATTAAATTTAGAGAGCATCCTTATGCCTTTACGGCAGATGTGAAGATGATGTACCGAATGATACTCATCCATGAGAGCCAACAGCCGTTGCTTAGAATTTTGTGGAAAGAAAGTCCAGAGGATCCAGTGAAAACCTTTGAGATGAAAACAGTCACATATGGCACGGTGAGTGCACCCTTTTTAGCAACGAGAACTTTACTGCAGTTATCGAGAGATGAAGAGAAGAACTTCCCTTTGGCTGCACCTGTTCTAAGAGAAAACTTTTATATGGACGACGTTCTTTGCGGCGCTGCGTCTTTAATGGAAGCCAAGACCTTGAAAAACCAACTTTCCGGCATTTTGAAAAAGGGAGGAATGGAATTGCACAAGTGGGGTAGTAGTCATCCGGAACTGGCTTCAAACATCCTCGGAGACTATGAGTTCGAGAATCCAATTGAAACCAAGACGTTAGGAGTGTCCTGGAAATCACAAGAGGATTGTTTTATTTTCAAAATTGCAGTGGAGTTAAAAGACTCCTATACCAAGAGATGTGTCCTTTCGACAATAGCTAGACTGTTTGATCCATTAGGACTATTAGGTCCAGTAGTCGCAAGAGCCAATATCTTCATGCAGAGTCTTTGGAGTCTTAAAATCGACTGGATCGACGAGTTGCCTTCTGAGAGAGCCAAAGAGTGGCATCGTTTCCTAGAGGACTTTAACAGTGTAAGAAGTATCTGCATTGGTAGATGTATTGTGCATCCTCAAGCGACAAGGGTAGAACTTCACGGTTTTGCTGATGCTTCAGAGAAATGTTACGGAGCAGTGATATATTGCCGTTCTCAATCGCCAGATGGTGCAACAACAGTGAAGCTTGTAACAAGTAAAAGCAGAGTAGCACCTGTGAAGAGTGTCACCATGCCACGACTCGAGCTGTGTGCCGCCGTTCTTCTTGCAAAACTCATGAAAAGAGTTGAGACTGCCTTACAAATGAAAACACCCCCGTGTACCTGTGGAGTGACTCGACTATTGTCTTAGCGTGGATCCAGAAGGAGCCTAACTTGCTTAAAACCTTCGTGGCAAATAGAGTTGCCACAATCCAACACTTGATTAACGCAGAGCAATGGCATCATGTTTCTTCGGAACAGAACCCAGCTGACCTCGTTTCAAGAGGTCTCGACCCGTCCAGTCTTCTCAACAACTCTTTGTGGTGGAATGGACCTAAGTTTTTAACGACGAAAGATTTTCCGGAAAAGAATACCCTTTCATCAGTGACTGATAATGATGAATTTAACTGTGAATTTAAAAGTAACGCAAAGCACTGTGTTAATTTAAATCTAACAAACTCAACACACATTTATGACTGACCTGTTAAATATAAGTAATAAGTACACTAAAATAATTAGAATGTTAAGTTTTATTTTTAGGTTCATAGCAAATTGCCGAGGAGAAAAAAGGAGAGGACCTTTAGATGTCCAGGAAATCAACCAAGCGGAAGTCACCTTAATCAGGATTGTGCAACTACAGGAGTTCAAAAAAAGATATAATGAGTTTGAAAGAAAATAATAGAGTGTCTGCAGAAAGTCTTATAAAAGCTTAAATCCCTTTTTTAGATAAAGATGGTGTGTTGAGAGTTGGTGGTAGACTTTGTAATAGTGATTTGAACTTTGAATGCAAATTTCCTGTAATATTACCTTGTAACCATAAATTAACGAATTTAATTGTAGAATATTTTCACTTAAAATACTTCCATCTAAGTCCACAGGCCTTACTATATCAAGTAAGACAGAGATTTTGGCCTCTTAGAGGACGTAATGTATGTAGGAAAATAGTACATGATTGTCTTGTATGTTTTAAAGAGAAACCTATAACTTGTGAACAAATAATGGGCAATTTGCCTAAAGAAAGAGTTAGGGAAAATTTTCCCTTTGATTGCAGTGGGATTGACTTTATTAGACCGTTTTGGATCAAGAGCAACAAACAGCGTAAAAGCAGTTTGTATAAGATATATGTTTCAATTTTTGTGTGTTTTGTCACTAAAGCTGTACATTTTGAATTAGTGTCGAATTTAACAACTCAGACATTTATTGCCTCATTAAAGAGATTTATTGCTAGAAGAGGAAGACCCTCTCTAATATTTTCTGATAATGGTAAAACATTTATAGGAGCTAATGCAGAACTCAAGAGATTGTACAAGTTAGTGATAAATCCTGATCCTGAATTGGCTGGTTTCTTAGTAGATGAAAATATAAATTGGAAATTTCTCCCTTCCAGAGCACCAAATTTTGGCGGCTTATGGGAAGCTGGCAAAAAGTCGTTCAAATTCCATTTTAAACGTGAGGCAGGCAATTCTAGGTTTACTTATGAAGAGTTTTTAACCATTATGACTCAAATTGAGGGAATTTTGAATTCCCGTCCTCTCACCCCTTTGTCAACGGATATAGACGATTTGTCGGTTTTGACACCGGCACACTTTTTAATTGGAAGACCAATTACTTCCATTAATGAACCAAACATTATACATATAGAAACAAATAGATTAAACATATATCAGAGATTAACAAAAATTGTGCAGTCTATATGGAAAAGGTGGAGTAATAATTACTTAAGTAATCTTCAACAGAGATCTAAATGGAAATTTGAAAAGGATAACGCTAGAGTTGGTGATTTAGTCCTTATTAAAGAGGATAACTTAGGAGTAAATAAATGGCTAATGGGCAGATTGATCGAGGTATTTCCTGGAAAGGATAATAGAATTAGGGTTGTAACAATCAAGACTCAACATGGTGTAGTAAAAAGACCTATTTCTAAAATTTGTATCTTGCCCATGAGAGAATGAATTTTTTTCTTTTTGTATTACAAGATTTTACTTATTTTTAAGTTATTGTAATTAATCTTTTAGTATTATGTGTATTTTAGTGAATTCTTTCTGATTTATAATTATTTTAATGTTACATTTTAATATAACAATATTGTAAAAAGCCATGAAACTTATTGAATGTTGTAACATTGCAATGCCGGGCGGAATGTTTGCGCAAGCGCAACAGCGCTGCCTGGACTGCGCATGCCCAGTAATTCTGATGCAACTAAAAAGAGTTGTGAGTAAAAAATAAACACGTCCACTAAAAACTGTGTTCCGAGTGAGTGCTGAGTATTCGACGGAGTGAGCCATAACATTGAGGCAGTAGAACTTTATTTTGATGACATTATTGTTACAGGATGTGATGAGGATTCACATGATGCAATTATGTCTAGAGTTCTTGAAAGAGCCAAATTGTTAAATATAAAGTTTAATCCAGATAAACTACAATATAGGGTGTCTGAAGTAAAATATGTGGGTCAAATTATATCTAAATCAGGTATAAAACGTGATCCAGATCATATAAAAGCAATTGTTGAGATGCCAACACCAAAATTAAAAACTGAAGTTAGGAGATTGTTGGGCATGTTGAATTTTCTTTCAAAATTTATACCCAATGTATCTAAAGTTACTGCTCCATTAAGAGAAATCATTCATGAAAATGTAGAATTTTATTGGGGAAAAGAAAAAGAATTGTCCTTGATAAACATTATAGAATTGTTAGCTAAATCTCCAATTTTAAAAGTTTTTAGTGTTAATGATGAAATAGTAATACAATGTGATAGTTCAAAAAATGGGCTAGGATCCTGTTTAATCCAAAAAGGTCAACTGGTGTCATTTGTCTCGCACAGTTTAACAGTGAGAAAAATTATGCACAGATTCAGAAAGTATTGGCAATTGTTTTCTAATTTGAGAAATACCATATTTTTGTATATGGACGTAAAGTTGTTGTACATAGTGACCATAAGCCCTTAATGGCAATTGTTAAGAAACTTATGCATAAAATATCTTTTAGAATGCAAAGAATGATTTTAAAATTATTAAAGTATGATTTTGAAATAAATTATGTACCAGGTAATCAAATGTTTCTCGCTGATACTTTACCACGAGCATTTCCTGTTAGTGAAACTGTAAGGGATGATCCTGAAATGCTAAATATTGTGCATACTATTTCAAAACATTTACCCATGAGTGAAAAGAGACGTGTACAAGTTAAAAAAGAAACTGAATTAGATCCAGAATTACAAATAGTTGTTAAATGTATCAAAGAGGGTTGGCCTAAATATTACAAAAATGTAGACAATAGTGTATAAGTATATTATTAAATTAAAAATAACATTTATATTCAAGAAGGGTTGTTATTTAGCAATGAAAAACTAATTGTACCTTATAGTTTGAGAAAAGATATGCTACAACTAATTCATGAGGCACACTTTGGGATAGAGAAATGCAAGGAAAGAGCTAGAGAAATAATGTACTGGCCAAGGATGAACTCTGACTTAGAAACATTAGTATCACAATGCGTAATATGTGAAAAATTTTAAAAAGCTAATAGTAAAGAGCCATTAAAACCTCATACAGTTCCCTATAGACCCTTTTAAAAGATATGAATAGATATAATGGACTTGGTAATACAAGTTATCTAGTTGTATAGACTATTATTCAAAATGGATTGAAATTGCTGAACTTGTAAATAAGAGTGCAGATGAGGTAATAGTTCAACTTAAAACAATTTTCTCTAGATTTGGTGTTCCAAATATTGTAGTATCAGATAATATACCATTTAATAGTTATATTTATAAAAAGTTTGCAAATGATTGGGATTTTAATTATGCATTCATTAATCCTCATTACTCCCCAAGTAATGGAATGGTTGAAAAAGCAGGAGTTTCTAAAAGCATTATGAAAAAGGCAAGGGAAGATAGACGAGATTATTTAGTAGGTTTAATGCAGTATAGAAACACCCCAATATCAGGTCTTGACCTATCTCCAACTCAAATGATGTTTAATCGTGGATTAAAAACAAAATTACGAATCTCGAATACATTGTTAAATGCTGAATTATTTAATAACATTCAAGAAAAGTTAATAAAAAGGCAAAACATTCAAAAGATACATTATGATAAAACTGCTCATCCATTACCTCAACTTTAGCCAGAAGATAATGTCAGAATACTAAATTTTAAAAACAAAACTTTAAAATAGTTAAAGCATAAATTACGTCTTAGGTCATATTTTGTTAAAAATCAGTCGGGCAATGTTTTAAGACGCAATAGAAAACATAAGAAAATCAAGCATACCCTTTAATATAGAAATATATCCCAATGACATAAGTACTTTCAATTCTGTTTCAGAAATAATTGTAAATCCTCAAAGTATACAGAACCGTAATGAGTCAGATTGTAATGTCCAAAGAAGTAGTAAACGTGTTAGTAGGTAGAAAAAGCCGATTCTGCTGTGCAGGCGGTCGACGGCAGTGCAGAGTTGAGTTGTTTCGTTCCTGCTGTTGAGTTGTTTTCTCCTGTTGAGTTGAGTTGTTTCGTTCCTACTGACGAGTTGAGTTGTTTTTCTCCTGCATTGGCTTTGATTTTCGAGCTGAGGGGGCGAGTTGAATTGTTTTTTTTCTACAGCTAAGTTGAGTTGTTTTTAAAAAATGTGCACAAAAAATGGAAGTATGGGAATGTTAAACGTGCTCATGCCGCCACCTATTGATTAAAATATACACTAATTATAGATTTTAAAATGATGGAAGTAAATAACGCTCAAATAATAAATAAATCCAGATTCAAACTCACGGCCTCAGATCAAAATGTCTCCACAGGACAATAGTTTTTCAGTTACGCTAACCATTATCCTATGAAGGCATACAGACCTGAAGAAAACTTATGTTTATAATCTCATGAATTTAATTTTGCAGGCGAAGCAGACGGCGACATGTTTTAAAATCATTTTCTTGATTAAAATGAAATTAAAAAAAATATTTAATTTATATTATTTTAATAATGTGTAAATTTTAATTCAGTATAATGATTACATACACACACAGTAAAGATACAAAGTAAATTGATTATTCAGAAAAATGTGCCGTAGTATACTCGTCATCAGCGTGAACGGGTTACGATTTAACTTGTTTTAGCTTGTCTGATCTTGATTCTAGAAGACGGCGACTGAATTCTACGTCAGAAATTATCTCAATGCTTAGAGCGGATGAATACATTGCTTTCAACCACTCAGCGAACGCCGCTCAAGTGTAATTCGGTTGATATGCGTTAGACACTTATCACATTTTAGTTCACAATTCATTTCGTTTGTTAGTATTGCGGTGGGCTGTATTCAACAAGAAAAAAATATGGTGATGTCTGAAACACATAGTGAAAAACGAAAGTTTGGAAAAGCCGGGGAATCTTCTGTAAATAAGAAAGCCAGAAGAGAAGTTTCAAAAGTAAGTAACAAAATTAAATAAATTTAATATGTAATTTTTATGTTTTTTACACATTTCTGATCTTTATTAATTTTGATACATTATTTTCAGAAGTATGGAAAATTTACCGAGGATTGCATACCAGATGGAGTATTTCCAATTGGAGATGATGTTTTTGTCTTTGCAAGCACCTATTATGATTCCGTATCAGTACACATAAGACGTTTCAAGAAATATGGCAAAACATACTACCCAACTCCCGAGGGAATAACATTAGACCCACGGTGGATCGAATATATCATGCGTAAAAAGAAAGTGCCGGAATCACTGGAGGAATTACCAAGTGGACTTTTCCCTCCTGAACGACACATTCAAATAACTAGTGAGAACTTCATTGATTTTACTTTCAAGCGCATTAAATACAGTCCGGATAAAGAGCCCATTTTTAAAGAAATAACCATATCCCGAGAGCAGTGGGCTGAAATGATTAAAAAATATGGTGCTATTGAAAATGCTGCTATAGACAATATGTTTCAGTGTATGGACTTTTTAACTGCATATAAAACCTTCTGCGACGGCCCCATAGAAAATACATTACCTTCTTCTTTGGATGTTAGTCTGGGTCAACAATACTTGACGCAAATTTTGAAAAAATCTATTTGTAGCCTCCTGAACGAAAAAGGATTGAAACAGCCTCAGACTTTCGCTGAGGAGTTATGGGGAATCGCGAAGAAACATTTAATTCATATGTTTCATCACTTGAAGCTAATGAGATAGCTGATTGTTTTTATATAATAATCTTTTTGAAAATGAACACTTTTTATTGTTAAAACCTGTACATTATGTAACTCAAGAATTTTTAAAAAATCTTCGCTTGGATATTATTTTAAGAGAAGTAAGAGACATGTTATGTCCACCTGATTGTGTTTTGAATACTATGAGGATTTTGTTTAAAGATTTTTATAAGATTCACTCAATATTTTGTTTTTATAAATTTGAATAAAATTCTTTTTTTTATATGCTGAATTTGAGTTATTATTTTTATTGTTTGTTAGTTTAATTTATGTTGAAATCGTTTCACATCTTAAAAATAAATAAGAGTATTTTTAAAAGAAATTATCAAAGTATGTACAAGTGATATTTTAAATGTATTTCATATGAAAGTGAGAAAATTTATGCTCATGTTTTTATACATAAACTTTTTGCCTTTCTCAAAAGTATATATATAATATAACTATTCATTGTAATAGTCATTCAATCAAGTTCTTTTCATCGGTAACAATGCATCAAGATTTAGCAGCGTTTTACGAAAATCCTGAAGTTCCAAATAGCTTCGGGGGTGTGGAAGCATTACATCGCTCTGTAAAAGGGAAATATAGTAAAAAAGATGTGAAACATTGGTTATCGCAGAAAGATGCTTACACTCTTCATAAACCTGTTCGACATAAGTTTCAGCGGAATCGAGTGTTTGTAAGTGATATTGATCGTCAGTTTCAAGCGGATTTAGTTGATATGCAATCTTTAGCAGAATTTAATAAAGGGTATAAGTATTTAACTTGCATTGATTTATTTTCAAAATTTGCTTGGGCAGTTCCTCTGAAAGATAAATTTGGAAAAAGTGTAAAGTCTGGGCTAGAAATTTTTAAAGAAAGGAAGCCTAAAGTGTTGCAAACAGATTCCGGTAAGGAGTTTTTAAATAAAATAGTTCAAAATTATTTAAAAAATCTAAATGTAAATTTTTTTTTTACAAATAACGAAACAAAAGCTAGCATTGTTGAAAGGTTTAATCGGACAACATTAAAAACAAAAATGTGGAAATATTTCACTGAATTTAACACTAAAAATTACATCGACGTCATTGATAAATTAATACAGTTATAATCACTCGTATCACCGTTCAATTAAAATGGAACCTGTTTCTGTAAGTAGACATAACCGAAAGCAGGTATTAAAAAATTTATACGGTGGTCTAAGAAATGAGAAACCTAAAGCCCCTAGATTTAAAATTGGTGATATTGTACGCATTAATAAACAAAAACTTCACTTTGAAAAAGGATACGAACAAAACTGGAGAAGAGAACTTTTCATAGTTTTTGAAATCGTGCAAAGAATTCCGATTGTTTATAGATTAAAAGATTTACAAGGTGAAGAGATTAAAGGTACTTATTACGAAGCAGAATTACAAAAAGTTGTCGACTCTGGTTTCTACCCTGTAGAGAATGTTATCAAACAAAGAAAAAGAGGAGGAATCACTGAATATTTTGTTAAATTTTCACTGAATATTTAATGATTAATATTTTTTATTGCCAACTCATTTTCAAAATGTCTTTCTACGTAACATTACCTTCTTATAGTTAGTTCTATGCATTTCTTTCCAGAAAACAAAATATCTCATTTCAAAACTCAATTACCCTCTCCTGTTTGTTTAAATGGTGAATAGGAAGTGGGATTGTCTGAAATAATCTACCCTCTCATTCTTGGCTTAACGTAAATGAAACTAACAATTATTTTCTATACAAAGCTGGTGACGGCAATATCTCTTCAACTGTTAAGCGTACAATTGATGTGGGTTGTTATGAAACAATGTTAGATATTATATCAGCCGTACAACTTGCTTTACCCAAAAATCCTAATCGGTTCACAAAAATTTACAATAAAGCAACAAAACGGGTGAAAATTAATGCAGTTCGAGGTAGCAGCCTTCACTTAGAGAATTTAGGCGAATTGTTAGGATTCAAACGCAATGCAATTATAATAGGTAACATGAAAAGCGAATTCGTTGCTGATGCATGGTCTAATTTTTCAGTTTTTTACGTTTACTCCGATCTAATTTCACCCCAAATTGTGGGGATACACAGGCTCCTTTATTGCGAATCGTTCGCACTAAAGGTAAAGACGGGGAAACGATTAGTCAATACTATGATAGACCTCAATACTTACCTTTGGTGAGACACTCGTTTCAAACTATTCAATCTGAACTGAGACTCAATTCTGGTGATTTTGTTCCCTTTGAAAGAGGTAAAGTGATCATAGTGCTTCATTTTCGCATGAGGCAAATACTATAAATAAAGCAATGCATTTCTCATACCCTCATTTGGAGATAAAAGACCAAGATGAGTGTACCATACGTTTGCTGTACTAAAAGATTTGAAGACCATTATGCAGGTCAAATAGGTTCGGGTCTGACTCATTACAAGGGCATTAATTCTCAAAAGGGTTATGGAATCGGAGGAATATTTCGTCGATTGTTTAGAGCAGCTTTACCTTTTTTAGTAAAAGGAGGTAAAACTATTGGAAAAGAAGTATTAATGACAGGGAGTCGTGTTGCCTCTGATGTATTGTCAGGAGAAAATTTTAAAGAAGCTGTAAAAACAAGAAGCAAAGAAAGTGGAAAAAAATTAGCTCAGAAAGCTATTGATAGAGTTCAGTCTATGGTAGGAAAAGGACAGTATAAAAGAAAGCGTAAGAAACAGAAAAAATTCATTTCATCCAAAGCACGTAAAGTGACATTTTCGACTCGTAAAAATGGCATTTATTCTTAGATTCTCCTGAATGTGTTAAATCTGAATTGGAACTTTTCAACTTACCAGGAACTCAAACAGTTATTTAAGATGGGCAGTGGAAACAATTTCATCCTCTTTCTAACGTTTTCGATAATGCACCTGTAGAATTTCACATTTCCGGAAGTGCAGCTTACATAGATCTCAGTCAAACACAATTATACGTAAAAGCGAAAATAGTAAAAGTGGACAATACGCCTATTACTAAAGATGATACTATAGGACCTGTGAATTTATTTCTATATACATTCACTATTTTCTCGAGTAGATGTATCCTTAAATGATCGCGTGGTTTCCAATTCCAGTAATAATACATATCCCTATCGATCTTATATTGAAACTCTCTTAAACCATGGATATGACAGCAAAACTTCCCAGTTAACGGCTGAACTATTTTACAAGGATTCTGATGATGGTCTCAAGAAAAGAACCGAATTTTTTTAAGAAAGTGCAACTGTAGACATGATTGGTTGTATACATTCGGATTTATTTCATCAAGATCGTCTTTTACTCAATTTAGTGGATTTGAAAATAAAATTTTGTTTACAAGGATCTGAGGGATTTAAAGTTGTTTTGGATCATGTTTCTTTATTCATACGAAAAGTTCGTGTGAATCCTGGAGTTATTCTTGGTCATGCGAAAGCACTGGAAAAAACAAGCGCAAAATATCCCATTAACCGAGTTCTGTGCAAAGTGTGTATTCGATTCCTAAAGGAAGCATGTCTTTTATTCAAGATAACATATTTTCAGGCCAAATGCCAAAAAAACTTTTTGTAGGATGTGTAGATAATGAAGCTTTTCACGGAGCATTTTCAAAATCTCCTTATGAGTTTAAACATTTTAATTTAAATTTTATTGGAGTGTATGTGGATGGACAACCAGTGCCTCACAATCCATTAGAACTCGATTTTTCTAAAGATCAATACATACGGGCCTATCAAACTCTATTTGTTGGGACAGATCGAATGGGTCAAGACAGAGGTATATTTATTTCTAGAAAAGAATATAAAGATTCAAATACATTGTTTGGATTTAATTTCTCACCGGATTTATGTTTTTCAGGAGAACATTTAAGTCTGATAAAACATAGCAATTTGCGATTAGAATTAAAATTCGGCAAATCTTTAGAACAAACCGTATGTGTTATCGTTTTTGCCGAGTTTGAAAATTTAATCGAAATAAACAAATCGAGAAATATCTTGTATGATTTCGGAAATTAAAGAATGGATGGAATGCAAATGTATACAGTTTTATCTCAAGAGAAGACAACGTCCCCCTATTTTCAAGGTGTTTATTCTAGAGATACGCTCCCTCCTCTGCAAGAAAACATGTGTGCTATTGTGAATTCTGATGACTCATCACAACCTGGAACACACTGGTTAGCATTATTTGTAAATGATAAAAGAGAATTAGAATTTTATGACTCGTTTGGACAACCTCCTGTATTCTATAACATTAGTACTACTACCTATTTAGATGTATTATGTGGAATTCTAAAGTGTTTCAATCACCAACATCTAATGTTTGTGGGCAATACTGTATTTACTTTTTATTCAAACGCAGCCAAGGCTATTCTATGCATTATATTTTGAATCAATTGTATATAAATGATTTTCAAATGTATTAATTTGTAAAGAAACGATATGGTGTAAGATTTGTATTTAGAAAATAAAAAAATGGAATGAAACTAAATATGAGTGTGTCTTTTATTTTCTTTAATTTTTTTTCTATTTTCTATATTTATTTTCTTATGATAATTTTTTTCTTCTAAAAAAAAATTAATATTTTTATGTTAAATTTCTTTTTCTCTCAAAAAAAAAATTTTTTTTTCTATGATAAATTTTTCACCCAAAAATATTAATATAATTTTATTTAATTATATATTTGAAACTTTTAAATTTTATCAAATAAGTATATTTTCTTCAGCAAAAGAAAACTGTTCAAATCATAAAGAGACAATTTTTTTTAATCAAATGAGTATCATTTATTTCAAAGTTTCAACCATGCTTTTCTGCGAGCATACATTATTGGTTTCTTAATAATTTTGTTATTCTGATTCAATTTTTTATTTACATCTAGATTTTTCGGTAAACTTACATCATTCAAAGCTCTTAAAAATACATATCTTCCTTCAGGTGCTGATTTTCGATTCCGTAGAAAATCATTCACGAGGAATGCAATATTGCTTCCTGGAATAACAGTGTGTTTTTGTAAATAATTTCACCATCAGAATTCCAACTGAAAGATTCTTGAAGCTTTAAAAACTGGAAAATATTTTTTGCTTTTTCTTTATACCTAGTTGGAACAATTCTAAAAATTTCATCCTCAAACACTTCTTTTTCCGTCTTTACTACTGACTCTTTTAGATTTTCTTTTAATGATTCCGTTTCTTGATTTTCTGATAGAGATGCTTCATTTGGAACTGGTTCAGACTCTCTTCGATTTTCGTTAGAAAAGTGCGTATATTTTTGTAAAACTTGTAAATAGAGAATTGTTTTTTCTTCTTCCGTTAAATCCTTATTATGGAGAATGTTTTTCATGCGTTGATCAAGTTCCGATAAGTGTTCCGTTACTTGAACTCTTTCTTCGGGTACCAGTACAAATTTTTTGCAAAATTCCATTTTGAATTAAAGAACTGATGACTGAAATAGTTGCAGGCAATAAAATATTTAAGAATCCTTCTCCTTTTTGAATTAAAATTTTCTTTTTCTCGTAAAGAGGTGTTTTTTTTTTTGTTAGAAAGTTTCTTAAGCTTTCTTTATAGGGAGATAAGCGATTTTTTTAAATTTTAGTCAATGATATGTTACCACATAAAACATTCAGCACACACTCGCACAAAGTTTTTATTTCTTTCTTTGAACACTTTTTCAAAATAGATTTTGGGTGTTTTGTTTTAGAAATTAGTTTTAAGAGCTCTAAAGTTTGTTCAGAACACACCGGCATCTTGTGAACTATTGAATATTCATTGAACAATTTGAATCTATTTATATGCTTCAAAGTAATGGGTCATCGAGGTTGATTGATTCAGAGGTTTTAAATCAATAAGTAAGTATCCGTACGGTTTTGATGTGGCATCTGCGTAACATTCTTGAAAAAATTTCACTTTACGAGGATACAATTGGCGGCCTAAATGTGTAATTTGGGATTGATCTCTTCGATTCTTAAATAATACAAGATAATGAGCGTTTAAGGAAATTTCTCTAATTTCTTTCCCTTTATGAAAAATATTCTGTACCACAAAAATTATACTTAAATTTCTGTGATGCGAAAATTTTACAAATAATTTTGTTAATTGGGGATCATTTCCTAACTCTCCCATAAGATAGTCTATAACAATTAACGCATCCGAATACTGGTGCAAATTAGAGGGAATACCTTCATGAAAGGAAATATTCGGCATTTCTTCATACAACGATTGGTAAACTCCATAACACCAAATTATATTTTTAGGAAAGGGTTTAATCATTTTATTTTCGATTAATTTTTTAACGAACTGACTTTTACCGCTACCAGATGGCCCAGCCAAGATTAATGTAAATGGATGAACTAATTTGAGAGAATCCATGATTAAACTAAATAATTTTATGAATGATGTTGCTATTTATACTACGATTCACTTAATTCTATAAATTTCATTTTGTGTGATACCGAAAGGAAAATTCATAAATTCTTTCCCTGTCCGTAATCATATCTATTGTATCCTGTATTTTCCTGTCTTGATTCGTTACCAGATAAAAGTGAGATCGTGATATACATTCAGTAGAATATTTTCTCATGGTGTTTGATGGATTAGAGCAGGTGGGGATGTGGACAGAGCACATGGCCTTGGGTGTCATTGTTCATTGTTGGGATTCTGGTCTGCGACGTCAGTGGGTCTGTAGTCTTAATGGGCTGGACGAAACCCCGCTGTTCATCTTTTGACTGAGTTCGTCTGACTCGATACATCGGCGCCTCAAAAACGGCGGGTGGTAAGGGGGTCAGGTGTTCGGGCGGACCTTGTGTCGCCAGTGAGTGTGAGAGGGTCAGAGAGAGAGAGCTATTGTCAGATTTGAACCAATAAGGACGCTAATGAGTCTGCGGGCCGTGTGCAGATTTCTGTTGGGTCGACCAATGAGAAATGACGAGGGGGTGTAGTGGACCCACCTCTGGAGTTTAAAAGGAGTTGGTGGGAGATATCCATTCCAATTTGCTCTATCGATTCTATGTATTGCGCCTGATCGTCACAGAGTAGCAGAACACAAAATTTGATTGCTGATTTAGTAGTGTGTGTGTGTGTTTAGCAACGTTCTATAAGTTCTACGTCTTCATTATGTATACTTGTAATATTTGTGGAAAAAACTTCGTTACAAACTATGTTTTAAAACGCCATACATTACAAGTTCATGAAAAAATGCTGTCCTTCAATGTGCGGATTGTAGTAAAAAATTCGTCCGAGAAAGGGACTTAAAAAGGCACAGAGACTCTGTGCATTCAACCGAGAAAATTACTTGTAAATTTTGCTATACGTCCTTTACCCGTAAAGACAACTTATTGAAACATTTGAACAATAAAAGATGCGAAAGAAAGTTGGAGAAAGAAGCGGGGAAAAGAAAGAGAGTGGATTTGTCTGTATCAAGTAGGAAAAAGAAAACACAGTTGTTCACATCTGCTGAAAACTCTACGGCTGATCCTGAAAATATCTTCTTACCACCAAAAGAGAGAGAACGAGAGGGCTCTTCAAAAAGCATATAAAACTTTTAATCTTCCCAATAACGATAGTTCACTGGGGATAAAAGTTTCTACTCTTAAGAAAAGAAGAGACAATCTTTATTTTTCGCAATGAACTGGAAACTTACAAAGCTTTGAAAGTGAGTAAATGGGTTCATTGCATTTACTCGAAAGCGACAGATGCTGGAAAAATGATAAAGAACGTAGAATTCAAAACGCCGAATAATGAGGTATTACAAGAAACTAATCTCGCCAGACTTTATGACGACATGTCTGAGAAAATAGTGAAAGAAAGTGAGGATTTTGAAGGTAGAGACTCGGGCTGGACAATGGACGAAATCTTAAGACTCGAAGTCCGCACGAACCGTTATTCTCCTTTCAGAGGTTCATCATCCTTCATCGAGGTGCCGAAGCAGATCGCTGAAACAAAGGCAATCATCAATGTCATCAATAAAAAGTACTCTCAGTGTTTCATGTGGTCTATTCTCGCAGCTCTTTACCCCAACACCAGCAACCCCAACAAAACGTCAAGTTATGTCCCCCCACCTAAATAAGCTGAACTTTGATGGAATATCCTTTCCAACACCGCTTAACGAGGTGAAAAAATTTTCAAAAATGAACGATATAGGAATAAACATTTATTCTTTTGAAGAAGATTTAAAAATATTTCCTCTCCTCATTAGTGATATAGTGTGTGAGAAACATATAGATTTGCTTTACGTAAAAAATGGAGAGTTTGGACATTATTGTTTCATTAAAAGCTTATCTCGACTTGTTTCGAAACAACTCTCAAAACATCAACATAAAACATTTATATGTAAAAGATGTTTAAGTGCTTTCCAAACAGAATACAAACTTCTTCAACACAATGAGATGTGTATACATAAAAATCCTGCAAGGGTAGTAATGCCGTCAGAAACAAGTAAGTTTTTAAAATTTAAAAATTTTCAACATTGTTTAAAAATACCTTTTGTTGTATATGCGGATTTCGAGTGTGTAACTAGGAAAACTGATACTTGCTGTCCTAATCCAAACTTTTCCTTTACAAATATTTATGAAAAACATGTCCCAATAGGTTTTTGTTATTTTATCAGTTATCAAGGGAGCATTATAAAGATCCAGTAGTATATAGAGGTATTGATGCCCCAAAAATTTTTATTGAAAAGTTAGAAAAGATGCAATAGAAATTGATAATATTTATAAAAAATCAAAACCGTTATTACCTCTTACTGAATCAGAAAAGCAATTGTATGATAATGCTAATAATTGTTATGTTTGTGGTCAAACCTTTCACGAAAACAATATCAAGGTTAGGGATCATAATCATGTTACTCAAAAATTTAATGGCCCTTGTTGCAATAGTTGTAATTTAGCAATGAAAGCCCCCAAATTTTTGCCTGTTTTCTTCCATAATCTTTCAGGATATGACGCCCATATTTTTATTAATGAGTTAGGATATGATGAAAAACAAATTAATTTAATTCCGAACACCGAAGAAAAATATATTTCCTTCAGTAAAAATATTTCAAATGATTTTCAGTTAAGGTTTTTAGATTCTTTCAAATTCATGTCTTCTAGTTTGGAAAATTTGATAAAAACACTAAAAAAGATGAATTTAAATATATGAAACATTATTTTGACTCAGAAAAAATAGATTTACTTTTAAGAAAGGGAGTTTTTCCGTATGATTATTTTGATAGTTTTGAAAAGTGTAAAGATTCTTGTTTACCACCTATTAGCAAATTTTACAATAAACTAAATGAGGAGGCTATAAGTGTAGAGGATTATAATCATGCATGTAAAGTATTTAATGAATTTCATTTAAATAATCTTGGTGAATACTGTGATCTATATGTAAAAACAGATGTTCGATTGTTAACAGATCTCTTTGAAAACTTTCGGAAAATATGCATGCAAACTTATAAACTTGACCCCTGTTGGTATTTTACCACCCCAGCTTTATCATGGGATGCTATGTTATTACATACTAAAGTAGCTATCGAACTGTTTACAGATTACGACATGCTTCTTTTTTATAGAAAAGGGTGTAAGAGGAGGTATAAGTCAGTGTTGCAATCGTTATGCTATAGCTAACAACAGATATATGTCTAATTTTAACCCAGATGATGAGATAAAATATTTAATGTATCTTGACGCAAATAATTTGTACGGTTATGCAATGAGTAAATATCTACCCTTAAAAGATTTTGTTTGGAGTGATAACGATTTAACTGAACAGGATATTTTAAATTTATCAGATGAATCCGATGTAGGTTACATCTTGGAAGTAGATCTTGAATATCCTTCCGATTTGCATGACAAACATTCAGACTTTCCCCTTGCCCCTGAAAATAAGCCCCCACCTAATTGTAAAGAGCCTAGACTTTTAACTACTTTGGAACCAAAAACAAAATATGTTCTCCATTATTCTAATTTAAAGCTTTATTTAAAATTAGGGTAAGTCTTGAAAAAAATTCATCGCGTTTTAAAATTTTTTCAATCTCCTTGGCTTAAAAATTACATAGATTATAATACTAAATTAAGAACTAAATCTGTAAATGACTTTAAAAAGGATTATTACAAACTAATGAATAATAGCATTTTCGGGAAAACGATGGAAAATGTAAGAAGAAGAGTAGATATACGTTTATGTTCAACAGAAGAGCAGGCTCGAAAGTTAATAGCGAAATCAAATTTTAATCGACGCACAATATTTTCTGAAAACTTAATGGCCGTCCATCTAAAAAAACCCAAATCAAATTTTTCAAAACAATACAGGTAGGTTGATTGATTGAATATTAACGTCGCACTGTTCAGCTACACGAGGACTTTTGGCGACAGACCACGTAATTTTGAACCATGGTCAAGTGACGTGGACGACACCTGAGCTGGCACCACCCTCTCCTAACTACCACACCACACCAACGGGAGGACGTTTCAGCTCTCGACAGATTTAACGTGCATCGCTGCCCTACACGACGGGTCTTTAGTGGTACTGGGCTCGAACCCGTGACAAAGCAAGCCACGGTCCCCGATACCTATACCACTCGGCTACCGCGGCCACCCAATACAGGTAGGAATGGTAATTTTAGATATATCAAAAGTTCTAATGTATTCTTTTCACTATGAGTACATGAAGCACCGTTATGACTCAAAAGTACGGCTCATGTATACAGACACCGATTCTTTTATATATGAAATAAAAACTGATGATTTTTATAGTGACATGAAAGAGGATATTAACTTATATGATACTTCAGACTATGATGAAAACAATATTTATAATTTACCTCTTGTTAACAAAAGTCATCGGGAAAATGAAGGATGAAAATAAAGGAAATATGACAGAATATGTAGGATTAAAATCGAAAATGTATGCCTACAAAACAAACAATAAGATTGAAAAGCGGTTAAAAGGAATTAAAAAACAAACTATAAAAAATAAAATAACATTTGAGGACTACAAAGCTTGTCTTTTTAATGAAAAAATAAAATATGTTGACATGAACTTAATTAGATCCAAATTTCATTCATTACATTCAATAAAGCAAAACAAACTTGCTCTGTCATATAAAGATGACAAAAGGTTTATTAATGGTGATGGCATTACTACTCTTGCACATGGTCATTGGTCGTTGATGAATTTAGACCTATTTAATGAGCTGTAGGACATAAAATCCACTAATGGGATTTTTTTTTTTGTGTATAAATAATTGATTGTAATGTAAAACGGAATGCTGTTTTTGTAAATAAACAACTTACTTTGTATCTTTACTGTACATGTATAATCATTACACTGAAATAAATTTTACAAATTGTTGTTCTCCTGTAATGTAAATATACGATTGTAATGTAAAACGCAATACAAGATGTTGATTTCTGAATAAACAATTTACTTTGTATCTTTACCGTGTGTGTATAATCATTATATTGAATTAAAATTTACACATTAAAATAATATAAATTAAATATTTTTTTATTTCATTTTAATTAAGAAAATGATTTTAAAACACGTCGCCATCTACTTCGCCTGGAAAAGCCGTCTTGTAGAATCAAGATCAGACAAGCTAAAACAAGTTAAATCGTAACCCGTTCACGCTGATGACGAGTATACTACGGCACATTTTCATACAATTTACTTTGTATCTTTACTGTGTGTGTATGTAATCATTATACTGAATTAAAATTTACACATTATTAAAATAATATAAATTAAATATTTTTTTTAATTTCATTTTAATCAAGAAAATGATTTTAAAACATGTCGCCGTCTGCTTCGCCTGCAAAATTAAATTCATGAGATTATAAACATAAGTTTTCTTCAGGTCTGTATGCCTTCATAGGATAATGGTTAGCGTAACTGAAAAACTATTGTCCTGTGGAGACATTTTGATCTGAGGCCGTGAGTTTGAATCTGGATTTATTTATTATTTGAGCGTTATTTACTTCCATCATTTTAAAATCTATAATTAGTGTATATTTTAATCAATAGGTGGCGGCATGAGCACGTTTAACATTCCCATACTTCCATTTTTTGTGCACATTTTTTAAAAACAACTCAACTTAGCTGTAGAAAAAAAACAATTCAACTCGCCCCCTCAGCTCGAAAATCAAAGCCAATGCAGGAGAAAAACAACTCAACTCGTCAGTAGGAACGAAACAACTCAACTCAACAGGAGAAAACAACCCAACTCGGCAGCATGAACGAACAACTCAACTCGGCAGCAGGAACGGAACAACTCAACTCTGCGCTGCCGTCGACCGCCTGCACCGCCTTTACAGCAGAATCGGCTTTTTCTACCTACTCGTGTTTGTAAACCACAATTTTATTTAAATGACTATGTTATATGATTAATAACTTAAAGGGGGATGTCATCCTAACTGTGAATGTGTACTGTGTATTGTAACTGTATATGATTGCTTGTGTTGTTGCTGTTGTGAGATGACGTTGTCACCTCATGCTTAATAAAATTATATATTAACGAAGAACTGTTCGAATGCAAATGTTGTGAAGAACATTCTGAAACTAATAAACATAACAGTAAATATATGTAAGTATTTAGTATTGGATTGTGGTACATAAAATGATTTTTTTTTCTTTTTTGGAGAATGAAAACAAATTAAATATTTATGTTTTTGACAAAATATATTTGGGAAATTTTAATTTGATAATCTTGTTGTGAAGATTAAATAATCTTTATGATACACAATAATTTGAAAGCCAGTCTATCAATAAATGTTAGAGAATACATATGCAAATATTCTGTCCTTTACAGTTTCAAATATTGCAAATACAGTCGGATTTCTATATTTAATGAAGTCATTAAATCCCGAAAAAAAAGTCTGTTATGTGGAAAATTTGTTAAGTAGAGATTCATCTTTCATTCTTCTTCTGTTCTCGGTTTCAAGAAAAAGTTTGCTAAATAGAGAAATTTGCAAAATGGAGATCTGACTGTATATATACCTGTACATAATGCACTTTAGATAACACAGCTGAAAATATAGAACATCTTTTGAGAAAAACTTGTAAAATTGGCATAACATTTACACTGACTTAGCTGCAGATTATCTTTTCCCATCTCTAATACCATTTAATTAAAACTTCCTTTTTTTGCTAATTCTGAAAAAATTCCTCACAATCTAATTCTGTAAGACTTCAGCTTTCCTCTTTGTTTATAAATTTCTCTAAAAAAAATTGCACCATGAGAATTATTCCAAACCTGACAACACTACCATGTATGGCACTAAATAGTATACAGAATTATATAGGAAAATGAAGTAACTGTGTCAAAATTATTTTTTGATATACTTTATAATGCTTCTCTTCTAATGTCTCATATTTTCATTCGTTTTCAGGAAACAATTTTAAAATAACACAGCCATATATGTATTATTCATCATAAATCACACTGCTTAAAATAACTGAAATCTAGCACAATATTTTTTAAAAATTGGATTGTCCCTCATTTAATTTTGCATGCATGAATACAAATGTTTTGAGTGTTTTCTCTTTTAGATTGCACTTTTATTGTTTAACACATAATGAAGCTAAATGGTTTATACATTGTTTCTTTACTATTAAAAAAATTAATAATTATATAAAATCAATTTTACGTGACAACTTTATAGTATATAGACTGGACAGCTAAAAACTCATTGATAAGAGTTTGAAGGCACATAGCAGATAACTTACATAGCATTGTGCACTGGACCTAAATTTAATTTTTATAATACTTAACATAAAAATGAAACCTCCAAAAACTCCCTCTCACAAACACATTCACAATGCTTCTTTATGAAATACCTTTAATTTAAGGTATGTGAAAAGGGATAGTGGGTGGGGGTTGTTACTGAGTTATAAAAGGCAAGAATTTTAAATAATTTGTTTCAGCAGACTTGTATACCAAATTTGTTTAACATTATATTTTTGCCTTAAAAGGTAATTGCATTAATTCCTTTTGTTAAAATTAAAATGATTAATGTTGAAAAAAAAATGCTTGCATACTATTTCATGGAAAGAAAATTAAATTCTATATTTTTAAATAGTTAAAAAAAACAGCAAAAAAAGAAAAATTAAAAGAGTACTATTAATGAAACAATCATGTCTGTCAGATGGTTGTGCTTGGCCATCTAAGGAGCATCAATCTTATATTGTAGTACTCTGTCTCGCAGAGCTACACTTTTCTCTTTGAAAATTCAAGTACAAAGTAAAAAATATTCCAAAACCTATTGGTAATTTTGGAGAACCAGCAAATTTTTAATGTGTAGAAGTAAACAAATTAGTTCATCGTTGTCTGTAAGCAGCTGTATGAAAAATCAACCATTGAGAGCATTGCTACAAAACAATTGCTGAGATATTTTGCAACTAAACACTGTTTATGAATCACCCAGTGAACAATTAAAATATATAGTACTTTTTTCTTCACAATAAGGATGAACTCATGATGATGACCCTCCATTACCACATTCCTTTTGTAAGCAACAAGCATGATGTTCGTGAGGTCAAGCTTCTTTCAAAAAAAACTTTCTTGAATAATTTTACCTCCCTTCAGAAACTAACAGCAAAATCTCATTAGTACATATGAAAACTCTGATTCATCAACTTAAATAAAATCTGGTGGGTAATAAATATATTTTCATAAGGAAGCTTCAACATTTTTGGGCATCTTATCAATTTGCTCTCATATCATTGTTTAAAAAGGACGTTTTTATAACAATGCCAAGAGGGTGGACAGTGATAATATTAACCCTTATTAATTGGGATTGTTAGAGGCAGCAAAATATGATGAGGAAAAGACAACAATTTCCTAAAATTAATAATCATCATCACAACAAAGAATCAATAAGTGCACAAACATTGAAACTGAGGAAAAATAAAAATGAAGCCAAAACAGAAGAAACATGAGTCAAATAAAGCATTCATAATTGAAAGAACACTCAACACATACGCGGTGCTGGTTGAGATTTGAGAAATATAGTGCAAGTTTTTAAGGTCATCTTACTAGAACACAAATTTGGTTCATTTCTTTGAAATGTGTGAGAAAAATCATTGCAGAAGTTTATTTAATTGCTGGTACAAATGGAGTAATCTAGATATTCAATTTAATAAATTTTTGAGAGATTTAAAATTAAGTTTGAATACCAAGACATATTGATCACTCCTTGCTGTCCAAAACAAGTTTACCATCCCTCAGCATCCTCCTACTGCCCTCATGGAGAGCCAATGATGCATACAAATTACTGAACAATCTAACACATTTTTTAACTAATTGTCTTCTATTTATCCAAATACATTAGAATTAACTCATAACTTATAAAAATAGAACATTTAATCTAATTTTTAGAATGTGATAGGAAATTCCATAAATAACTTATCTTACACATAATTTTGCCAAAACTACTGAAAATATAAAGGATGAAATTGAAGTGCTGATTAAACAGATACTTTACATTAAATTCAATACAAAAAAAAAAAAATTTCAAATAAAAGTTATGCTGTTTTGATTAATACAAAACCAAATTAATTCAAAAACAGATAAATCTATATTATCATAATGCTAACTTGAACAATAATTACTCAACACACAAAATAAAATATTTAACCAAAAATTTTAAAGTCTATAAAAATAAATGAAGTAATGTGTGATTTGAGATGCTAGTTAATCTGATAGGATAATGTAAACTGCTGAGCAATTCAATTGGTGTGATGTGGTAGTTAGGAAAGGGAGGGGTGCCATCTCAGATGTCAACCTCAACACTTAAACATAATTCAAAATTACAAGGTCTGTCGCCAAAAGCCCTCATGTAGCCGAACAATGCGACGTTAATATGCACTCACTCACTGAGCAATTCAAGGCAATATGATTTATTATGATGCATTTAAATTAGCAGGAAAAAAATACTACATTCAATAATAGAAAAGAAGAGTTTAAGATGTAAATGTAATATGATAATAGTAATTAACATGAAAAAACAAAAAGGTTAAAAAAAGAAATTTTTCATATGAATGATTAGTACTTTAAAAACTCGCCAAACTTGTGATAAAAATACAAAAAATTATGGCAGTCATTCCCTAGGAAATAGAAAATACAACAAGCCTTTCAATATAAAATTCATTAATAACAAATGTGAAAGTACTCAACCACAAGCTACTTCCTATCCATAGTTTAAAATGTTCTCGCATTAAAAGTGAAAGAATTTAGTTGAATTTCAATAATTTCCAAATGATTAATATTAGACCAGAAGAAGAAATCAAAGTATATCCAGTTTCTACTTATTGATGTTTACAAAATATAATTTCAGCATTGGGTTCTGGATGAATCAAGACACGTTTCTTTTTTTTAAAAAAAAACAAAATCTTTACATTGAAGGATAGCCAAAATTATGTATAATTTCTATTTTCAGTTTCCATGTTTAAATTATAAATTTTCTCACACACACTCTTCTCAAATTGCATAGTTCTACTTTATTTTGAACTAGCTGGGGAACAACCATTCCTCACACAAATTAAATTTTTTAAATAAAATTCAACTAGCACACACAAGCAAGAGAGAGAGATTTACAATTCTATTTACAAAAGCATGACAATTTATTGTTGGGTTGAAAAGCTTTTTTCATGGTATCAGCATCAGATGGATTTTAATCCAGAAACAAATGTAGATGGGTAATATTACCAAAGTTCATGTCAGCAACAACTTGGAAAAGTACTTGGTCCTTGTAACTGATAAGTACCTCAAAATGAGCAAATGTCCTGCTCTGCCAATTCTTGAACAATCAATGTAAAGTTATCAATAAGTAAAACAAAAACTTTTTGCATACAACCCAATCAGAGGCGTCGTTATCTCTGGATCAGCCAATCAATGATACAGGAACCCCCCAAGCCAAAGAGGCTCCAAAATGTGTAAGCAAAACATAAAATATTATGGGGCCCCCTAAGGAGCTTTTTTATACAGGGCCTACTCAGAACAAGCTACTCCAATGAATCCAATGGAATGAAAAAAGCTCTTGGGCTTTGTTGATACTCATAGCAAGCTGAGACAATTGACCGATTGAATATTAATGTTGCACTGTTCAGCAACACTAGGGCTTTTGGCGATGGACTACGTAATTTTGAACCATGGTCAAGGGACGTGGATGACACTTGAGCTGGCACCCCCTCTCCTAACTACAACACCACACCAACAGGGGGACGTTTCAGCTCTCGACAGATTTAAAGTGCATCGCTGCCCTACACGGCCGGTCTTTAGTGGTACTGGGCTTAAACTCGTGACAAGGCAAGCCACGATCCGATACCTATACCACTCAGTTACCGCGGCCACACAAGCCAAGA
The DNA here is from genome assembly GCA_019973935.1 of Trichonephila clavipes. Classification (NCBI taxonomy): domain Eukaryota; kingdom Metazoa; phylum Arthropoda; class Arachnida; order Araneae; family Nephilidae; genus Trichonephila; species Trichonephila clavipes. The sequence goes on from BMAU01018268.1 coordinate 406,269, forward strand.
AATCATGAACTAACATTGCTAAAACTGGAACGCAACATCTGGTAGAATAACAGAAATCTACAGGAGGAAAACTTCTTTACCACTGGCCTGTTTAGGAAGAATAGTAGCTGCAGCAACACAGGGCATAATTTTCTTAATGGATTAGTCTCATTCCATTACAGAGAGAAATTAAGTCCAAGAATTCCATAAAATATGTAAAAGAATACTAAGAAATAAGAAACCATATATGATATTTAAACAATCAACATGCATTACTAGAAATTGCAATAAACATAACAAGATTCAGAAAATAAAGATAAAATAAGCTTCAAAATGATATTCAACAGAAAAACTTAAAATTGGAAGTAAGAAACTACATAATTCCCTTTAACTTGCTAGAAACAATTTTATATATACAGTGGGCCACAAAAATGTTCCTACACTTGCAATTTCTTATAAAATTTATTGTTTTTGACTAATAAAAATTAATATATTGCAATTGTAATTTTTTTATGATATCTGCAAATTGTTCTTAATGGAATAACATAATTATTTTTTTAAAAATAGTATAACTATTTTTTTAAAAAATAAATTATCAAAAAGCTACAAAAAAATTACGCCTGCAAAAAAAAGCCTTTGTACACTTAACAAAAATCTCAACTTAGCTTTAAATATTGTATTTTTCTTAATTTAGTAATTAGTAGGATATCTTTCAGTGTCCACAACATTTTTTAAGTGTTTTGGTATAGATTTAATCAGTTTTTTGTAATTTCTGCATCGATTTTCCACCATTCTTCTGATTTTTCACCATACTTTACTTCACATTATGCGTTTATATGTCGTGTTTTCTTTTCATTACATCAAAATCTCACCAAATATGTTCTACAGGGCTAAATAAAGTGATTGAGGAAGGTGATTTCATAATTTGAGGACAGTTGATGTAAAAAAAATAAATAAATAAAACATGACAAATAAACACAAAATGTGAAGTAAAAATAATAATCACAGAAGAATGGTGGAAAATCGATGCAGAAATTACAAAAAACTAATTAAAGCTATCCCAAGACGTTTAAAAGTTGTGAATACTAAAAGATATACTACTAAGTACTAAATTAAGAAAGAAATACAATACTTAAAGCTAAGCTGAGATTTTTGTTAAGTGTATGAAGACTTTTGTTGCATAATTTATTAGTAGCTTTTTGATAATTAATTTTTTAAAAAAATAGTTATACTATTTTTAAAAAATTAATTACGTCATTCGATTAAGAATACATTGCAGATACCATAAAAAAATTACAGTTACAATATATTAATTTTTATTAGTGGAAACCATTAAATTTTATAAGAAATTGCATGTGTATGAACACTTTTGTTGCCCACTGTATATTAGCATATATCTTCAATTAATTTAGCTTAGGAATAAATTTAAAAGAAATTACAACGTTAATGCTGATTGAAGTTATAAAAACTAATTATGCTTAGCTGAAAAACTTATACCATTAGCAATAACTTAAGTAAAAAACTATCTGAAAGGGTTAAAACAATTTAGCTTACAAGGGGAGGGCACGGCGAAGGAAATTCATTTGGGTTGAGATTTGGTGTAATAGTAGTACTACTTTAGGGTGTTCAACTCTCAATGTAATTCTGCCAAATGGCCAGTCAATTCGGAGAAAATAGCTTTTGAAATTCATGCTTAGCTTTTATACAATTAAGTTTCAATTTCCTTCACCGGCCCAGTGGCTCGATTGGCAAGTCGCCTGCTTTCAATTGGGGCAGAGCGAATTCGAGTCACATGAAAAACTTTTTTCTTTCAAATTTCTTTAATTATTTTTTAAAATTAAATAAATTTATTTATGAAAGGTTCATGATGATAGATATTTATGTAATTATTTTGTATTTTAGAAAGTAAAAAATAAATAAATTTATTATTTAAAATTATTATGAATTAAAATTATTTTAAAATATCCTTGATTAAAATTAATTATTCAATAAAATTATTCAAGATTATTATTAATTAAAAATAAATTAATATTAATTGAAAAATTAATTACTGATAAGTAAAATAATTATTAACTAAAATAATTAAAAAAATAATTATTAACTAAAATAATTAATTACTCATAATTAAAAATTATTAACTAAAATAATTAATTACTCATAATTAAAAATTATTAACTAAAATAATTAATTACTCATAATTAAAAATTATTAACTAAAATAATTAATTACTCATAATTAAAAATTATTAACTAAAATAATTAATTACTCATAATTAAAAATTATTAACTAAAATAATAATTATATAAATTAATCTACACCATTAAAATTCGTAGGTAAACAAACGTATCTGTATATATCCCAATTTTCTCTCAAGAACCACAAGACGCAGAAGCTAGCAGAAGGTATCAAAATTTAGGGAATGATCCGAGGAATCGGTTTCGACCATTTAAATTCCAATTAGTTAAAAAGATATTTATTAAAAACACAAAAATCTTCTGATATTTTAAAGATTATTTTACCGTTCTAACCGAAGTAAAGCATGGCATGGTTGATTAAGGCGCTGCTTTTTAAAACGGCAGTTTCCAGGTTCGAACCTGAAGAGGAATAACAAAACAACAAACGAAATATTTTTTCAAAAAGTACTTACGTAAAGAAATGTTTGAAACTATTTCAAACCTTTTTTTCAAACTATTACCTTTTTTTTAATTTATGGAATGGTTCGCTATTTTTTTTTTAAATAAAAAACATTCAGGCAGAATTTCTCTCACTTTGAATATAACACATTCTTAACAATTCAAACTAATTACTGTAAATGGTTTTCATTAACTATTTTTTTATACGTAATCTGTACATAGATTGATAAAATATCTTAAAAATGACAGTTATAAAAAAAATGTGTTTTTCAACTTCTTTATCTTTTGCGATAAATTAAATAATTCTAATTACATTTTTTTATTTTTGTTTCATACTTTTTGATTACAATCTTTTATTCACATTTATTATGTAATTATGTTTAATGTCTGGATGATTAGCGATTAATTACTTGCAATTAAAATATTCAATTGTAGCTGTGTGATCCGAGGAATACGTTTTGACCATTTATATTCCAATTAGTTAAAAAGATATTAATTAAAAACCTTAAAACGCATTTATTATGCACGTGGCTCAATCTGCGGAGAATCGGAAAGATAATTTATTTCCAGGGGAAAATTCAAAACTTTTTTTTCAGAGGTTTTTAAAAATATTTAAAAATTAATATAATGAAATTTAAATCATTAATAGTTTCATTAAATTGTCAAATCTACAACGATTCATTGGTTTTGTGGTGTGCTTTACACCCATTTTCTATGTATTGTTGATGGATGACAGAGTAATATAATTTGAAATAATATAACTTTGTAATACCTTTTTTTTATTTACATCACACATCTTTATAAGCAACATTTCTTAAATATTAAAAATATTTTACACACATATGTTAAATAATAAACAAAACATAATTAACACTTTAATGAAACAGCTGCATATTTACTTTAAAAAATATAAAAACTGACAATCTTTAATTTTTTTTTACAAAAAAGGATGTTTTAAATGTTAGAAAATATTAGATAAATAGAAACACACAATCAAGCAGTTTTTTAATGAAACATGCATATTATATGTAAAAAAATTTGATAAACTGAAAATCTTTACTTTTTTTTTTCAAAAAAAACAAGGTACTTTTTAATGTTAAAAAAAATTAATATATTTCAATGTAGTCATTAAAATTACAAATTTAGGCATTAACATAATGCAATGTAAGTGTATACATAATCAACTATTCAAACAGTTTTTTATGTAAACAGTTATTTTGCATACTGTGGAGACTTGTGGAACAGGGTTCTCGCCCCTCACTCTGGAAACTGTGCTTTAAATATAATATTTCATGCAAATAATACAATAAACGAACACTTTTATCAATTTCATTTGTCATGTTTTACGTTTATTTTATCAAAGCACATATGAGAGTTAGCATTTTTTTATTCTGAAAAATTTTGCCATTACAGGAGAAGTTTATAGATGTACCATCCCTCTTAATGCATTTAAAAATATTTTTTCCTTTGTTTTACTGAACATAATGCAATTTTGTAATACATTTTTTCATTTACATACCACATCTTATAAAAATGTCTTGAATATGAAAAGTATTTTATGCACATGTTAAATTATCTTTGAAAAATATAATAAAAAAGATAATCTTTATATATTTATTGCAACATTTAGAACTACCTTTTTTAAAAAAAATTTGACACTTTCATTTTTCACATTTTACTTAAGTTTTACTTTACTTAAGTTACACAGAAATGCTGGTGTCATGAAGAAAAGAGAAAGCCCTATCAACGTCGGGCTAAGCGGTGGAGAGGGGGGGAAGTCATTTTGAAAATGAGTATTAGAGTTCTGATTTTGTGAAACAAAGGGAAAATTTATAAAAGTAGAGATAGCTCGTGCAATGCCGGGCCATGCAGCTAGTTATTATTAATTGAAATTATTCTAATTATTTAAATACATTTATTAAAATTTAAATAAATTTATTAAAATCAAATAAATTTATTTAAAAAGGACTTATTAAATATTTCAGAAAATTATAAAATACTTTAATAGGTGAAATTGTCGAACCTGGCTCTTCTCCACCAAATTTTGAAAAATCGGCAATTTGACGCGTTTTTGCGTGTTGTGTTTCGGAGTTGCAACCTTACCACAACACGCAACGCCGGAGCGCGAAATTAAAGATGGCAGAAGGAAAATCGTTAAAAAAATTATTTTATAATATATATATATTATTTCATTCAGTATATTGTATTTCACATTATAAAACTATTTGTAAATAATTTTTATGTAAAATATCATTTAGTGTATTTATAAATATTTATTTATATAAAAATATATTTACTAAACATTATATAAATATTTATATAAATACAGTAATTTTTTTACTTTATAAAATGCAAAATAATTATGTAGAATGTAGTTTAATATTTAATAAACATTTCATAAATAAATTTATTTAATTTAAAAAAATAATTAAAGGAATTGAAAGAAAAAAAATTTTCATGTGACTCGAACTCGCTCTGCCTGCATTGAAAGCAGGCAACTTGCCAATTGAGCCACTGAGCTGGTGAAGGAAATTGAAACTTAATTGTATAAAAGCTAAGCATGAATTTTAAAGGCTATTTTCTCCGACTGGCCTTTCGACAGAATTACATTGAGGGTTGAACACCCTAAAGTCTCGACTCCAAATGAATTCCCTTAGTTGTGCCCTCCCCTTGTTAGATTTAGAGAAAAAATGAAATATCTTCAAGTTACATTGAATTATACCAGAACATACTTAAGCAGAACTCTAAACACAAACATGTTGCCAAACTTAGAATCAATTTGAAGAAGAATGTTTTATTTACACACACATACACGATTTATTCTAAAAACGATTGAAATTCTGCCACAAAGAATATAAGCAAAGTTATAAATAAATAAAATGCAGGCATAAACTAACTACCGCTGTATGAATGATACAGGGCCCCCAACATGTGACATTAAAAAATCATGAACAGCTTTCAATAGTCCCATTAACAAAGCTTCCATTTTCAAAAAAAAAGAGCCCTCCCCTCCCAAGGAATTTTGATATAGGGCTCACTCATAACTAGCTACGCCAGTGATACAAATAATTAAAATACGAGACAATCCCTAAAGACTACACGAAGAATAAACTTTTGCATTCACTCGTTCTTTTATCAGTATCGATTTGAGAAAGTAATTCCCATGATGAAATGTAATAACCTTAATTTCTTATGGTACTTAACAGCAGATACAAGAGTCCTTTGTTCTTAACAAATGTTATTTATCAAACATTCTTAAATGTATTGTGTACTAGACCCGCTGAATGAAAAATTCATAAAATGCAAGAAAAAAATACTGAAGTTTTAATAGCAGATTGTATTGTATTTTTGTTCTGGAAGTCTTTTCATATGTTGTGCAAGTTTGTAAAATTTTAAGGTTTTAATATATTCAATTTATACATACTTATTGAGTGTAGTATCAAACAGCAAAAATGTGTAAATGAGAACTTTGATCCGAGCAAATAGCAAATTTTCCTTTTATATTCTTTTACAAGATAATGAAATAAACATTGTTTTAAAAAAAGTATTCGTGCTTTCAAGATTGTATTTTAATGCATAAAGAATGTAATGGTTGAACATAATCTCACAAATATATTGATAATGAAGTTTAGCAGAATGTGTACATACATATCAATTTTATTTGTAATAGAAATAAAAAAGAAATCATTGAAGCTGTGTGTTCCAGATGAAAGACTATTTACACCCCTACAACTGATGCAGAAATGATTATTTGTGAAGATTGAAATTTTTCTAAAAAAGCAGCTTATGCGGATAATTAAATAGCTACATCTACAAGAAAAGAAAGTTCAAAGGAATAATTTCAAAAGGAATGCATGAAATTGACCAATGAATAAATAAATACAGGAGAGGCAGCTGGTTTGAAGCCAATTCAACCAATAAATAAAGCATCACCACAGTATAAACATGTTTAAATTTTTCTCTAGAACAAATCAAAGAAATATATTGAAAAACTTGAAGATGGAGCTCCCAAATAAAAAGAGATGTACATTGCAACCATCGTATCAATGGTACAGGGACCTAACATGTGTAAACATACAATCATAAAATATTAAGGGACCCCAAACAGGAGTCACAAGGAGTTTTTGATTCAGGGCCACTTAGGAGTAGCTATTCCAGTGATTGCAACAACAAAAAGAAGAATAAAAAAACTTTCCAGAAAGCTTCAACTTCTTTTAGAACCTCCTACACAAAGGGAAAATCAAAGTATATCAAAGTTTGGTTTTGACATGAAAATGAATATAAAAATTAAAGTTTTATTACAGTATATTATTTATTTTAGATACTATTACAAGAAACTATGAAAGAGCAGTTTAGTTGGAACAATTCCTCATGTATTAATAGAATTTTGGGCATATGTGCTTTTTTTTACACGGTGTTTTAGATCATTAAATGTCTGGTTAATAAAAAAAAATAATTGTGTGACTTATACATTAAATATGTTTAAATATAAATGTAATCAGAGTTCTATAGTGAATCTATAGAAGTAAGGTAAGTAATCTCTCAAAAAGTTTAATTAATGTAGATTTAAACTTACTTTTATCAATCACATTAAAGAACGAAGTTACACAGTTCTCGTTTTACGTGGAGCTACAATGGCGCGTCACCCAAGAAAAGATCTGTGAAGAAGCTATTCTCTGATTGGTTCTAAAGGTTGTAGAGTAGTGATTCTCAACCACTGTGCCGCCAAATTTCAAAAGTGTGCCACCAAATTTTGCAAATATATAATAATGTTAATATTATTAAATTATATCATTTAAAAAGAAAAATATTTTTAACATGAATATATATTTAAATAAACAAAAAAATAAATTATTTTATTATTTGCTTTGCAACGCGTTTTTTCTTTGTGCCAAATTATGATGAAGCGGTGTGCATAGCAATAGGAATATGTCTCAAGTCGGCGCACACTTGCCACTTCTGCGTACAAAACGTGTTGTTTTAGTGATAGTTGGGATTCACAAGGTGTTGCATAGTAGTTACTGCACCTTTTCTTTCGTTAAAATTGGCAAATGTATGTGATTCGGTTTAATATTAATTTATTTGCATGTAGTAATATTTTGCATTAATTTATTTGCATTAATTTATTTGCAGATCCTTCTGAAAATGGATAAATGGTTAAAAGAAGAAAGTTTAATGATGATAATAGTGATAATGATAACGTTAGGGACCAAGTTAATGAGCCAACCCCCGGCACAAGTAAAAATACTTCTTGCTCAAAAAAATACATTGTCCGTCGGAAATATAATGATGATTTTTTGAAATTTGGATTTACCTCTACAATGGAAAATGACATAGTTGTTCCCGAGTGTGTGATATGTGGTTTTAAATTATCAAATAGTGCTATGGTTCCTAGCAAACTCCAACGTCACTTGGTGACTAATCATCCTTCGCTTTCAACAAAAGATAAAAGCTACTTTGAAAGGTCTTTATCATCAAAAATTAAGCAAGTAAAAGTTTTTGAAAAACAAGTATGTGTGTCTGAAAAGGCTCAAGTAGCTTCTTACGAAATAGCTGAATTGATTGCTGTTAACTTAAAACCTCACAATTTGTCTGAAGAAATTATATTACCTGCTTGTCGCAAAATTGTAAAAACAATGATTGGTGGATCAGCTGATATTGATATTTGCAAAATACCACTTTCAAATGATACAATCCATCGCAGAATTAAAGATATGTCAGAAAATATTGAGCAAAATACTGCAAAAACTCTTGCAAATTCGAATTTTGCTCTACAAGTCGACGAAACAACAGATATTACAGGAAATGCTCAATTAATTGCATTCGTTAGATTTATTCACGAAAATGATATAATTAATCAATTTTTATGTTGTCGGGAATTACCTGATTTTACAACTGGTAAACATATTTTTCAAGTAATTAGTTCATATTTAGAAGAAATTAAAGTTTCTTGGAAGTCATGTATTGGCATTTGCACAGATGGTGCTCCAGCTATGACTGGACATCTAAAAGGATTTGTAGCACATGTTAAAGAACTGAATGAGGATATATTAGTTACCCATTGTTTTTTTGCATCGAGAAGCACTTGTTACAAAATTTTTGCCATCAGATTTGAAAATAGTTCTGGAACAATGTGTTAAAATGGTTAATTATATCAAATCAAGACCATTAAAAAGTAGATTATTTAGTAAATTATGCCAAGCTATGGAAGCCAAGTACGAATCCTTGTTACTCCATACAGAAGTAAGATGGTTGTCCAGAGGAAAAGGTATATCTCGTGTGCTGAAATTAAAAGACGAAATGAAAATATTTTTTGAACAAAATAAAAATTAAAAATTTGTTCATTTGTTGGAAGATAAAATATGGTGTACTAAACTGGCTTACTTATCAGACATTTTTTTTATTTTTAGCAACATCAATTCAAGTATGCAAGGGCCTAATGAAAATATCTTAAACTCAACCGATAAGCTGGTGGGATTCAAAAAACAAATAACTTTATGGAAAAATAAAGCTCAGGAAGGCAATTTAGAAAAGTTTGAGTCAGTCCCTAAAGACAGTTATAAAACTATTAAATTAATTGTTGTTGATCATTTGACAACATTAGAGGAGAGAATTATTCATTATTTCCCAAAATTAGATATTAAGAAATTTGATTGGGTTCGTAATCCATTTCTCATAACGTATACTTCTGTATTTGACTTAACTTTGAATGAAGAGGAAGAACTCATTTTGCTTTCCAGTAATCGAGATTTAATTTTAAAACATTCAGAAGAATCAATTAATTCATTTTGGATTAACATCAGATGCGATTATCCAATGATAGCCAAAAAAAGCTTTAAACATATTATTACAATTTTCCACATCTTATTTGTGTGAATTCGGATTTTCAGCATTAGCCAACATTAAAACTAAAAAAAGATCAAGATTGTTAAATGTAGAAGACGATATGAGAGTAGCATTGTCATTTTTACGACCAAATATAAATGAAATTATCAAAAAACATCAAGCTCAAATTTCGCATTAAAAATAGTTTTATTATTAGCTTGTAATTAATCCCTTAATAAACGTTTAGTTATTATTGTAGTATATATTAGTTTATTTCGTATATTTAAAATTTTTGTCATAAACTATTTATGCAGTGTGTTGTAGTAAGTAAATAATTTTTATCTTTTTCTTTGTGTGCCGCCAAATTTTGAAATCGTTAAATATGTGCCACAACAAAAAAAAAAGGTTGAGAATCACTGTTGTAGAGTAACATAGGATTTTTTTTTACGACCTCTTGACTAATCACAGAGCGCGTCTCATATGTTTCCACATATGATCAATCCGCTTAAACGGTTCTGTCCATTCACACAATCCAGGGTTGGTCAGCTCCCAGCAAACGTATGCCACACTTGGATACTGACAACTGGGGATTTACGTATATATATTTCGTAATTATTAATTATAATTTTGCTTTATTTTATTGCACTATTTTTTATATTTTGTGCTTTGATTTTATGCAAGTTTAATTTTTCCTTTCAGGGACATTCTAGTTTTTGCTAAGTGATTGTTCGAATGTTTTTATGGACAAGTTCTACTGTGAAGCTTACTATGGGAGCGCTGTAGTCATTAGAACCCTTTGTTCATTCGGTTTCAGCAAAATAGCATTGTTTTGTATACGTTTGTATGTGGAAGTAGTTTTAATCTCGCTAGAAATTTTTTTTATCAATTTAAAATGAGTAGCTCAAGAAACAGCAAACTTGGAACTGTATTCCGTATTTGAATGCAGCATGAGAAGCGATACAAATTTGCTATCTACAGTTAAAATGTACTGCTTTCCTGCAAGTCCATCTAGAAGGCTGCTTTGCAACGAAAAAATTGGAAAGCAAAACCTAAATCTGTGCTTTGTAATAAGCATTTCATTATAGGTTAGTATTAAAATGATTCCATTCTAATTTTGTTGTACTTAATCGAAATAATCTTATTTATTTTGTTGCAAACATTGCTGGAGTCTTGTTTATAGTAACCTTGGCCATAATTTTGACGACCGTTTTCATAACAATAATATGAAGTAGTTTACGACTGATTTTATTTATATTATTTACAAAATCACTTATATTTATATTTTTTAAACATGTTAATTCAAGAAATAACATGTTTTTGTTATTTTACATGAATATTGTATGAATTCACACACATAGTTTTTTTTGTGTTGCAATGTGTAATCACGTGGCGTAGAAAACAAAATTATCCAGTCACTAATTTTGTATGAATTATTAAATTTTAAGTGTACCTTTAATGTGTTGTGCTGAAAAATTAGTGTAATATGTTGTACAACGTTTTATGATAGTGATGATTTACTAATTAGAACAATAATTTCAGCTAAGCCTTTGTCTTAGCTATTTATTTTGATCTTGCACATAGTAAACTATAATTAACATATGTATCGTAAATTAAGCATTGTTCATTATTATAGGAATTGTTATATATTTATAAAAAAATTTAAACTCAAATAACCTAAAGAATTTGTGATGCTCAGAGATTAAACTGTTTTGTAGGGAAACTTTATAAGGATTCACAATATCCCGATTATGTTCAGTGAATATTTTCCTGTATGGAGGATGAAGGCTCTTCAAGCTCTCCGTGAACTGATAAGATAGTCCCACGAAATGTCGGAAAGTGGAGATTGCTCACTTATTTGGTATGTTCAAATTTTGTTAATATTGGAAAATAATTGCATTTATTTTTATATTTGTTTAATTCATGTATATTTATTAATCTGAAGAATATCAATCTCGTTGTTTTCAATTTATTCTAAATTTAGATTGCATTATGAATTTTTTGACTGGTCAATATTTATTTATAAATTTTCCTTTTAAAAATAATTTTTCTTTCATAAATTTTTTCCAGAAATTTAAAGAAATTGGAATGAAGTTCAATGCAGTTTGAAGCTGGATACCAAAGAACAAGGTTGTTTTGTAAATGTGTGTTTGTATCTCATGTTAATCATCCATTTTATTTCTGTATTATGTGTCAAACATTTTTCTCATAAATATGTTGTAACGAAGACCTTTTATAGCTTTGCTGAAGTTTTGAAGATGTTCTGTGTAAACTTTTAACTAAAACTCAAGATCTTCTCATTCATATCTGCATTTTAACATAGAATCTGTTAATAGTTCAATCAGTTCTTTTTTTATATTGAATTTGGACTAAATTCACATAATGACTGGGTCAGGTGAATATGCTGTCATTTGTTTACAAGTATTGCTTACAATTATTTTGCTGTTAAACTTTTACATTTTACTTTCTAAAGTGTCTTATTTTGCTGAAATGGTTGCTCGATCAGTAAAAGAAAGGATGAATGTAGGGGGAACAAATAATTTTTAATATCCCTGTAAAAAAATAAGCGTTTTGAAAGCTTAAGGATTACATACAATCTTCTCACTGTATTATGTGTTAGACCACTTTGAATAATGTTTTCAATGCCTTAAGACAGTGTTTCTCAACCTGTGGGGCACGCCCCCCTGGGGGGCGCGAGCATATCCAAAATAAAAGATTTAAAAAAATTTATTTACTAGAATAAAGTAAAACAAAATACTTTCTGACATAATAAAAAATATACACATTTACACGGAAATAATATATATATATATATATAAATGTAAGGATAATTAAATTAGATTAAAAATTAAATTCCCTATCTAGCACTTGACTCATCTTTCTCAGTTCTCATCTTCAAGTATCAAACTAATCACCCATTTATTTCTTCCGAACATATGCCCTAGCCAATAAACATGTCTAATTCCAGATCGTTAGATTTAATAGTCAACATATGTCAGCATTAACTTGCAAGCACCCTCTTCAAAGCAGTGATACTTACCATATGTTTTTCAAGTGTTATCCACTTGAAACCACCACCATGGCGTGCTTTTTCCTCCCTGCTCTCGGTGTCAGAACAGATGTACAAATGAAAGAATAAAGGTCGTCTTTTCACTTTCCTAACTTTAATCTGATTCTGTCTTAAAAATCATGACAGAATTAAAGTCGGCAGGATCTTTGTCTGCGATCTTAATGTAAAAAAAACTAATCTTTTTTATAAAATATTTTAATATAAAAACGAAAGCCTACTGCAGTAATAACTGATATGAAGAATTTTATGGAAGACTGACGGAACACCGAATGCACCGTATGCCTATATATGAAGACGTCGGTTTGCCGGAATAAAAAATGATACGGAAAAAAAACCCGTGCTAATAATCCTCGGAAGAGCATCGCTCTTAACACCGAGAAGAATACAGTGTTTACCGCCAAACGATATTCTGTCTTTGCTGAAGAGGCCATCCAGTTTACCGTGAATGGAAGAGACATTCTAATGGAGGGAAAAAAAGAAGAGAAGTGTGAATCCCTTATTCCCCCGTGATGAAAGACGTCACTCCCTTTCGCCAGAAAAATAAAAGGAAAAAGTCTTCTTCGCCGGAAAGTCTGCACGGTAATATTGTGAATTTGACCACCATATAATAATAGTGAAGTACCAACATTGAAAGAAAAATAAATTAATTAAATTTTACTAGTGAAATAACGTGACAACAGCATCTGGATTAATGTTCACCAAGGAGTTCTGCCGTTGCAAAGTAGAGGTCAGTTAAATTGTATATTTCCAATTTTAGTTTTTTTTTCCAACTGAGTTTTGCTGAACAGAACTTTACGAAAAAGAATAGTATATGATATGACATGGTATTTAATTTTTATAATATAGTTGTGTTATAAATGAGATATTTTCTTTATATTTTAATTGAGAAAACAAAGTATATAGGTTTAGTCATACAAAATTTTGAGAAATTTTAATATACTTCTCATAATTTTATCTTAAGATGTCGAATGAGTTAAGAGTTATGATAGAAATTGGTGTTTTAAAGTTGAAAGATATAAATTAAGTTTTTAGAAAAATTATTAATGTACTAATACTAATGATATTGATTTTGATAAGAAACACAAGTTAAGTCACGTTGCATTATTTTTTCTCTACTGAATTTAATTGTTTTGTTAATTATTTTCTTCAGCAATAATCTTATTACATGGAATTAAAAATTTTTTCATTTTGAAATTGTGTGTTTTGATATACCGGCCATACATCAGGATTCACTATTTCTTAAAATTCTCCTTATCTAGAATTAAAATTAAATTAATAACTTGAAGTTTATTTTTGGATATTATACAGTGGATGAGGGAGAATACAATCATTATAATTTTGTATATGTCTCGAAACATTAAGAGGACAAACTTGTTTAGTATGATATGTACACCTCTTATTGTTTCTTATCAGCATCCCTGAACATCTGTGAGTTGATGACGCAGATTTCTCAGAGAGATGTGTTCAAAATTAAGTAAGGTGATACAGTTTTATTAGTGAATGTGTGATGCAAGAGAAATTCAAGAATTTTTGTCTATGAAACGTATTTTTAGAAGGTTACGGAAAGATTCAAAATATTGCATGTGATATTGACCCACCAACCGGACAGCACGGATTTTTCTGCCCTACTAGAGAGGCTTCGAAAACGGACCACACTGAATTTTTCGTAAGGCCGGGGACTCACCAAAAATGAACCAAACAGATTTTTTCCCCCTCAAGTAATGTGTTCTAAAACGTTAAAGTCAAGTTTTTCCGAATTCTTTTCCCCTTTTAAAGGTTTACGATCTTGAAAGATAATTAGAGACGGTCGGGGAGACACATTGGGCATTGAGGGGAAGTTTTATGGCTCACGGGAAGACCGGTTCCTGTAGCAATCATAAAAAACTGTTTGAAGAATTTCTTTAAACCCTAAAGTGTAGGGAAATTATCGCAAGTCAACGAGTTGAGAATTCTCATTTTTTTCTTTTCATTAAAATTCTCAAATGGAATTAAATTTTTATAATGTATGTCTAAGTTTTTAAAAAATATCTGTAGTATTTAAATTCAAATTATATATTAAAAAATTGAGGATAATTTACTGTTTCATTTTTCTTATTTTAATCAATACTTTCAGGGATTATTTTTAAAAATGATTATTTTGTTATGTGTCAAAAAAAAAAAAAAAAAAAGGTTCAAAATTTAAAATTTTCTAAAATTTCGGACACTTCTAAACATGAATAAATTTTAAGCTTCTGTATTACATTATTTGCAAAAAATTTATATGTATTGTTAAAAAAAAACCCTATTTAAATCTTTTAGTTTTTCATAATTTTAAAGCCAGATATTCAGGGCATCTTACATAGAATCCCTTGTTTTGTATTGTTCAGATAACAAATTATATTTGAATTTTGAATGTCTGAACATTAATTTCATTCAAAGAGAACTTTTAACTACAAGCTTATATTTTTGAACTTGAATCTTCAAATAAAGAGTATTTAAAAGCATCTGGACAAATTTACAGTTAACATTTGCGCATATAAATAAATATAAAGATCCTTTTTAAATTCAAGTTAAAAAAATATATATTTATGCATAATCCCTCATCATTCATGTTCCATTAGTGGTTGACTGAAGAAAAGGTTATTAAAATTTGGACATTTTTATAATCTTAACCATGCAAAACTAGGAATTTTGTATTAGCTCCACTGAAATTCTGCATTGGAATTTCGAAAAAGATATTTATGCGTGTCTCACATACTCAGTTGAAAAACATATATTTACCATAAATACTAATAATTCTTTGGATATTTAAAATTATCATTAGATTAATTTTTAATATATATATATGTATTCGACTTCTAATATTTTTTCAAGTATTCCTTAAATTTCATATAATTTAATTAAGTGAGGGGATATTAAAGTCGCACTCTCTCTCTTCTCTACTCAACTACTTGAGGGCTTTTGGCGACGGACCTGTGGCCGGGGTACCAGGTGGTCAAGGTATCGAATCATGGTTGGCATGTCTCGAGTTCGAGCCCAGTGCCACAAAAGACCCGCCGTGTAGGACAGCGATGCACGTTAAATCTATCGAGAGCTGAAATGTCCTCTCGTTGGTGAGGTGTGGTAGTTAGGAGAAGGGGTGCCAGCTCAGGTGTCGCCCTCGTCATTTGACCATGCTTCAAAATTACGAGGTCCATCACTAAAAGCCCTCGTGTAGCAGAACAGTGCGACGTTAATATTCACTCACTTGTGTGTGGCGACGGACCTCGTTATTTTAAACCATGGTCAAGGGATGAGGATGACGCTTGAGCATCGCTCTCTTACACGGCGGATCTTCAGTGGTGCTGGGGTCGAACTCATGACACGCCAGCTACGAGTCCGTTACTTTGACCATTAGGCTACCGCGGCCTCACAATGTGGTTGAAAACTGCATGTTATGAATAAAAATATGCTGAAACATTTGATGAACTTATAATAGATTTTTGCTTAGAAGATAGATGTTTCATATTCTAAAATGACAATATGTAAAAGTTATGAGAATATCGATGACAATTTTTGAAAAATTCAATTTAAGTTTCAGTTTGAAACTTATTCGTTTTTTTTTCGCATTTAATATTAAATATATAGTCGCGATAACAAATTAATAGTTTAACGCATACATAGATTATAAAAAATAAAGGTATAAATGTGACATTGTCGGGAATAATAAGTTTATATAGTTTTGAATTCAGACTTCTTTGCAGGAGTGTAGACTATTATTAGGCTGATGTAGAAGTTAGAAAACTAATATTTAAAATATATGGAAAACAATATCTGCGATTCCATGATCTTGACGAGCAGAAGACGGCATTTTTACTTAGTAGGACAGAGTAAGCATAAGGTAGGAGTTTGTGGAGTAAACAACCAGGCCTCTGCAGTTTTGGCAGGTAATGAACTCCCATTTGTTGCTTTCTCTCAGTAAAGAATATAAAAATAACAAATACAAAAATAAGTCATGTAAAATTTCATATACTTTAATAACAATGAATTGTGAACTTAATTTCCAATTCATTGTCACGAATTGGCAGTAACTACGGTACTCTATCGACCGTACTTCTTTATATATATATATATATATATATATATATATATATATATATATATATATATATATATATATATATATATATATATATATATATATATATATATATATATATATATATATATATATATATATATTGCCGCACGCATAAGTCCCGATACCAAGTCCCGATAGCCGAGTTGGCAGAGCGTTGGACTGAACTTCCTCAGGTCTCGGGTTCGAATGCCGGCCCGGGCAGATTTATCCAAAGACTGGAATTTTGTTCTCGTTTTTAATGTATTGTTTCTCTAGGTTCTAGATGAATCCAGATCATTCTTTAGAGTGCATACTGGGTATTTCTCGAATATTCCGAAGTGTATAAAAGCAGAGTTCATCGCCAGTTGGGCATGTTCTCAGTCCAGTGTTGTATCGAGCTCCCAGCGTTAGAATAAATCTAATTGTTTGTTTAATTGAACTGTGTACTTCTTTCGAACTCCGTGACAAGTTTGGTGGAGGCGCGGGGTACAATTACGTCAAACGTGGATAATAGCGACAACCTTCGCAGGAGCCTCCGGATAAGAGGATTATCCCCCGAATTCGGTCTGTTAAAAGAAAATATTAGGAAGAGGACAAAAATGCCGACCGAGCAAGAAGCCAAGCCCGCTGTAGTAACACCTTCGTTACAGCAATGGAGGAGCCCATCGACCTTCCGAGGAGCGCCTGGGGAAGACCCTCTCAAATGGCTTAAAGAGTACGATCGAGTAGCCAACTTTAACAAGTGGGATGACATGATGTGCCTGGCTAACGTTTATTTCTTTCTTGACGGTACTGCGAGACAGTGGTATGTCAACAACGAAGACGCCTTAGATTCCTGGGAAGCGTTTAAAAATGGACTAAGTGGACTTTTCGGTGACCGTCAAAGATATACCAGAAGGGCAGAAGAACAACTAAAATGCCGAGCCCAGCGTTCAGGCGAGAGTACACAGTCCTATATACAAAGTGTATTAGGACTTTGCCAAGAGGTAAATCCTCTGATGAGAGAAGACGAAAAAGTGTCACACCTAATGAAAGGTGTTGCTGAGGATATTTATCAGGCCCTGTTGACGAGAGAAATCAACGACACAGCAAGTTTTATCAAATGGTGCAACTATATCGAAGATATGAAGCAGAAGAGAGTTGGTCGACCGAGATTTGAAAGGCTTCCAAACGTCGTACCGGTTGCATCCCTGACGGATGAGACTGATTTGGTCTCTCTTATTCGCACAATCGTACGAGAAGAAGTCCATCGATTAGTTAACCAGACGCAAGAATCTTTGGACTCCGATCCCCAATCCTTAGAAGAGATCGTTCAAGACGAAGTTGAAAGGGTTTTGGCCCCAGTGTCAGCAAAATCTACAGAAACTAGACCACGACCAACATACGCCGCTGTAACTAGGAAATACAGAGCTCCTGTTCAGAAATTCCCACCTGAACCAAGAAAAACAGATGTGTGGAGAACGGCTGACAACAGACCTGTTTGTTTCCACTGCGGACGTCCTGGACATGTAATGCGCTACTGCCGAGAGAAAGGCTGTCTTTGACAACTCTCGAAACCGCCGACGGAACTTCGACGACGTTGGCACTGAAGAAGAAATACGCCGACCAAACTCTTCTCGCCGTTTTACGCCAAGTCCCACGAGAGGCCGATCCCCAATACGTCGTTACAGATCCCGTCGCCATATCGCCGATCCAGTCAGTCGCCAGGCCGTAGGAGCGAGGAAAACTAAGGAGAGCGACCTTCCAAGGAGGTGAGGCCGCTTGTACTGGAAATCCTCCGTCGACCGCCAAGATGACTGGTAACCAACTAGACGTAATAATAGATAAGAAGCCGATACGTGCTCTAGTAGATTCTGGGGCATCGTTTTCTGTCATATCCGATAAGTATCGCCGATTTTTAAAGAAAGTTCTGTTTGCTGATGCCAAGAGCGTTATGCTGAAAGTTGCGGATGGAAATTTTGTTCGGCCGATAGGGAAATGTGTTTTACGTGTCCGTATAAACAATCGAGAACTGCCTTTTGAATTTATTGTTTTATCCCATTGTAGCCATGACGTCATCCTAGGATGGGACTTTTTAGAGGCGTCTCAAGCCGTTATAGACTGTGGACAAAATGAACTTGTTCTAGAAGACATCTGTCGAGACTCCACAGCGCCTGACGCCTGGAATTTGTATGCCACCAGAGACTATACACTTAAGCCGCATTCTTTAACTAGAATAACAGTATCAGGATATCAAATCCGAGGAGACATAAATGTAGTTCTAGACGGCAGCAAACATTTGCTCTTCGAGAAAAATATTGCTACACCGTCCATGGTATCCACATATCGTAACGGAAAAAGTGATGTCTGGGTTACCAACCTGCAGTTCGAAACCAAATCATCCCTAGACGAATGTGCATAGGCCAAGCTGAACCACTAAATGAAGGGCATCTATGTGTTATTTCCGACACATCGGGTTGCTTGGATGACCAGCAAGAAACTTCGGAGTCACGGATGAATTGTTCGTTAATGATGTCACCCGAGTTAAGTGACGAACAGAGAAACAAGCTATCCGAATTACTCCGGAAATTTTCTGGGCTTTTCACGAAGACCGACAAGTCGACAGCCGCGAAGACGAATGTGAAACACAGGATTTTTACTGGTGATCATGCTCAATCAACCAACGAGCCTACAGAGTCTCGCCGACTGAAAGACGCATCATTCATGAAGAGGTTCAGAAAATGCTTGATGAAGGTATCGTCCAACCCTCTGAAAGTCCTTGGTCATCACCCGTTGTGCTCGTAAGAAAAAAAGACGGTAGTTGGCGTTTTTGCGTCGATTATCGCAAGTTGAATAGCGTCACGAAAAAAGACGTTTATCCTCTGCCTCGTATTGACGATACGCTCGACTGTCTGAAAGGTGCCAAGTTCTTTTCTTCCATGGATCTCCGATCTGGTTATTGGCAAATAGAAATAGACGAAGCGGATCGTGAAAAGACGGCATTTATTACCCCGAAGGCTTATACGAGTTTAAAGTCATGCCGTTTGGTCTCTGTAATGCACCTGCGACCTTCGAGAGAATGATGGACAATTTGCTACGCAATTTTAAATGGACTATGTGTCTTTGTTACCTAGATGACATAATAGTGTTCTCAGAAACTTTTGAAGACCATCTTATACGATTAAGACTTGTTCTAAAATGTCTTCAGGAAGCTGGTCTTAAATTAAATTCAAAGAAGTGTCTTTTTGCTGCCCAAGAAGTAAAAGATTCTAGGCCATCATGTATCTAGTAATGGCGTTCGTCCCGATCCCGACAAAATAAAAGCCGTAAGAAATTTTCCCACTCCAAAGAATATACATGACATACGAAGTTTTCTTGGCCTTTGTTCATACTTTAGAAGATTTATTAAAGGTTTCTGTTATCTCGCCGAACCTTTGCAGTCGTTGCTGAAAAGTGGCGTGGAGTTTCATTGGGGTCCTGAAGAGGTGGAGGCATTTAACAGTCTTAAGAAAGCACTTACTTCGGATCCAGTATTGGGGATGTACGACGAAAGAGCTTCTACAGAAATCCATACTGATGCAAGCGGGTACGGTATCGGAGCTGTCCTAGTACAAATTCAGAATAATGTCGAGAAAGTTATAGCATACGCTTCTAGAACTCTGACAAAAGCCGAAAAGAATTATTCCACCACAGAAAGGGAATGTCTTGCCATCGTATGGGCTACCAACAAATTCCGGCCGTACATATTCGGAAAACACTTTACTGTTGTAACTGACCATCATTCCTTGTGCTGGCTCATGAATTTAAAGGATCCTTCAGGAAGGCTTGCCAGATGGGCCCTCCGACTTCAAGAGCATGATTTTGACGTAAAATATAAAACCGGTAAGAAGCATAGTGACGCCGACGCTCTTTCGAGAAATCCAGTGGAAGAGGAAACGGAAACACCAGACAAATTTTTAGCAGTCACGACGAGTATGAACCTTGCGATGGAACAGAAAAAAGATCAAGACCTTGCGAAATTAAAACTTTTGAGCAACTCATCCAAAAACGAAGAATTCAGATTCATCGACGGTATCCTTTGCAGGAAGAATTTTGATCCAGATGGAAAGTTGTGGTTACCAGTCATTCCTAAACATCTACGAGCAGACATACTAAGGCACTTTCATGACGCCCCCACCGCAGGACACCTTGGTTTCGCGAAAACTTATGACAGGATTCGCAAGAGATTTTACTGGCCGGGAATGTACCGAAATGTCGTTCGGTATGTCATGCATTGTCGGGAGTGCCAAAGGAGAAAATCCGTTCCTCAACGACCGCCTGGACGTTTAGTTCCCATCCCTCCAGCTATAGCTCCTTTCCATCGCATTGGAATTGATCTCCTTGGGAGATTTCCAAAGTCTGCTCATGGAAACAAATGGATAATAGTCTGCACGGATTACTCAACGCGATATGCAATAACAAAAGCCTTGCCGACAGCCGAAGTCGACGAAATAGCGAAGTTCTTACTTGAAGAAATTGTCCTCAGGCATGGAGCTCCTCGAGTAATTATCACAGATCGTGGAGCCGTCTTTCGATCCAGACTTGTTTCCTCTCTCGTCGACTTGTGTAACATTGATCATCGTTTCACAACGGCGTATCATCCCCAAACAAATGGACTGACGGAGCGCTTCAATAAGACCTTGGCCGACATGTTGTCAATGTATGTGGATGTAGAGCAGAAAAATTGGGATGAAATTCTACCATTTGTAACCTTCGCTTATAATACCGCTAAACAAGAGACCACAGGTTTTACGCCGTTCTATTTACTTCATGGTCGTGAAGCGGAAACGACACTAGATACAATGCTACCATTCTGTCCTAACGATTTTGATGACAATAACATCACCAAGATAGCAGCCAGAGCCGAAGAATCACGACAGCTAGCCCGAGTGCACACTCTGAGAGCTCAAGACAAAGATCGTCGACGTTACGATTCCAAACACCAAATGGTATCCTACGCTCCCGGAGATCTCGTATGGATTTATACTCCAGTGAGAAAAGTCGGTCTCTCCGAAAAACTCTTAAGAAGGTATTTCGGACCGTATCAGGTGCTACGCCGTTTATCAGCCGTGACTTACGCAGTACAAGATTTTGATCCTGCTTCACGAAAAAGAAAACTAAGAGAAGTTGTCCATGTACTGCGTATGAAACCGTACCATGATCCCGCCGAGCAAATCGAAACCGAGGATATTCCTCCCAAAGAATCATACAAAGGACCCATCACTCGTTCCAGAATAAAGACCCTTGAACAAAATGACAGCGGGGCGCTGTCTTCTTTTCGAGGGGAGCAATGCCGCACGCATAAGTCCCGATACCAAGTCCCGATAGCCGAGTTGGCAGAGCGTTGGACTGAACTTCCTCAGGTCTCGGGTTCGAATCCCGGCCCGGGCAGATTTATCCAAAGACTGGAATTTTGTTCTCGTTTTTAATGTATTGTTTCTCTAGGTTCTAGATGAATCCAGATCATTCTTTAGAGTGCATACTGGGTATTTCTCGAATATTCCGAAGTGTATAAAAGCAGAGTTCATCGCCAGTTGGGCATGTTCTCAGTCCAGTGTTGTATCGAGCTCCCAGCGTTAGAATAAATCTAATTGTTTGTTTAATTGAACTGTGTACTTCTTTCGAACTCCGTGACAATATATATATATATATATGTGTGTGTGTGTGTGTGTGTGTGTGTGTGTGTGTGTGTAAGAAGTACGGTCGATAGAGTACCAATAATTTTAACGCAATTTTATATTTCGTTCTCGTAAACTTTACTCCTTTTAAAACATGTATTGCCAAAATACTCTCCTTCTGTATACTTATAAAATTTTAAAAATATAATGGTTATCTTACCCAACATTTTAAATCAGGGGCGGCAACTGTGTAGCTAAGACGTGCCAAACCAATCTGTCAGTATCATTCAGCGTGCCACATAGTAGGAAATTTTTGAAATCCTTCGATTCTTACGGTAATATTTGCAGATTTAAAGAATAGAGGTAAATAATTTAGATTTACAGTTTTATTTTATATTAATTATGGATCAATAAAACACATTTATTAACATAAAAATAAACAATATAAAATGTTAGTATTTCTTCAACAAAGATAAAAAAAATTAAAAATGTTTGTTTCCAACATATTTATTTAAACAAGAAATAGACAAAGTGAAATATAAATTATTCCCTTCATTACAGTTAAATAAAAATTGTAATGCGAATTAACTCTTTCAACACTCTTCTTTCATATCGCAAAACCAGGGGTATAATGCGTGACACGATTCTGAGCATTCAGTTGTTAAACAATTTCTTTGCGGAGTCGAAATATTTTTCATATTAGGAAAGATTTTTTACTTTGATATGCCGAATCATAAGTGGAAAGCAGAGTACATGCAATTTTCTTTTTTCAACAATTAAATCCCCTAGCAATAACACTCAATTATTTACAAAATAGCTGTAAATTTATCCTTAGAATTATCTTTCAGATTATTTTGTAGTTCCATAAATGTCCATAACTCAGAAGATGTTTGTCAAATAAGGTTTATTATCAACTTCCATCCACTCAAGAATTGACAAATTTGTAGAGTAGTGCTGAGTGCCACTACGAATTGTACCACGTGCCACAGGTCCATAGATTGCCGCCACGTTTTAAATGTTCTTATTAAGTAACCATCTCCTATTCAATCACAATTTATATGATAAAAAAGGGTTTTCATTCATTTTGTAGGGAATTGTATTAGATTCAACCATAAGTAATTTTGTGTTTCAAATAAATTACGTTGTTTCGGGGATCCCCTTAGAGCAAATTGAAAGGAATTCGACATAATTATAGTAAGTTTCTCTAAAAGGGGAAATATTCACTTTCAAAATACACTGCGTAAAGTGGTTTTAGGTGTACGAAGTTATATTCACTATTATTCCTAAAATAAATTTTGATATTTTGGTTTTTCGTTAAGTTTTGAAGTTATTTCTTCAAATATACTTCTCCATTACATTTCTTTCAAACTTGCTATTTTCTTTTGCGGCCACGGTAGCCTGATGGTCATGGTTATGAACTCGTGTCCAGTGTTCGAGCCATGGTACCACAAAAGTTTAGCGTTGAAGAGGAGCTGATGCACGTTAAACACGTCGAGGTCAAAAGTCCTCACGTTGGTGTGATGTGGAATTTTGGAAGGGGAATTATCAGCTCAGGTATCGTCCTCGTCACTTAACCGCGGTTCAAAATTACGTAGTCGCTCGTCAGTAGCCACCGTGTTGACTTAGAATGCAATATAAACCCTTGACGTGTGCACTTGAGTTAATTCGAGTACGCTAAACAGTTCCAAATATGCACATTAGATATAATTCAAACGAGGTCGGGATTTTAAAATGGCGGGATTTTAAATCATATTGGTTTTCGAATGAAACTGATAGAACGATTGATAGAAGAAGGAGGTAGTGATTCTAGTTCTCGAAACTTTGTTTCCCCTAAAATTTCTGAAAATGTAGTCCACTTAATTGGAAGGCACTTCCCTTTATATGTAGAAAGTGACTGTAAAAAAAAAAAAAAAAAAAAAAAAAAAAAAAAAAAAACATCGCGAAAATGTGTGGAATGCAATCTTAAGATAAATCATAATGGAAAACGCATGCGAAAAGAAACTCGTTTTCAATGTAAAGACTGTAATGTTGGACTGTGTGCAGTGCCGTGTTTCGAAAAATATCACACTGTGACATTTCTGTAAACGATATGTATGTGTCTTTCTCATACTTCTTTGATATTTTTTGCTATTTATACCTGTTAAAATTATTTTTTATAAAAGGTGTTTTGTAACTAATTGTAAATTGAATAAAACCTTTTCTTACAATTATATGTATTTGAGGATGAAATCTGATTTACTTTATTCTGGAAATTTTTAGTAAATTTCATTTTCTTAGCCAACTTATTTCTTTTAAAACATGCATATTTGTGTATTATATAATTAAATTTCTAACTATCTAAAATTATGTCTGGCTTTTTTCTTCATTAAAATCTTTCAGGATTTTACAAATTATCTTGCCATTATTCATTATGTACTTAATAAGGAAAAATATATCTAAATATAAATAATTTCTGGCCTAATAAACATATAATTGTTTTTAGCTACAGTTTGGAAAATGCATTGAAATTTGTATCGGGACAGGATTTTAACATATTATGAATGTGTTTTTGACTGCCACTATGTTATATATTTATCTTTTATTGTTTTTACAGTATGAGTAGAAGTCGTAAACAGAGTTTTGTCACAGTACAATTAATTTTTGTTTTATATTCAAATTATACTATTATATTGATTCTGAAAATAATAGGTTAGTTTGACAAGCCATTATTTCACAATTTTAAAGCATTGAACAGTTTTGAAATTTTTAAAACTTTTCTAAAATGTTAAATTATTCAAAATATTTAATTATTGTAAGTGATTAATATTTCTTAGATTATTGGAAACAAAAAGTACAAAATTTAAAATATATCTCTTTGTTGAATTTTAATAATTATTTTTATGGCTAAACCTGGAAAAAACCCAATTTTTTTTAAATATTAACATTAAGATATTTTAAAAAAATAACTAGAGCTCTCAGACCTAAATCCATATGAACTTTTATAGAACATATGTAAGGGAACATTTACAAGATATTTCAAGACTCTATCTTGAACAGGAAAAACGCCTTAGGGATTAGAACACTCTCATCTTCAAAATTAAAAATCTGAGAAAAACATATTTAAAATTTGTAAAGGCATAAAAAAAATTCCATTGCCTGTAAAGCTTTAATTTTTCAATCTGTTACTATCCAACTTGTGCTCTACATGAATATTCTACTTGAAATAAATATGACTGAAATATCTTTTTTAATTCAAAATATTCTAAGACATAACATTGATAACACTGTTAGTTTGATCAATTATTCACTTTTATCAGAACCTTATATATTCACAAGAGTTTTAAAGGCAAAATATTTATATATAAATTAGCAGTTATACAAACATAATCCAGAAATCACCAAGTTTGTAAACAATATCTATTTTTTTCTCAGTTCCCCATCGTGGCAGTTAAGCAAGTTTAAGTTTTTGTTGCATGACTTTAAAATACTGCAGTGTAGTACTACAATAGATTTATTATAATGTAGTTTGTGGTACATCAGGGAAATATTTAGTTCATTCTGCAACATTTGTATTCTGTAGTCTAATTGTAATATTACCTGAAAAAGCTGCATTTTAGTTTTATCATTTTCAGTCATATTCCATCCCTTTCAAGTATTATTTCTCACAGTACCCTGCGTACATTTTGGTCATGGCATTTTTCAAAAGGAAAAAATTAATGAAGACAAAGTATAGAGTTTTTAAATTATATAAACTATGTGTCAAAAAATATATTGGTCTTTAAATCAATTTTAATTAAGTAAATGTGAGAAAACTCAAAAACTTAAAAACATGAGCAAACAGAAATGATTTTAGAAATGAAATTAAAATTGTAGTTAATAGCCATTTCACACGAAATATTGGATTGTGTTAAAAAATATTTTTAATTAATTCAATCTAGGAATGCAAAAATGCTTTAAAATGAAACCGAATTTAAAATCAAAACTCAGAAAATTAAAATTTCTTAAAACCCAATTGGTTTTTAGATCAGAAATTGAGCAAGTTTTCCAAATATATGAAATATATATTTTCAATAAATCGGGTGAAGTTTCTGTTGCCCGTGAAGTGGAGAAAATGTCCATTTCACAATCCTCGCCCTAGGCCACAGCTGTAAATGAGAAACCTCCCGTTTCGAACAACACAGAGACCGAAAAGCAATAAAATCATCCCCTGCAAAACCATTTCAGGACCTCCTGCAGTTTTAACAGGGGAAGGCATTAAACTACTGTGCGTTTTTGAAGCAGTTCGCGAAATTTATCTGAAACGTTTTGGCTACCGCTAGCTTTGAAAAAGTAGACCGCTTTCGAAGTGAAATTCAATTAGCGGGTCATCCACTCAGAGGGTTAAGTTACAATGAATATTGTGAAAAATTTTCAGAAATACTAAAAGTTATTATTGAAGTGAGTCCACTTTTCCGACTCAAAATAATAAAAAAGAGCTCTTATATTCTTATAATTTTTATATTTTATAACGCATATGAAATAAAACATTGTTTATTGCGTTGAATAGTGCATAGAAGTTGTGTGTTATACACCGTTTTCATATTATTAATAATTTCATTTTATTAGTGTCTATATTTTTTTTATCTTTTAAAAAAATGTATTTCATATATGCAAAATGTGTGTAACAATATAAGGTATTACTACGATGGCGCCAGAGTAGATTTTTATACAAAATTATTATTTTAACATTTGTATGATTTCATGTATTTTTATATTTACTATCTTATTGTTTGATATATTATTTTCCAACATAATTTTTTTGAAAATATCTACCAGCTATAATACGAATCTATTATTATGAAGGAATAGGAGGAAACGCGAGCTCTTATTCTAGATGTCGAATATATTTGAACAAGCTAATCTTCATTTATATGTATGGAAATTCATTTTTATCAATTAATACGTTGGAAGTGTCCTTACTGTGTTTGTTGTTATAGTTTCGTTTATTGTATTGCTTTTTGATTTTAGTATTACTATTGCTTAAATATTTCTACTGTGTTTAATATGTCTTTCTAAATAATGTTATGTATTGTTTTGTGTTTACTGAAAATTGATTAAGTTTGTAAAGAGAGAAAAAAACACACGCCATGACTCCCTTTTAAAATTGGGGGGCAAATGTAAGGATAATTAAATTAGATTAAAAATTAAATTCCCTATCTAGCACTTGACTCATCTTTCTCAGTTCCCATCTTCAAGTATCAAACTAATCACCCATTTATTTCTTCCGAACATATGGTCTAGCCAATAAACATGTCTAATTCCAGATCGTTAGATTTAATAATCAACATATGTCAGCATTAACTTGCAAGCACCCTCTTCAAAGCAGCGATACTTACCATATGTTTTTCAAGTGTTATCCACTTGAAACCACCACCATGGCGTGCTTTTTCCTCCCTGCTCTCGGTGTCAGAACAGATGTATAAATGAAAGAATAAAGGTCGTCTGTTAACTTTTCTAACTTTAATCTGATTCTGTCTTAAAAATCATGACATATATATATATATATATATATATATATATATATATATATATATATATATATATATATATATATTATCTGCGATTTTACATCATCAAAAATAAAATCTTCTACTTCAAAACCTCATTTTTTAGCTATCTTTGATACTATAACCAAATAAAAAACGTTTTATTCGATTTGCTGTAATCCCATGATGATAGATTTTTTTATTACGTTTCTTTTCAAAGCGGAAATGCTACTCTTTCAGGGGAAAGACAAAACCCAGAACCATAATCAAAAAATTTTAGGAATATAAAAAAATCATCACTGTTATATATTATTGCCATCAGCTGTAGGCAGCAGAATGTATTTACTGCGGTTTGACCTTCGAGCTTACTTGTACGGTTAGTTACGTCCCTGCTCTTATGTATTTGTTTTTCCATTTAGGAAAGTTTGAAGGATTAAGGATTTTCATTAAGCCAAGCATAATGAAAAACGTTTCACATCATTTTTTAGAACATCCATATTGTAATAAATACACTTTTAATCCGGGAGCGGTTACGCCGAGCACAGAGTGCACGAAATCGGTAATTCTGGCAAAACTGTTTAATTGTTACCAATGGCCCTGACACTGTCTTCCTGTTTGACAATCTTAACGTGAACTAAAATATATTTGTCACATATCTCCATCTTTTTTGGGAGTGACAGACGTTTTTTTACGATCTTAAGGTACTTGTTTTGTCTGAGTTCCCGGTGTTATAACTTTTTTTCCGAAATTTTTTCTGTGTCCTTGAAAGTAGGTGAGTATATTTTCTCTTAGTTAAATTATTCACTGGAATTACGATTTTTATTGTAAAATAAAAAAAATATAAAAAAAGGATTGGGGTGACTCAATAACCCCGCTCGACCATTAGTATCGAGTGCGCACCTGCTCCCGGGTTAAAACATGTTGAAGTCTTTTCGCTTTAAATATTAAAAATAATACAATTATTCTTCATCGATATTTTATATTATTGATCATTATTTAACATCAGTGGCACGCATAAGGGGGGAGGGTCCGGACCCCCCAAAGCCCTTGATTTTTTCCGATTGATTATAATTCTAAGTATATAGTACGCAAATGTTTAATTAAGCATTTGTTATTAATGATTAATTTTATTAATTAATGCTAATTATTTATTCAAGAATTAGTTTTTTACTGTGTTTTGTTCCTCAAAATCGACAAAATCAAAAGGAACCTGATACAAGATTGGTGAACTTTCGACCCCGGGCCTACCCACCCATCAATTATAAATGCTAATTCTGTGAGGCTTAAAATTACAATTCGCTTAAAACTGATTATAAATTGAGCAACCATTTAAAAAAATCATTTTACGTTTTTGTAAACATTGTCGCACACTTGGCTTTACTCTCCTTACAATTAAGCGATTATATCAATAATGTTTTATTTTCTTATAAATGAACTTGTGCAAAGAGCGGGTACTTCAGCCGGTATACATTTAATGTATCAGTGCTGCACAGAGTATTTTATAACTAATTAATTATTACTAAATTAAGAACAAGTTTAATAAGTATTAGCGACTTCCATGGGCTTGTCTTACAGAGCAAAGTTTTTCAAAGGAATGCTTATGAATAGAAATTGACCCTCTGAGTTCTTCTACATTTAGCTGATATGTATATTTTTTTTTCTAAGCAACCACCGCATTTTGCAATATGTTCCAATTTAAAAATTAGAGAAAGGAAAAATAACACATAATAATTATCCTATTACTTTTTTTTTTTTTGCTTAAAAGTAATATATACAAAATTTAATACTTATGTCATGAATTTGTACGGTTTATAATAAAGATTGTTGCTTTAGCGTCAAAGTACACTATGATTGCATTCAGTACAATATTAATATATAAGGGGGGGCGATAAAAATTGTGATTGAAAAGGGGGGCGCCAGTATTGAAAGTTTGAGAACCACTGCCATAAGACAAAAGAAACCTTTTCAAAAAGGATTTTGGATACATGTAGGCTTTTACAAAAATGAAAATATTTCAAAGCAAATTTTTGTTTGTTTTTAAATAAAATTATATAGAGAACATACATAAAAAAGTAAAATGTTAATTAACTTAAAAGAAAATTTTTGTTTATTTTAAATTAAGATGTATTGAGAACATATAATGTTTAGTTAACTTAAATTTTACTTGTTTTACACATGTTCAGAGTAGTTAACAGAGGTACTTCAGCACTTAATTATCTAAAATTAGAAGCAAAAATCTGATATGTAACCATACATGTCATATTAAAAACAAGTATATATATATATTTATAAAATTTATTTTATTTAATAATTTTACAATATATTACAGGGAAAAAGAAAAAGTTTTTGAGAAGCATTCACTACAGAAATGGAAAAATATCAATTTACCACAGCTCTATTAATGTTTATACTAGATGATGAATCAAATACCACTTTCAAACATTAAAAATCAAAATTGTCATTTTTCATTTGTAAAATTGTATGTAATAGAATATAGATTTATGTCCATTTATATATATATATATATATATATATATATATATTTGAATACAAAGTCCTGCTCACTCCTAAATAATCAAAATAAAACAGTCATTTTTGAATCCATAATTCTTTAACAAAAAAATAAAATTGTAATATATTTGATTGGTATTTATTAGCACATGTTTTTCAGAGTTTGACTGTATGGTATAAACCTATCACACAGCTGTACAGTTTTTTTTACTATGTATAACAAATATGCATTTATTCGTATTTGCACAATTTGTAGAAGATTTATCATTACAGATTAGATTTATTTTTAGATTCTCCAATTAAGTTTTAAGTTTGCATGAAATATGGAACTGGATTATTTAAAACTAAATACATATACAAAAGACATAACTGGAACAAATGGACATGCATTAATTGTTGGTATGTTCAGTATGTTAAAAAATCAAATATATATGTAGACATTTTATAATTAGTATGAAATTTAAAAAAAAGAAAACCCTTTGTCAATTTTATTGTTTGTTTCCATCCCCCTCATTTTGATGTAGTTATTAATATATGCAATGTAAATATTTTTTAATTACCGTATTTTTCTGTATATAATCCGCAGAGCCCTTTTTTTCGAGTAAAAAAAAACATCGTATAATCCGCGGCAGTTTTGGCGGCGAATAATCCAAAAAATATAAATTGCCGATAAGGAGACACATAAAATAAAAAATATAATTAAAAATAGAAGAAATTGTTCAGAGGACAACATTTATAAAATAAAACACATCTATTTAAATAATATATTTCATAATATATTTTGTACGATAATCTCAATAAAACAAAAAAATTCTCTGCTACTGCCATCTATGTTTTAAGTTAAGCAAAACATTGCACGCGGAAATTTTTTTAAAAATTAAGATCCCCCTTTTACACCTATATACACTTTCAAAATAAAAATATCTTGAATAATGAAAAAAATTTATTAACAGTTAAAAAAGCCTTCAAAATCTGATTCATCAGATTCGGAAATGAATAAATTTATCAAATATTCGCGTAACACATCCGAGTCACTCGATAGTAAAGACTCTTCATCGTCAGAGTCATTTTTCACAATAATATTACATTTTCGGAAAGCGTTCTTTACTGTAGTTTCAGCGACGTCATTCCATGCTTTCAGGACCCAGCGGGAGACATTTTCATATGATGCCCGCTTCAATTTTCCCGTTTTTGTATAGTTTTTTTCTCCATCGGACATCCACTGTTCCCATAACTTTCTAACTTTGGATTTGAACGATCTATTAATACCGACGTCGAAAGGCTGCAATTTTTTTGTCAGTCCTCCAGGTATGGCAATTGTCGCCGACGCGGACTTGAGAGCATTTTTAACGTTTTCACTCACATGTGATTTCATAGAGTCTATAATTAAAAATGCCTTTGGACGAAAAAAAGAATTTTTGCGTTTTCTCCAGATAGTCTGCAGCCATGACAACATGATTTGCTCATTCATCCAGCCATTTTTATTCGCACGAATTTCCACACATTTAGGAAAGTTTTCTTTTGGGAGCGTTTTTCTTTTAAAAATTAACATCGGCGGCAATTTCAAACCATTCGCAGCACAGCATAAAACTACAGTAAATGACGTTCTTTCATTTCCAGTAGTATTTATAGGAATACTACTTGCTCCTTGAACGTCGACGGTCCTGGTAGGTGGAATATCAAATGATAATGGAACTTCGTCCATATTAAAAATCAAATCCTCTGTAAAATTATTTTCAACAATAATTTGCTTGCAAAATGTCAAAAAGTCGTCAGATTGTTTTTCCCAGTCATCAGGTAATTTCTGTCCGACCGTTGAACGACTACGAACGACTAAATTGTTTTTCTTCATAAACCGGTAACACCACGCGGGCCCACCAGAGAAGTTAACAATATTCATTTCGCGTGCAATAACTCG
Organism: Trichonephila clavipes; assembly: GCA_019973935.1. NCBI lineage: Eukaryota > Metazoa > Arthropoda > Arachnida > Araneae > Nephilidae > Trichonephila > Trichonephila clavipes. The sequence goes on from BMAU01018268.1 coordinate 438,420, forward strand.
GGCTTTCTTTCTGATGCTTACTGTCGAGACAGCTTTCCCATCGTCCCTTTCTTTTAAAATCCATTTATGTATTTCTGCCTCTAATTCTGACCAGTGAGGGTTTCCACGACGATCGGTCCTTTTACGTCTATCGCAATTTTCGAAGTTAGTCTTGTTCCTTCTCCACAAACGAATATTCGATTCGTCAACGTTGAAAAATCTTGCAGCTTCTCGATTTCCGACTTCGTTAGCCTTCTCTACAGCGTTTAATTTGAAGTCTGCAGTATAGCTAACACGCTTACGCTTCATCATGATAAAAACTTTCAAAGGATGCAACACCTCTAGTCAAGACAAAGTTGTAAATGACGCCAGCGACTTGTAACTGCTATTTCCTTCCGAGGAACCGAATTTGTTCTTGAAAGTAATTGGACAAAAACTAATTATGGCCGTAATACGTCAGCCGAGTCGTGAAAGCGCCATCTATTATTTATTTTATAAAACATAAACAGCATTTCTTTCAAAACTTTGTTAACTTTTCTGATGGAGAATGTTTTTTCTCAGATAATCCGTGGCGGTGTATAATCCACACAACGAAATTTGAAACTTTTTTAACACATAATCCGCGGATTATATACAGGAAAATACGGTAAATTCAATGTAAGGAAAGTTAGGGTGGTTTAAAAAGAAATATTATAGTAATTTTTACTATTTAATATGTATATTTACAGGGGGTATGATGAACAACTATTATAAAAAGGGTTTATTGTATTTTTGGGACATGAAAAAAGAAGTGTGTAGAGATATTTTACAAAAAAAAAATAGTTAAGTTGAACATTTACATTTTATATCTGAATTTGTTTCTTTTACTCGAAACTCCTTTCTAAAAATTGCATGATTTCAGTATCGTAATTTGTTTAATGTAAATTCAGAAAGTTGATTGCATAGACATGGATTTTATAACTCTGCTAGTTTTTAAGATCTGAAATTTCAAAATTCTTGCAATAGTTCATTTAATTTGGACCAAAAACACTATGAAAAGTTTTGTGAATAACCTACAAATGTAATGAAGAGTTTCCTGTTTTTGCTTTCTAGTTCCTACGTGTGATATATTTCACATTTTATTTGATTAAATTAATTTTGATAGTATTCAAATTAGAGCAACTAAAACTCAAAGAAGCTTTTAAGCAACAAATATTTTTTTTTAATTCTTGTTTACTGTTAACTGTCAAATCATTAGGTGTTCAAAAATTAAGATTTTATATCATAAATCTAATGAGATATTTTCAGTTTAAATGTAGTGAAAATATTAGAAATTCTGCATAATTTGATTTTTTATTAGTTATTTAATTTGTGATTCAGGAAATAATTTTTTCTACATTTTTATTATAGTCATTTTATCTGTTTGGGTTAATGACAATTGGGGCAATTTTTGTAAATATTTTTAAAAAATAATTCTTTTTTGTTGTAAAAATAAATTTAAAAGGCCATTCATAAGATTTCCAGAGAATTTTATTAGATATTATCAGTAAGATATAAAAATTGTGAGTACAATAATTGTATAAGATATTATAAACCTCTTGTTAAACATTAGAAGTAGATGTAAATTTTTTTAAATAAACAAAAATACCCATGTTACTGATGAATTTTATTATAAATTCATTTATTAAATTGTGTTTATATGCATTGCATTTTCTTGAATTTTCTGTACTCTTCTATATGAGAAATTAGAGATAGCATTTCTAAAAAAAACTAAACCATTTGGAACTGGTAATTACTAAGGGAATCACAGACAATGAAAGGTACAAACATTAATATTTCATTATAGGATCATTTCATATGTACATGTTTTTTAAAAATTAAAACTATTTAATGAGTTTGAAGTGATACACTATCTACCAATAAGTACAATTTTGAGAAGTTTTTCAAATTCAATGGTCTTAATTCTATAAAACTATTAGTAGTACTTAACAATTTGAATTTATATATTTGAGTCATCATTAGTCATTAATTTTATAATTGTCAGTATATTTATTTGAGTTAAAAATTCTACGAATAATTCTTTCATAGTATAGGTATATATAAACTGTAGAATATATGCAAATGAGATTTGAAAGTTCATGCAATCCAATATGACTACTGCACATTTACAAATAACTAAACGACCCTCTGGACCATTATTTATTTATATATTTACAAAATAAGCATTGAAATGATGCAATTATTTGCAGTGCAAGTAAAAATGTGAAGAATGTTACATGTAAACAGGGCCGGACCGTGACCTTTGAAGGTCCTGGGCTAACGATATCTGGGGAATTTTTTAAGAAAAATGTTTGTGCGGGAATATTTAACATATAAGAAATTTTATATATAGATAGAGATATACACTCAGGAACACATTGAAAATAGCGACCCAAGAATCAAGCTAAGTACAATCGCGAAACTTTGCAAATAAGTACAGCGTAATGTGATATGCAAATGATCCAAGTTTTGTGCCAATACGCATGCTCATACACGCTGAGGTGGCGCTACAATCAGGAAGAGGATGCTATATAAGCCAACGCAAATTCGAAGATTCATACACGTGACGATTAGAGAAGTACACTCCATCGAGACTCATACACAGACCCAGAAACATACTAATTGATTAACATCCAAAAAATTCCCATCTTTTTATTAAAAACACCACTTTTCCAAAAATTGTTCACTCCAATTTCAATCATTTCATATAATTCATGAACAAAAATACACAGTCAAATATCACAAAACTCATCTACCAATCGGAGAGCTCCATTGACCAATACGGACTCTGGCAGCCTCCGATCCTGTACACGGCGACGGTACCTTCCCCGGGACCAAAGTCACTACATTAACACAACTACCAATCAGGAAGCTCCCTCTCGCAACGCGGAAGAGAGCAGTCAATCTCAAGTTTCACACACAACGCAAACATGAAAAGCTGCCTCCCCATTGGACAGGCGATCAGCCATCCCGAGGCCCCCATTGGCCGAAGGAATCTCACCATAATGTAATTTCTCTACTACAGTAAAAATAATTTTAAGCATTTTATTCCGATATTTTAAACTTAAAATTTTATGAATTCTTTTTATCTCTCTTTTAATTTTTAAATTCTTAAACCTCTAAAACAAAATGGGCAAAGTAATTAAGTTATCATGTTTTTAAAATCACCAGACAAGAGATCAAAGCCCTAGCGGGCTAAGTGCTCTATGAACACAACCCAGCTAAACTCGCCGATTGTAAGAAGACTTTGGTAAGCGAAACATACCAGGTAAACGTGCTAGAAGACATTTCTCACAGTTAAGCGAGTTTGAAAGAGGCCTGATTATCGGGATGAAAACTGCAGGCTGGTCGACATGCCGTGTTGCTGGCCAGGTGGATCGTTCGGTGTGTGCCGTTAGAAATTGTTGGGAGCTGTAGACACGAGAAGGTACCCACGCGCGGAAAATCGGGTCTGGAGCGACCAGGAAAACCACGAGGAGAGAGGATCGAAGGATCGTGCGGCAAGCACTTGTGGACCCCACAGTAACTCGTTCAACGATACGAGCAGACGTAGGCGTAGCAATTGTTCCACAAACAATTTCCAGACACCTTTCAGAAGCAAATCTTAAATCCAAGCGCTCTTTCCGTGCACTCCCTTTAACATCGGCAACTGCGTCTACAGTGATGCCAAGCCAGATCAATGTGGAATATCACAGATTGGCAAAAGGTTGTTTTTAGTGATGAATCCCGGTTTGTTTCGGGGACAGATGATAACCGTGTACGGGTGTGGAGACGCCCTGGTGAGCGGTACAATTCCCCCACTGTTCTACGTCACACTGCCCGCACAGCTGGTGTAATGGTCTGGGGGGGCATAGCCTATGATAGCCGGTCCACTTTAATTGTGATGTATGGAACCTTAACGGGCCAACGTTACGTTGATGATATTCTTCGACCCCATGTAGGACCTTTCCTAAATGGTCTCCCAGGGACAATTTTCCAGCAATATAATGCTCGTCCGCCTACAGCAAGGGTTGCTCAAGACTTCCTACGTCATTTCAGACTCTTCCGTGGCTGGTCCGCTCCCCCGATTTGTCCCCTGTAGAGCACGTGTGGGATCAGCTAAAACGGCATATGCCATCGTGTCACTCTGTACATGATTTAGAGTTAGCTGTTCAAGATTTGTGAGCCCATCTGCCTCAGGACAACATAAGGTGTCTAATCAACTCAATGCCGGACTGTGTGGTGGTATGTATTGCAGCTGGAGGTGGTCCAACCTGATATTGAAGTTGCCCAGTATTTGTTTCGTTGCACATCCTGTATTCGTTTAATTGTCTTGTTTTTAAGATCAAGTGAATCTCTCATCTGTGTCATTATGTGTATTAAATTTCATTTCAATCCGATGCTTTCTTCTTGGGTCGCTATTTTCAATGTTTCTGAGTGTATATACGTAAAGGGTGTTTTTTTTTTAAAATTATTATTATTTCAAACGATTTTAATACGTTGTAAGCAATTACATAATTTACAAAAAAACTTCTACACTTTTGTGCAGCAAATTTTTTTATTTGCTGATCACATTTTAAGTCTTTGGTGAGATGAGTATTAATAGAAAGAAGTAATAAATAATTAAGCCTAGTATCTGTCATTGTTGTCCAAAATATTTGTTTTCTATATAGGATATTTTAGAGAACGCACGCTCCACTTTACAATCAGTAATAGGGAGCGTTATAAAAATATTTAAAATGGTAGACAAATTTGGAAAAATGTCCACAAATTTCTTTTCAAAAATTCAATTGAACATATCACTACAAGTATAGGATTCCAGCTCAGCTTGTTTTAGATAAGTTTTTAATTGAACACTTTCATTTTACTAAATTTTTGGTCTACGTCCTCTGAATAGTAATTAATAATAGCGCATACACTCTCCAAATCGACTTCCTCCTTCCTCCCTGCACATCCATCAAAAGTTTTAATTTCTTACTACATTCTGCATATACTTGACTTGTATTTAAATCAAGAATTAGCTTATCTAACGCAACAATAAGCGTGTCTCTTTTAAATTTTTGTGTCCCATACACAGCTTTTTCTGTGGATTTATCCACAAATTTTGAAATAACCGGTTTCTTTTTTACATCGCTATATTCTATCTCTAAACTAGGACTTAATTTTTTTGGCTGCGTCTTGGTATTCCTTTAGTTTTTTATCTGATTCATGTCGTACATCGCTTATAAACGTTTCTGATGACATAATTAACATTCCATTCATAGATGTCAAAACCAAGAGTCTCTATAATTTTTTGTTAACTGAATTAAATCTTCCTAAAATTTCTTCCCAAAATATAATTAAAATTGCAGTCTCGAGTTTTGTTAATGTATTAAATAAATTTACTGCATCTTTTCGAAAATCAATTTTCTCATTTTCATTGTCACTAAATGCCTTAAGAATATTCAGGATATTACCAGAATTTCCTTTCAAGGCTTCAACATCATCGTAGTGACAAGCCCATTTGGTTTGATTTAAACTTCTTATTAAAGTAAATTCAGTTTAATTTTACGATTTAGAAGTTCCCACCTATGGGTCGAAGCAAAAAAGGAAACATATATTTGTTACACTAAACCAAAAGAGTTCATGATTTCAGTTATAACCTCAACTCCTTCTGCACCAACCAGATTAGGAGAATGCGCAGCATACGGCACATAATTAGCGAATTTGTTTTTTCTTTTATAACTGCTTGCACACTATTACATCGTCCAAACATATTGGCAGCGTTGTCAAATGACTGTCCCCTACAATTATCCAATAGCAGTCCATTTGTTTCTAAAACATCTTGTAGAGAATTAAATAAGTATAAGCCTGTGTGACTACTAATCTTAATAAATGAGACACATCTTGCATACACTCTTACCAGAAAACAATACCATAGTATAATCACAAGTTGGTCATTGGGGGACAAATCTAGTCTTGAATCCATCGCAATTGAATAGTTCTTTGTGTCATCGTTATTTACTTGAGTTGTAATTGTTTGAATGATTTGTGCTTGCCCATGATCTCAATTATTTGCTCATATATTGTTTTTGATAAGTACGATATTAACGATTGCGGTCGTAGTTCTCGCTGTTCAATATGTTCGCGAATTGTGAATGGGTAGAAATCTGCTGGCACAGTTCCGGGGCACAAACAAAACTACCATTATGAGGAGAACCAAAAACTTCCTCGGTACATTTAAATACTAAACCTCTTATAGCCAAACACTTAACTACCGCAACAACACGTTTAAAGACATTGGGGTAATATTTTGTATCTTAATTGCTCCTTTAACTATTTATCTAAAACAGACTTGTGTTACGTGTTTCCAATCAGAAAAGCCGGTTGTGTATTAAGAATTTGTTTTACAAAAAAGTTTGTAGGTCAAACAAAAAGCACTATCTCAATACTTGTTCAATAACATAGCCAAGATCTTTCCAGCACTTGGCCATTTTTAAGTTTTTCAATGAAAGGATTATTCGAAACTGATCACTTTTGTTCTTTGTATTCTCTTACAGAAAAAGAATATATATTGTTTGGATCTTTATTTTGAAAATAGCTCATTTCACATGCGAAGGAATTTAATCAATAAAATTATTACTTACTGATTTAGGCCACGAACCCACGTCAACGTATTTCTCAAGCTCAAACCCAACATTTTCTAAACACTTTTCTGTCGGGACATTACTGATGTCCTCTGGCTGAACAATATCTTTTTCAGAAGGCTGTTGGTCATCGAGATATTGCATATTTTCATCATTAATATTTGCTTTTTAGGTTTTTCAGTTTTCTTTGGCTAAGTTCCTTTACCTTTCACTTGTTAATGTATCTGCGTTTGTTATATTCTTGTTACTTTGTTCCATTGTAAAAAAAGTTGAAATTTTGACATATTTAATTTTCTTTTTCTTGATTTAAGGCTACACAGGTACCCTTTTTCAAAAATTGTTTTTGGAGACAATAATAGTAAAAATAATTTATGTTTTATATTTAGATTATATATGTTATTAAGCTGATTCTGTAAGGGAAAAGTCAATTTGACCAGCCCTTATTTCACAATTTTAAAAACTTAGGAATTTTTGGAGTTTTTTTTCAAATTTTTATAAAATGCTCAATTTTTCAAATTGTTTAGTAATTATAAATTATTTATTTTCCTTGGATTATTAAAAACAAGAGTTAGAAAATTTGAAAAACTGTTCCCTTGTTGATTTTTAATACTTATTTTTCTAGCTAAACCTAGGAAAAACACAAAATTTTTTAAAATATTAACTTAAGCATTTTTTGAAGAAATAACTAGAGATCTCAGACCTAAATCCATATTAGCTTTTAAAGTGCATACGTTTGGGAGTACATACAAAAAATTTCGAGATTCCATCTTTAACAGAAAAAAAGCTTTAGGGTTTAGAAAACTTATACCTTTAAAATTAAAATCTGAGAAAAACGCATTTAAAGTTTGAAAAGACATAAAACAAAAACTTAGAATGCCCGTTAAGCTCTAATATTTAATAGGTTATTTCCTAATATAATTTCTACATTAAAACACTACTTTAATTTAATTTGATTGAAAACATTTTTTCTAATTCAAAATATATTTTTGCATAATATTGGTAGCATTTATTACCTATTTTGCTTTGTTACAGGTTCTTCAGCTTAATCTTAACCTATTATTTTTCCAAAATGTTTGAAACACAAAGCATTTATGTGCCCAATAATGCTACTACTAAAGCTAAAAATCACCATCTTTTTACATAAAATTTAATTTCTTCCAGTTTTAATTTGAGGAAGTTTAGCAAGTTTGTGAGTGTTTGCGGTGCACGACTTAAAAATAGTATTATATAGCACTACTGTGTTTACTATAATGGAGTTTGATATACAGTTGACAAAATGATTATTTGTACACAACTTTTTTCTTCGTTTTTGATGAAATAAAAATCCATATTTTAGTTGCGAATTAATCATGCATTTCTTTAATGCGTCTAATTGTTGTATGCAAATTACTTTTCTTTTTAAATGTAAAAGTAAATTGTAATTTTGAAAAGTGTGAAAAATCGTTGCAAAAAGAGTATTTGTACAGAATTCTTTTAGTGTAAGTATGGCAAAAATTTTGATTAAACTTTTTAGATTGAACTTAGTTTTTCATACGTTTTTCTTAGTTTATAAATAATATTTAAATAGTTTCAGATTATATTTAAATTTACAGATATAATCTTGAAAATGGCTCCTAAAACCAACGAATTTTCTTTAGATATAAGAAAACATATTACAGAGCTCCATAAAGAGGGAAAATATTTCCGGGAAATAGGAAACATTTTAAAACTGTCATTTTCATTCGTTAGTTACATCGTAAAAAAGTATTTAGAGACCGCCAGTGTTGAAAATCAGCCCAGAAATGGTGGTCCAAGTAAATTGACTTCAAGAGCTAAACGAATGATTGTAAGGTCAGCAACAAATAAACCAATGACATCAGCTCGAAATATTGCCAATGAACTTCTCTGTCATCATGTAACGTTTCAGTGTCTGCTCAAACAGTCAGAAATGTACTGCACAGCGCTGGTCTGAAAACCAGAACTCCCAAAAAGAAACCTTATATTAGTGAAGTAAACAGGAAAAGACGTCTAGAGTTTGCAATGAAGTACAAAAATAAGCCCATGGATTTTTGGAAAAAGGTTATTTTTTCCGAGAGAGCAAGTTTGAGATTTTTACACCACCAAGTATTCGAAAAATTTGGAGAAAAAATAAAACAGCTCTTGAACCCAAAAATGTATTTCCCACTTTAAAACACGATGGCGGAAATGTTATGGTATTGGTATGTGTAGTTCATAATGGAGCGGGTAACTTACCATTTATTGACAATAAAATGAATGCTTTAGCTTATATCGATGTGTTGCGACATAATTTGTTAGACAGTGCTAAGAAATTGAGCATGGAGAACACTTTTATATTCCAACACGACAATGACCCGAAGCACACCGCTATAGTTACTAAGACCTGGTTGCTTTATCATGCTTCAAGGTGACTTGAAACACCTCCACAATCTCCAGATCTTAATCAATCCTATAGAAAATTTATGGATGCATTTGGACACTGAAGTTCGGAAAAAAATGTAACAAATAAAGAGAACTTAAAAGAAAAACTTCAAGAAGTTTGGAACTCCATTGACACAGAAATCACAAAGAAATTAATTGAATCAATGCCAAGGCGTCTTGAAGCAGTTATAAAAGCCAATGGACTGTTTACAAAATATTGAAATTTCATTACAGTGTTGCACATGTTTTGTTAATGTTTACTAAGCAAGTGTACAAATAAACTTTTGTGTATAATTTTTTTAAAAAAATTCACGTATTTGAAATAAATGCTTATTTTATTTTTTATTGTGAAATAATCTTATTTTTTAAAAGAATTTAAATGTATCTCAATAACTTTTAGTTCTATTACTTAATTTAATTTTGAAGAACATACACAATTTTAAGTGTACAAAAAAATATTTTGCCATCTGTATAATGAAAATATTCAATTTTATCTGCAATACCTGTATTCAGATTACTTGTATTCGGAAGTTTAATTGCAGTAACAACTGATGGCGTTTTTAGATGCATCAAATTCAGTAGTATCCCATCCCTTCGAAATATTGTTTCTCATAGCAACCTGAGAAAGTTTTTGGCCGTGGTATTTTCTCAACTTGAAAAAAATTGATAACAAAGCTTCTAAGTTATATAAACTATTTTTTAAACAAAAACTGGCCTTGAAATCAATCTGAATTAAGTAACTATGACAACTCAAAAAACTCAAAACGTAATCAAGCTGAAATGATTTTAGTAATGAAAACTGAAATTAATAACCACATTTCATTGTTATTTTTGAGTTCATTGTACTCAAAAATATTTCTAATCACTTTAAGAGTGCTTTAAAATGAAACCGAAACCTAAGCTCAGAAAACTTCAGATTTCTGAAAAAAATAATAACAATTTGTTATCAGATCTGAAATGTGGTGGCAAGCTGCGCAATGATATGGGCCACAAGAAAATACAAAAAAAATATTTTTCTTTGGTATATTTGAAATTTGTAGAGTAAACGTGTAGCCTTAAGAGTAATTTTCGTTTTTCCGCTCCACTTTTATATTTTCTGTGCCAGACTTATATTTATATTGTTAACTAAGGACTTGATTTTCCTGAAAATAAATTTAAAAGTTTAGGTCACTAATTAGAGGTTTCTAAGATAATTAAAAAAAAGTACCTAGTTTATTTTTATATAAAAAAAATCATTGTATATACACTCGTTAAAACCTAAAACGCTTTATTGGTCCATCAGTTTAAAGGGGGGTTTATAAAAATAAACTTAAGAATTATTTGACCCACTTAAATAAGTATTGTTTTTCCGTTGTCATCTATTATTTGCTGTTACTACCTATACATAAAAATACCGATTTATTACGAAAATCAATACCACTTTAACCCTCCAACTGGACAGAACGGATTTTTCCGCCCTACTAGAGAGGCTTCGAAAATGGACTGCGCGGATTTTTCTGCCTTCAAGTAACGTTTTCAAAAGCGGATTAGCCGCACTTTTCTGAAATCCTTTCCCCCTTTTAAGGTTTAACATCTTGAAAGATAATGAGGGACGGTGGAAGCAACACAGCAGAAGTTTTATGGCTCGCAGGGAACCCCGTGTTTTGACCCTGGGGCAATCGTAAAAAATCGGGGAGAAATTTCTTTAGAATCCAAGAAGTGTTTGTTTGCTAGCTTGTATTTTAAAAGTTTTCAAAAGTCCCAACGCATAAGTAAAATATGTTACAATTCCCTTTTGGTTTCATATTAATTTCAAACTGTAACAAGTTGGGGCGTGTCAGGGCAATCTGCTATTTTATATAGTTAGACAAATTATATCTTTTTTTAAGTATATTCTTTCGCTTCATTTTTCTTATTCAAAGCTTTCAGTTTTTGAAACATGATTATTTTATTATAAGATACCGAAAAAATTAATAAAACATCAAACTCTTTAAAATTTGGAATCTTTTCAATTTTCCAACCACTAAAAATGAATAAATTTAAACTTCATCAAATCATTTGAAACATTTTCTTACACTTTGATAAAAATAATAACGAAAAAAAAAAACTAATTAAGATTTATTAGTTTTTTTTTAGATTTCAAAGCCTAAGTGTTCAGGGAAGTTTATGTACAGTGCCTGGTTATATATTGTTAAAATACACCGAATTATATTTGAATTTTAAGTGCTTGAACTTCAGTTTACATCAAAGACAACATGAATGAAGATTTTCACACATTTTTTTTATAACTTGAATGTTTGAATAAATGGTAATCAAAAATATACGGAAACATTTACAGTAGACATTTATGCATATAAATAAACATAAAAATCAATTTTAAATTCGAGCTATTGAAAAACATTCGAATCATATATTGTTCAAAAATATCTATTTAAACAAAATACCTCAACATTTATCTTTTTTAAAGGCTAACTGAATAAGTAATTAAAATCTGGATATGTTTTGAAATCTCGACCTTATAAAGCTAGAAATTTTATGTTAGAAATTCCATTTGAAATTTCGAAAAAAAAAAAAAATGCATCGCGCAGTTAAAATTATTTACCATAAGTTTTAGCAATTGTTTGAGTATAATAAAAATTTCAAATTTTATTATATAGCTTCTTTGGTATCTTTTAATATATTTCGGCCGCGGTAGACGAGTGGTATAGGTATCGGAACGAGGCTTGCTTTGTCACGAGTTCGAGCCCAGTACCACTAAAGACCCGCCGTGTAGGGCAGCGATGCACGTTAAATCTGTCGAGAGCTGAAACGTCCTCCCGTTGGTGTGGTGGTGTAGTTAGGGGAGGGGGGTGCAAGCTCAGGTGTCGTCCACGTCACTTGACCATGGTTCAAAATTACGTGGTCCGTCGCCAAAAGCCCTCGTGTAGCTGAACAGTGCGACGTTAATATTCAATCATTCATTTAATATATTTCGAAGTTTTCATACAATTCGGTTGAAAACCGCATGCTAAGAGCAAAAAATATACTAAAAAAATTGATGAATATACAATTACAATAAATTCTTACATAGAGAAGCAAAACTGAGAAGCTAAAGCGTAGGAATAAAAAATTTTGAGTATATCTGAAGTAGTTTTCGAAATATTCATTTTAAAGTTTAGAAAATTTGTGTGCGTTATGTTATACTTGATATTAATTAAATGGTTAAAATAATGTGTGTTAATATTAGTCATGTAATCGTTTGATGACACATTCATATACTAATAAAAATTATCATGGTCATTGATGCGAATGTCAAGAATTTTATGTAATTTTAAATTCAGACATTAAGATATTGATGTAGAAAATATAAAACGACCATCTAAAATACATCAAAAATGCAGTCTGCTATAAAATGATCTTGACAAACAAAATCCGGCATTTTCACTTACTATGGCAGAGCCGGCTTAGTCAGGGGCGATCTGGAAAAACAGAGAGAGAACCGCGGTTTTGATGGATGCTGCTCTAGCTTTTAAAGCTCCCAGGAAAAATTATATATATATATATATATATATATATATAAATTACAAATTCAAAAATAAATTTTGTAATTTCCCATACATTTTTATAACAACGAATTGTGGAATTGGCTTCCAATACATTGTTGTGTTTGACAATATCTAAGGTAACCAACCCTACTTTAGATAGATTTGTACTACTTTTTCGTAACCGTATTCCTTTTAAAATTAATTCGTGCAGCCGAAATACACCTTTTGTACCCTTAAAAATTTATGTTAACTATAACGGTTAATTTTAATTTATGCAACTTGTGAAATGTTCATAATTAACCATTTCCGTCTAAACAGTTTACATGAAAAAAAAAAAGTTTGGACTCCCTCATTCATTAGGGATTTATATAAGATTCTAACATTAAATTTTATTTTTCACCGAAAAGGGTTGAGTGGTAGTGTATAGTGCTTCCACACCACAGGTCTGGGGTTCTATTAACGGGCTGCGCAAGGTCGACTCTGCCTTTCATCCCCGCTACATTGGGTCGATAAATAAGTACCAAGCTTGCTTCGGGTGTTATCCACTGAAGGTCTCTCTTCAGACAGACCACCAAATCGGGACATCTGTTCATGCACCTCAGCGTCCAATGGTCACGTGTATTATGATGGGCACAGTAGTTCCTGGCCCTCATGGATTGTTGTGCTTCTGAGTTTGAGTCTTAAGTTTGAGGATTACCTCACTTTGGGGATACCCCTTAGATAAACATGTATTTACACTCATTTGCAATTAAACATTTTTCTTTCAATTACGTTTATTTCAGAAGGAAGTTTGATTTTTCAAATGTATTTGCTTAATTTATTTTTTTTATTTGTGTATTATATTAAACATTTTATCAATCCAAAATTACATGTTTTTAGCTCCTCTAAAAGCTTTTAGGATTTTACAACTGATCTTACAATTCATATACGTTTTATAGTAGTATATTTAAAAATGATAAGGACATTTTTACGACTGTGTGAGCTGTTATGCCTCGTTTATGAATATAAAAAAATTCATTCAGATACAGTTTTTAAAATGTACAGAAATAAGTGGAGCAACAGGATACTTACATATTATGAATATTTCTGACTGCAGTAAGTTATATTTATATTTCAGTTTCTTTACAATTTGAATAGAAGTTATAAGCCATTTTGCGAATAGTTTGATACTGAGTATAAACCCATAGGCTGTTTAATATTGTAAAGTGTTTTACTTTGATACCAGCACACATTAAAATAAGGCTCATTTGCAGTTATATGATCAGCTTCAGTGATATTTAAATTTTCAAAAATAGTCTACACGTACGAAAACATTCTTTCACAACTGCACACTACATCTCATACTATATTTTCCCTACAGCAGGGAATATTTGTGTATACTGAAAAATTTAATACAGGATACATTTCCAAGTGTTAAATTTGTTTTTAAAATTTGGTATGAATACATTGTGGAACTGTCGGTTAACTTCACTGAACAAAATTGTTTTAAGTGTACTGTTTTGAAAGACAAGATTAATTAGGAGAACTTTTCTCACAATAGAATTTGTAATGACTGAATTGTGTGAAAATGTAGTTAGCGATGTGTGACATTTTTCCTTGTAATAAAAGAAACAGAAAAATAAGAAATTTAACTTGAGTAGAAAATGGTTAGAAGTACTGTCATGCGCATTTGAAGAAGTATATCCCCCATTAAAATTAAAAATTATTGACTGAATGTGTGTTATGTCCATCACAAATGCCGATGTAGAAAAGGAATTTTTATTTAATACAAGAAGTTCGAAAAAAGAGAACACTAGGAAGGAAAATTTAAATTTTTTCCGAAAAATATTCAGTTAACATAAAAATATCTTTTATATGATTTTAATTAAAATAAATTAAAAGTATTGAAATCCTTTTATGCTATTTTAAATTAAAAATATAACTGAATAGAGAAAGATCGGTTTTTATTTCATAAATATAATAATTGTATGTATTATTTATTGTGTTATTGTTTAAAAAATGAGACAGGGCCTTTGCTCTTTTTACCTCATTTTTTTTTAAAAAACAGGAAAGTGAGCGCGTTTTCTTACTCTCATATTCAAAAATGAATACAGGATGCTTTTTTCTGGTTCAAATCGCAATACCAAATATATATATATATATATATTTTTAATTTTTAAAAAATGACAGAAAAATAAATTTTCTTTGAAGGATATATAATTATTTTTTTCAACTTCTAACATACTATTTATTTCATTTTTTCCTCTTTTTTTTACCTTTCATTTCGTTTTTAATTTTACTGTGACTGAACATATAGGAGAAAGAAACACCGTATCTTTCAAAGAGGATTGATCAAGAGAGGATATCTACGCTTTCAAAGAAGTTTGCGCAAGGCAACTTAACAGCTACCTGTAAACGATTGATCTCTTGGTTCTTACTTTCAAAGGGACCGAACTGGGTCGTAAAATTTTCCCCGTTCGACCTCCCAAGTTCTAAAAGGGGGAAAGGAAAAATGTCTGTTGCATTTTTGAAGGGAATCTCAAAATAAGAGTTAAACGCTTTCGGATTAACTTTTCAGGAGGAAGGTATCAAGTTAGAGGGTTAATTTTATCCATAATATTCGCAGGAAATCTCCATAATTCACATAGAATGATTGTTATTTTTTTCCATCCTATAGAAACGTCACGCCATTCTCGACTAGCTTTCAACCACTTTCCGTTAATCACTAACTTCTATCATCTATTTCCTAACATCTCTCTCGTACCTAAGAAATGCTTAAATATAAGTCTCCATTTATATAAAACATGCCTTCTTCTTTGGGAGAAAGTTTTCAATAGAACAACTTTTAAAGGAAGTAAATTTCCCCAAAAGGATTAGTGAGAGGTTCGTGGATAGACCCGTTACAACTTTTTACTTGAAACGTGAATAAACAGTTATCTAAGTAACTTTTAATTTCAGGTATTATGCGCAGGACACAGCACCAAATCAGTATATTATTGTAACTTAGAATTATTATTGCCCAAAAATAAATGGCTACAGAGATAGTGCCACTACGTTTGTATAAATGCTCGATGCTCGTCGGTGCCGCTCTATAATACAGCCTCTGTCTATTAATTTCTGCGTATTCGGTTGTAGGGTGGAAGAACAAAAGTAAATTGCACTTGCTCTCGAAAATAAAAATAAAGTTTATGTTATATTTTGGCTATTTTATTTTTAAATTGTATTTTTTTACTGGTTTATTTTTTGTTACTATTTTGATTGCAAGCATCTTTTTCTGTTTGTTATCTTCTACGAGGAACGGGGTCCGCTAGTACCAGGGGGGCCTGGGCTGCAGCCCAATTAGCCCATACGTAGATCCGGCTTTGCATGTAAACAATATTTTTAAATGTATCTATAACCCTCACAGTTATGATCAAGGCCATTTCAAATCATAACTGCTGGGTGAAATAAGCTGATTGGTCTGTTCCAGATGCAGACTTAAAAAGAGATGAAATGTACAGAACATCCTGCTATGCTGCCTGGATAATTAGACTCAAGCTCTTTGTAGCTCACAAAAAATGTACAATTCAAATACATATAAATGTCATTTTACTGTTTAAAATGGCTGTTAATTAACATTATATAATCTTAGTTTATTGTATTCATCTTTCTCTATATTATTTTATCCAGGATGACCAAATAAATTTACTTGAAATGTTTTGAAATTTATTTATTTTATACCTAGAAATTCATTCAGTTATACATACAATAACAAAATTAAATCTCGATCTTTTATAAAGGATTTGTCATTGATAGAGTTCAAAGGATTGAAGCAAGTATTACAAAATTAATGACTTTAATTTTATGTGTTCTACTGTTACTCTTTAACTGTATAAGAGAGTAGGTTCATTGACACTACTCACTTTGCTGTGCTTCCCACAATCACCTCACAACTTTTCATTTAATTAACTTTGCAGCCTCTCTTGGAGGAATTCTGACTCGACAAAATTATATAAACATTGGAATTATAACAATATACAGGAATAAATTTAATTTTTTAGAACCTTTGCTAAAATTTTAAAAAATTTCTAGCAAAACATATTTTTGAAAGAATTCGTTTTTATGTGAATTCCAATTATTTTTAACCTTCTATAGCTTGACAATAAATATCTTTGTCAGCAGATGTCACAAATGCTGCAATATGAGAACAAACTTCTTGTAATCTAAAAGAAAGCTAATTTTTAAGTGTAACAGATACATGCGAATAAGTAGAATTGGAAAATTTCAAAGAACAGCGAGTTTAAATGCCTTGTTACAAGAAAGATCTGGAACATATTGAATTATTTTTAAAAGATAAGTTATTCTGTGAGAATAATTAAAAACGACGAATCTCCTAAATCTTTTAAATTCCTACTATATAAATCTAGAAATAAAGATAAGCCATGTTTTTAAATAAGTTATAAATATATCTTTAGAAATATTGTTGCATAAAATATTTATTTAAATTAAAAATTCATCACATGTAAACTAAACAATTGAAACAAATAAAATAATGAATATCATATTAATCTTGGTATCCGTATAAAAGTAATACTGAAATGTATTTTCACAAACAGCCAATGTATATAAAATATTAGTTAATAAGAAAACTTTTGATTACAAGAATTCCCTTTTAGTGAAAGAGTATTTTTTCCTTAACAAGTGTATATATATTATGGTAACATTGTTATCGATCGTAAGTTCATAATTTAATTCTCATTTTTGTAGGTAACTTTGAATTTTTCATTTCTATAAATATATATTACTATTTTTTCATTATTATACAAGTATTTCTTCTTTTATGTCTTGAATAAATTTTTATTTCCAAAGTGATTCCAACATATTAAAAGTAAAGGCAATAATATTTGTTTTATAATGTAGTAATGATTCCAAATAATTGAAAAAATGTATGCAAATTAAGAAAATTTATCTTTAATTCTTAATTTTTTAAAAATTTTCGTTTATAGTTATTGTTATACAATATTGTAGGAATGGATGTGCACATATCGTATCCTTCCTATATTCCTTAATGACGTAATTCCTAGAGAGCGCCACCTAGCTGACAAGGCGGTTCGAGGGTAACGAATAAACGAGACTCGAATAGGACGATTGCGCGGCAGACGACTGAGAGAGACGACGGCGAGGAGCGACGACAGGAAGAAGTGACGAGGGCACAGGAACGAAACGCCTCGTGGAATCCAACCAACTACCTTAAAAACGATGTTTTGATTACTTTTTACTAACTTTTAGCCCTCCCTTGTAATTAATTCCCCTTAATAAATGTATATTTCACTCAATCTGGCGTTGTCACTCTCTATAATATTAAGGGGAAATATTATTAGAAAAGGTGTAATCGTTTTTAGAAATTCAATTTGATTATCCTTTGTTTTAAATGTATTTTGTACTTATTGAATTACTTATAAATTTTAAAAATACTAGTACATATAAAAGTATGATTTATCAATACTATACTGATCCAAAATACAATTCAAACGTGTAGAAAACTCATAAATCCTGAGTTAGTTAACATGAAAGTTTTTGATTAATTATTAAATTTATCCTTTGATGAAAATAAATTTTATTTTTACAACACAATGAATTACATATAAAATAGAAAATTTTTTATTGAAATATATAATTCATATAATTTATGAAGTTGAAACATTGTTCAAAGATTTCCATACAATCTAAATAAATAAAACAATGAATAATGCTAAAACACAGCGGATATCCTAATAATAATTTTGAAATAGATTTTCAAGAGAAGCAAAAATGAAATTTTATATGAATATTAGAAAATAATAATTAAATCATGCTATTTTTTCTATTATTATCAAAAAATTTTCCCTAATAGAATGAATTAAGGGCCATAAACTTTACTGCAAATTTTTTTTATCAAACACAAGCAATTAAAAAAAGTTTCCGAATTATTTGTTTTTACTTTTCGTTTTATATCCAAGAAAAGAACAAAAAAAATTCACATATATATTAATACAATTATTACAATAAATTTTGAAATGATAACATAAACAATAAAACAAATCCAATATGGCGCACACAAGCTAACACTATTTACTTGGTACACATTTCACTTGTTAAACATTCCATTAGTCGCCAAAAAAGACGATAAGCAAGCGATTATATCAATCTTGCTCTAAATGAGCTAAACATTTTACAAGGTATTTTTAGAAAAGATACTGAAATAAATAATATAAAATCTGAAATCTATAGATCATATTCTATCCATGTAGTTAAAAAAAGAAACGAGCCTTTCAGTAGTCGTATATGATTTGTAACAGCGGACACGTTATCGTGGTAAATACGCAATAGTAACTTAAATCATGAAATAAATGAATCAAGTATAATTCGAAATAATTTTCTATCGAATAATTATATCTTTAATGAAAATTGTATTTATTTAACACGAAGAGTAATGCAATTTTTTATCAAAAATATTTATTCTTGTTCGATTTGGGGAAGAGTGGATACAATAGACTTGAAAATGGACAAACAGGGATTTAGGTGGCCATATATATTTCTCCGAATCAAACGGTTCAAAAAATTAGATTTCCTGCATTTTCTATTTTTACCAAATACCGAAGATGGTTCTGCTCTTTTAAAAACAAACTATCACTCTCTTCGTATGATTTTGAGTGGGATTGAATCGAGTGTGATTGGAAATAATTTTCTATTGAATAATTATATCTGTAATGAAAATTTTATTTAGAACTATGCAATTTTTTATCAAAAATATTTATTCTCGTTCGATTTGGGGAAGAGTGGATACAATAGACTTATGCTAAGTAAAATATGACACAGATACTTGTGATTTCAAAGTATTTAAAAACCGTTGAAAAACAGCGTCAATAACAGTACCACTGTTAGTTGCCGAAATATTTCGATTTGTATTCATTTCGAGCTTTAGTTCATCAGTCAAAAAAGCCATAAGTGGCTCAGCTTCTGGCAAACTGAAGTTAACGTTGAAATCACCACTCAAAATCATGGGAAGCGAGTGGTAGTTTGTTTTTAAAAGAGCAGAACCATCTTCGGCATATGGTAAAAGTACAAAATACAGAAAATCTGTAATTTTTTGAACCGTTTGATTCGGAGAAATGTATACGGCCACTGAAATCACTCTTTGTCCATTTTCAAATATGCATTTTGCCACACATATGTCCCCAATATCTTGACTAGCAATACCCAGTCCACTTGTTTGAGGGTAAATAATGTCCATGTGAGGAGTCCCAACATGTGAGTGGTTCTGTTTGCGATAGATCGCAGCACCAGTTGCTCTGTGGCCCGGTCGTTTAAATTATACGCAGCAATCGAAGTTAGGTATCGAAAGACTTTCGTCATTACCTAACCACGTCTCGGTCAACATAAGTAACGTACAATTTTGTGAAATAACGTCGTCGAAATTAGCTGGGTAAACGTTTAAAAATTAGAAATATTAGAGAAAATCAAAATTCCCCGTGTAATTAATTAGTTTTTTTAGTCGAGAAAACTTTTTTTCATCACAATTAAAAAAATTATATTGACCGCGAGTGGAATTAACCTCAAACTATGAAAAAGATACGCACTAAAATATTTATTCGAATGATTCTATATTACTTACTAGTATTTTCTTAAGAATGTTGGACTTTGTCAGATGCTTAAAACATCCAAATAGAAAGCAGATATAACAAAAAATAACAATTTTCAATAAATTCATAATATTAATGCTCGGTGAACTAACAGTTTGTCTTTGAAAAAACTAATGAATATATTTAAAAAAATTTCCCTTCAGTATAAATATAAATGTCTAATTGATATACAATAAAAATTTAAGTATTTATGTTTAATAGTTTCTGAGAAAAAGGTATGAGATGATATCAAATGTAATGTTAGTTGTCTTTGCGAGAAGCTTGTTACATACATAAAAATACATAAATTTCATGTTTAAAAACATAAAAACAGTTTTATTTTGGTTGTTTTAGAAATCATTTGTCTAGTTTAGAGTAAATTTTGAAGTTTAAAACTTAGAAACTGTCTGCAAGAACAAAACCTAATGATAACTTAAAAAAAATCCCAGCGAAAACTTTCAAAATGTAGTATAATCAGGTATTTCTAAATACCATCTCAAATTCATACCAAAACCATATTGATACATTTTCATACATGTTCAAATTTCATATCTGTAAAGCATGAAAGCTACTAATTTTTCAAAAATTGATGCAGAATTTGAGAAAATTGATGTAATACTAGAAATTATCTAGTTAAAAAAAACTGAAAAATGCTATTCTGGGCAATTTAAGACTTTTTTTTACTATTTTATGCAAAATAAATTGCAAAGATTCTAACGTTTAATAAAATGGGACAAATACATGTTGTAATTCATTATTTTTCTAATAAAGTCACTTTATATTAAAAATTCAATTTTCTCAAAAATGATGTTTTTAAAAATAATATTTTTCAGAAAATAATGTATGTTTGCACATGAAATGTTCTTCCTCATGTTACTGATATGTAACTATATATACTGCTCAAAATAATTAAAGGATATTGCGGTTTTAGGTGGATCTTGTGGCTGGGAAACTTTTTAGCTGATTGATACATGGTCGACAGACGTAGTAGGTTATATGACAATAAATTACACATGTTTGGCAAAAAAAAAGCATTTTATTGCGCATTTATGTACAAAAGGAAAAAACGCAATTTGTGAATATGAGAAAAAAAGAATAAGAAAAGGTATTTTCTTCAAAGGAAATCATTTTCAGTAGGGGGTATGGTTTCCACGGACGGCCAGCAACGTTGAGCACCTTTGAGGCATGGAGTCAATGAGGCTATTAATCACGAGTTGGGGTATTCTGTCCCACTCTTCCAGAAGAGCTCTTTCCAGTTCTTGGAGAGTTTTTGGGGGTGGTTGGCAGCCAGCAACTCGTCTCCCTAGAGCGTCCCAAACTTGCTCTATTGGATTCATGTCTGAAGAACACGCTGGCCATTCCATTCGTACGATTCCTTTCTCGAAAAGGAAATCCTCCACCAGGTTAGCACGATGTGGCCTGCAGTTATCGTCCATTAAAATGAAGTCATCTCCGATTGCTGCAGCGTAAGGGACTACAATAGGTCTGAGGATCTCATCCTTATATCGGCGAGCAGTCAGAGGTCCATCTCGAATGATGTACAGGTCTGTGCGCCTGTCAATGGAGATGCCACCATACACCAACACTCCCCCCCACCAAATCTGACACTTTCGTGCACAAACGCAGAATTATTCCTACTGCCACGGTCCCTCCAGATGAAAATACACTTATTATCCGGATGAGCAGAAAAACGAGACTCGTCAGAAAAAGGAACATTGCTCCATTCATTTCTCCTCCAGTTCACATGCTCTGTTGCCCACTCCCTGCGGTAACAACGATGCCTTGATGTTAGTCTAATACATACCATTGGTCAGCGAGCATACAGACCTACACCATGGAGCTGGTTTCGGACAGTCTGAGTGGAAACCGTGGTGCCAGTAGCCGAGCGAAGATGATGTTGGAGAAGAGTAGCAGTCACATTTTGGTGTCTCCGAGCCGTTAACGATCTTCATTGGGCGTCGTTGCCCGTCTACGACCTTGTCCTGGTCTTCTGCCTGCACTTTCAGTCTCCAAAAAACGGTTCCAGATCCTGGAAATCACACTTTGTGACACTCCAATGGTTTGCGCTACTTCGGCTTGAGTTTGGCCCCCTTCTAACCTACCAACAACTCTCCAAGCTTCTGAATCTGTTAAATGACTTCGCTGAGACATCGTACTCATCGAAACAAAACCGTCACTGAATGCTGATCATCCTTGTATTCATTTTATTTGAAAGTCATATTTCATTCGCTGCCGCTGAAGCGACGTTTTTGACGTCGAACTCAAAATTAGCATACTCCACAGTTTGAAAATCAGAAAAATTTGCATTTGTGTTTCTCTTCTTCCATTTTCAGCAAAAAAAAAAAAAAAAAAAAATTTCGCTTATATCTTTATTTTAAATAAAACTTGAAATATCCTTTAATTGTTTTGAGCAGTGTATATTCATGTGAATTTTTTTGGGATTTTCCCAAAATATTTGACTGAAATCCATATATCGGGACAAAGAATGTCAATTCTTTTAAAATTCATAGTGATATTTTTATGTTACATATTTTTGAGGAAACTAAACAATATATTTTAAATATTTCAATTCATTGCAAATATTAATGTGTATTTATTATTCAGAAAAGATTTTAAGCTTTAATATTCAAAGGTATTGCAATAAATGATAACTAATTATAAAGGATCTCTATGTTCGGACCCTTGAAGAGATCGCTTCCCGCACATTTTGGACCGCTTTCTATCGTTCCTCTCTCCACTGTCCCATTTGAACCTACTTTCGTATGCTTCAATCTCAGATCCTCCAATCCGGCAGTTCCCTTATTTGATTTGCGACTAGTTCTAGGAAACCCGAGGGTTTCCTAGAACTTCTGGATTTTCCCGGGTGCGACCCGCCCGACCCATTACTAGATCCCTTTTCTTTATATAGTGTCTCATTAGTACTATAAAACTGTTTGTGTAGGAATATCTTGGATGATACACCCGCATTTGGTCAATATTAACTGTGACCCATCTTCCCTTTTTCCAAATGGTCAAATTGTTATTCCGAACTTCCAACACTCAGTATGGCCCTTCAAACTTAGGCATAAACTTTCCGACCACTCTCCTCCCCGCAGCACTAATAAAATTAGTTTGTACCAACGCCAAATTATTGACTTTGAGGTTAACCTCTCTCCTTTTTCGATTATAGTATTTTCCCCATGTCTTATGTTGCTTCCGCATATTCTGCCTCGCCTCATCAAATAATTTTTCAATATTTCCTCCCACATATTCAGCACCATCCGTTACATTTATTAATATACGAAAAGGTGTTATAATTTTTCTACCTAAGAATAACTCAGCCGGAGTTTTACCCGTAGTTTAATTATTTGCTGTGCGTAGCGCGAAAGAGAACTCATGGAGGAATCGGTCCCAGTTATCGTGATTTTCTTCTACAAAACAAATTATCAGCTGCACTAAAGTGCGATTAACTCTTTCCATTAAGTTCGCCTGTGGCCGATATGTTACCGTTTTAATATGTTTTATGTCCAATCTGTGACTTAAGTGTTCAAAGACATCGGATATAAATTGGGGACCATTATCACTAATCAAAGAAATAGGAGCTCCATATCATGAAATAAAATTTTCAAAAAGAGCGTTGGCTATGGCCTGGGCCGAAGCTTTTCATAAAGGTATATTGTCACTCCACTTAGTGAAGTGGTCAGTTATTACCAATATAAATCTATATCTTTCGGGTCGGGATGCTGGGTTGGGGCCTAATAAGTCTAACGTTACGATTTCATTGGGGGTAATTAGATACTATCGGAATTAATCGACCAGTCGGTAGCGCGTTTTTATAATTAAATTTTTGACACCGGTCACAGGTTGATACATATTTAAATATATATTTCCTCATATACGGAAAATAACACGAATCAAGTAATTTTAAAAACGTCTTTCTCCTTCCTTAATGGCCTGCTAATGGCAGATCATGAAATTCTTGCATTATTGCTTCGCGAAGAGATATTGAGGAATGCATAATCTGAGTTCTCCAAGAGTTGTACAATACTTCGCATAAAAGAGTAAACCAGTGTTTCTCAAAGTGTGGGGCGCGCCTCCCCGGGGGGGGGGCGATCATATCGAAGATTTAAAGATTTTTTTAAAAAAGGTAACCGGAAAGAGAAGTAAAACAAAATACTTCCATAATAAAAAAAATACACAACACTGATATAATTTATGTTTATCCTCTGGCGTTTATCTGTCATCAAATAGCTATCTTTGATCCCAAAACCAAATTAAAGAAGAAAAAAACGTTTTGTTTAATTTGCTGTATTTCCTCAATGAGAGATTTTTTATTACGCTTTAACATAAAATATTACTCGTTAAAAGAAAAAACGAAACCCAGACCCTGAGAAAAATTCTAAGAAGATAAACAATTCGTCACTGTAATAATTATTGAAATACTGTACATTAGTTGTAGAAAAAGAGAAAAGGAAGACATGATTCACTTTTCAGCCAGGCAGCATAATGATTTGCTGATCATTTGATTGGCCTTCAAACTTACTGGTATGGTTAGTTCTACATTAGTTCCGTCCAATCTTTTATGCGTTTCTTTTTCGCTTAGGGAAATTGTAAATAATAAAGAGTTTTACGAAATTTGGAAAAGAATTGATTGATTTTTGAAGGATTATTTGGCCAAGATTTATATTTTGATGAGTATTTTGATGAGTAAGCATAGTGAATGCATATTATTCATGATTGAAAAACGCAATGAATATGAAACGAAAAGAAAATTTTCAAAATCTTCCTAAAGAACTCCATCAACTTAAAATATGAAGCCATAAGTGTACCACAAGGTTCAGTTTCACCTTGTCAAAAAGACACAAGAAAGAAAAAGTTCAACTTGCTATTTGTTGATCACCAAAGGTGTCACGAGTTCGACCCCAGTACCACTAAAGACCCGCCGTGTAGGGGAAAGATGCACGTTATATCTGTCGAGAGCTCAAACGTCCTCTGTTGGAGTGGTGTGGTAGTTAAAAAGGCCAGCTCAAGTATCGTCCTCGTCACTTGACCATGGTTCAAAATTACAAGGTCCGTCTCCAAAAGCCCCCGTGTAGCTTAACAATGCGATGTTAATATTCATTCACTCGATGATGAAAGCTCATTAAAACTACAATAATTTGAATAAAATATGACAGCTTTGCCAGCAAGTAACATTTCTGTAATATTAGTGAAAAGTGTCTCTGATTTGCGTCCTTTATTAAGGTCTTGCGCTTTTGAATTATTTTAGTTCACTTTTGTTGGATTTTTTTCAAATCAGCAGCGAAAGTTGAATAGTCCTAGAAAGCCGGTAAGTATACTTTCTCTTAATTAAATTATTCACTGGAATTCCAATTTGTATCGTGTACAGTAAAAATAATTATAAACAAATTATTGAGATGACTGAGTCCCCCTCACTACCAATAGCGTTAGTATCGAGTGCGTGCCTGCTCCCGGGTGAAAAGATTTTGAAGTCTTCTCGCTTTAAATATTAAAAAGTAACACAATTATTCTTCATCGGAATTTTATATTCTTTTTCATTATTTAACATTAATATTAAATGCTAATTCTGTGAGGTTTAAAATTACAGTTCTTTTAAACAGTTATTTACAATTATAGCATTTATCTAAAAAAATCATTTTACATTTTTGTATACAATGTCGTGCACGCAGTTTTACTCTCCTTACAGTTCAGCTATTATATCAGGAATAATGTTTTATTTTTTTAAAAATGAATTCGTGCGAAGAGCCGGTGTTTCAGCCAGAATGCGTTTAATGTATCAGTACTGAAGAAGGTATTTTATAATTAATTTCTTAATAATATAAATTAAGAACAAGTTTAATAATTATTAGGGACTTCCATGGGCTTGTCTTGTAGACCAAAGTTTTTCAAAGGAAGGTTTAATATCAGAAGTTGACACCCTGAGTTATTTTTCTATATTTAGCTGAGATCTCTATATTTTGTCTTCAAAGCAGCCACCGCAGAAAATCCAGTTTAACAAAGGTAGGATGTTGAAAATGGTAATAGAACTTTTGTTTTCAGTGCAGAAAATCCATCCTCCACCTCTACCCAAAATTCAAAGAGCGATTTATTACAAAATTGCCTTTTAATTTTTTACTGGGTGGGAAAAGATTTCTTCGGAAGTTGAGAACCCTTCTGGAGTATCTTGAAACATATCCCTAATCGACTCGTAACTTGCTATCAAGTAGTCCTCATCCAGAAAATACTTTTTAAAATTCTTTGCCAACATGGCTAAATGATTTTACATGGTTTTACAAACAACTTTCACATGTTGTTCTTCAGATTTGTAAGTTTTAACACATAACGAGATGGGGCTTTTTTCCCCATTATTTACTTCAGTAGTGGTAAATCCAAATTTAAGTATTTTTGAGAATATTGCCTTGATTTAATTTTTGGAACCATGCTCGTCTGTGTACTTGTTGATCCTTTATTATTGTCGAATGTTTGCTTACGACTTAAAATAGTATGTATGATTTTGTTTTAATCTACTGCCATAAATACTTAATTACCGTGAGTTACAATTAACGTGCAAATTAAAAAGTGTACATTAAAGCTTGATTCGGTAGCTATAGAAGTATCGAGTTGACCAAAACTGACTGGAATTGTACGATGAAAAGCATTTTTACATGTTTTGCGCAGACGTCCGATAGGTTGCCTAGACTCACGCAAACGTACCCGATAATGCCAGACGTGATGAATCTGATAGAGAGCAACATAGACTAGACTATTTTTCTAACGACATTTGTACTTTGAGAAATGAATGCTGAAGGAAATAAATCTTTAATTAAATACATCATTTTGCGATATGTTCCAATTTAAAAACTAGAGAAAGAAAAATAACATAATTCTAAGTAATATATATTTTAAGTAATTTTCTTAATATATATATTACTTAAAAGTTACATATACACAAAATTTAATATACTTATCGTAGTAATTTGTACGGTGTATAATTAAGATCGTATTGTAACTTTAGCGTCTCTCTCTCAAAGTGCATTTTTTTGCATTAAATACATTATTGTTGTACAGGGGGGGGGCGACAAAAATTATGAGTGAAAATTGGTCGCCAGTATTGAAAGTTTGAGAAACACTGGAGAAAACCATCAATTAATTTAAATTCTGGGACCAACCCTCACATACAGTTGCATTAACGGAACCATCTTTTGGATTTTCTAACTAACGATAGATGTGCCCTAACGCAGGATCTTCCCGTTGCTCTCGAATTAGTTGTTCCCTGGAGTTCTAAGCTAAGGCTCAAAGAGCCGCGCATGAAATTTGTGATCCATCCACATTGTCTACCGGATTCCTTGACAATACGTCCGCGACAACGTTCTGGACACCAGGTCGATGTTCCCATTCAATGTTAAACTCCGATAACTTGAGCGCCCATCTAATCATCCAGCTAGATAAATTTTTCCCATTCGTGAGTTTTGTTAACGCCGCATGATCTGTTATTACCTTCACCGGCAGTGTTCCAAAATAAGTCCTAAACTTATTCAACGCCCATATCACCGCCAAACACTCGCGTTCCGTAACTGTGTAGTTTCTTTCGGCCTTGTTTAGGGTTCTAGACGCGAATGCAATAGGTCTGTGATTTTGATTCAACTCAGCGCCAATTCCGACCCTACTAGCATCCGTAAATAAGTTAAACTGTTCTTGAAAATTCGGCAATTGTAAAACTGGCGCCTCTGTTAATGCTCGTTTTACTTTATTAAAAGAATGCTGAGCTTCCGTCGACCAATTAAATTTTGCCTCCTTTTTCTTTAACCTGTATAATGGTTCACATATATCTGCATAATGTGGAATAAATTTTTGGTACCAACCAGCCATCCCTAAAAATTTTGAAACTTCCTTATTGCTTTTAGGTGGCTTCATTTCCGTGATCGCATTGACCTTGTTATTATCGGTTTCAATTCAGTCCTTACTAATTACGAGTCCTAAATACTTCAATTTGTCACGTGCGAAGTGACACTTATCTTTATTTAGTGTTAGACCTGCGTCTCGCAACAATGTAAATACCTGATTCAAAAGATCTAAGTGTTCATTAAATGACGGAGATGTAATTATAACATCATCCATGTAACAGTTAACAAAACACCCAAGAACCAGTTTTAGGATTATGTCTTCTGCCTTTTGAAAATTTGGCGCCGCCCCTGAAAGGCCTTCTGAGAAATTCTGAGGCATTCTGAGAAATGTGAAAGTGCCATTTCGTGTTATAAACGTGGTTTTCTAGATATCTTTAGGATTTATGTCCAATTCAAAGTAACCTGATTTTAGACTTAGTGTCGGCATGATAGCGGTGTGTTGAATATTTGTGACCAGGTCATCTATCATCGGTAATGAATATTGTGGATACTTAGTGATGGGGTTGAGTTTGCGATAGTCAATCACGAATCGATACGCCTCTGGAGAATCTGGAGGAAGGCCATTTTTTTGCGCGTTAATACTACCGGCGACGCGTATGGTGATTGAATAGGCCGAATTGTATACCCTCCTGTAACATTTTCTCAATGTGATAGTCAATTATTCCCTGTTTGACTCTATCAAAGAGATAGGGTCTTGCACTACTGGCCCCTGGTCCTCAGTATCGATTTCATGGTATAATACATGAGTTAACCCAGGCTGGTCTGAAAATAGACCCTTAAAACTATTAAATAAATCCTTTAATTTATACTTTTGCCCTTCACCTAGCTTTGTATCGGATGGATCAATCTCGACTGGCTTTTCCACTATTGGCAACTGTTTAATTTGGTCATCTGGAATGAGCAAAGATTTCTTATCGAAAACTAAAGTTAATTTGGACTCCTTCATAAAATCAATGCCTAAAATGCATTGGTACTGCATATTGTTAAGAATATGAAATTCCCAGGTTTTTTTGGAAATCTCGGATACGAACCTGCAATTCGACCCGACCTAAGTGACTTGGGCCGTCACTACTCTGTCTATAGGCTTTTGACATGGTCGATATGAAAAGTATCTGCGGTAGACCTCTTCGGATATAAAGAACCTCTCCTCCCCCGAGTCCCACAGGGCTGTATTGAATGTTTCATTCAAAAGAATGGGAACATACGGTAGTTCTACGGGAGTCATTCGTAATGATGATATCGTAATAGTACGTTGTTCCGTATCAGGAGGATTTTCTGTACTTTGCGATCGATCACCCCCAGAAAGCATCTATCGCTTAAAAGTTTAAGAGTACAGTGGACTTTCAAATTGGTGAAAATCGATCAAATTTTCGATTTTTTTACTTTTAGCATATTATTAATGCTTGTAATCACTGCTACTGAATGCAAAAAGAATTTTTCAATTCCAATCATTTTTATGGAAGTTATGCTCTTTTCAATTCGAACACCTGTTTGACCACGCCCCTTTGTTTACTTCTGTCAAACTCAGCTGCTTGCAATGGTTGTAGAATTACGCTTCTGTATTATATTTTTTGATTTTGAGCGTTACTTTTATTTACTTTATGTTTTATTTTTTTTACTCTATTTATGAATTATATATTTTTCTAAAATTTGGCAACGCGAAAATAACTGTAACTCAAACTGTAAGGTATCAAATATTTGTTTACTTAGTTTCGAAAACAGTTTACTTTGAGTTTCGTTATATAAATAAGAAACAGTTCTTTTCAGAACTAAAGCTCTATATTGCGATAATATTTTAATATTATATATATATATTTTCTATTCTGTTGAGCGAAATTATCACAGCTTATTTTGTTTTGTGAAAATGCATAGCATTAGTTCAAAATATCGAAAGCCCAAAGGGTGACTAAACAAACGAAGAGCTGCCTGTATAAGAAATTTGGAAAAAGGAAAATCTTCTGCATATAATGTATCATCGGATAATAAATGTGATGAAATTTCTACTGAAGCTGTTCCTAGTACATCAGATATGAGTGCCAGTGATGTAAATTCAGAATCAAATGAATATCATTTTATCAATAATTCAATGTGGACCTCATTGCTACAAAATGTTCCATGTAGTGATTGCAACCAGTTCTCATTGAATATTTTAACGCACAATTCATACGGTTTCTCCACCAAAATGGAACTTGTTTACGAAAAATGTAAAAAATCATATGGACATGCCTTCACCGGTCAACGAGAAAAACCCTGCAGGAAATTTGATATCAACACAAAACTTACATCTGCATTCTTGGCTATAGGGAGGGGTCACGCAGCCTTAGAAACTTTCTCGGCAATTTTAGGTACACCATGCATGGATCGTAAAACATTTTCGAAATGCTTGGAAAACTTATGTAATAAAAATGAAACTGCGAAAGTTGAAATGTTACGAATCTCAAGGGAACACGTGAGGCAAACTAATTTATATTCACATCCCGATCTTGGTCGGAACAATATTATTGATATAACTGTCTCATACGATGGAACGTGGCATAAAAGAGGCCATACGTCCCTATACGGCATTGGCATCGTTATAATGACAAGCCTTGTTGTTGACTTTGAGGTTTTATCAAAGTATTGTCATGAATGTAGTATGGCTGCAAAAGATATGGGTGAAGCAAGCCCCGAGTTTCAGATTTGGAAATCGGGGCATTCAGAAAAAATGCCAGAAAAACTTTGACGGTTCCTCAGGTAGTATGGAAATGCATGCTGCCTACATTTTGTGGAACCGGTCAATATCTGACTGTGCAATGAGATACACTACTGTTCTTTGTGACGGTGATGCAAAAACACACCAAAATCTAAATGAAAAAGAAGTGTATGGAGATGATGTCGTCATTGTAAAAGAAGAGTGTGTTAACCACGTAGCTAAACGTTTAGGAACAGCACTCCGGAATAAAGTTAAAGAGTGGCGGTCGAAAGGTGTGACATTAGGTGGTCGTAAACAAGGTAGTTTGACTGACGCAACAATTACTAAGTTACAGAACTTTTATCGGAAAGCAATTGTCGATAATGTTCCAGAGGTTGAAGATGAAGGCGTCAATTTTTTGCAACTCTTTTTCATTGTATGTCGACTGATGCAAAGCCAATGCACAGCAAATGCCCTGACGGAAAGCTATCCTGGTGCTTTTATAATAGAGCTAAAGCAGATAATAAAGTACCAGGTAGTCATAAAAGTATGAAAACAAAACTGTCAGAAGAAGTAGTTGCTAAAATTATGCCAGTGTACCAGCGCTTTGCCTCAAATGAAATTCTTCTTCGCTGTGTTTCTGGCAAAACCCAAAATGCTAATGAAAGTTTGCATAGCTGTATTTTGAGGAAATGCCCCAAAGATGTGTTTGTTTCGAAGAAACGAATTAATCTTGCAGTAACCGCAGCGGTCAGTGAAGTAAACATTGGCTATGTTGAAACGTTAAAGTTAAACAATAATGAAATGGTAGACGCTGCATTTAAAATTGCCCACAGACGCGATAACCGAAGGTTATCGCAAAGAAAGCGAACAGCTTCTGAACAATATGAAAAAGAGAAAAAAATTCAAAAATATAAAAAAAAATGACAAAAATAGAGAAAAGAGAATGACTTCAGTTATGGGGCTGGAAAATTTTAGTTCTATCTGATTTTTTTAAAAAATTTATTTGTATATATATAGCTTGAAATCACGGTACTCTTACAATGGTAAGTTATTCATAAATAAAAGTAATAATCCTGTGATCAAACAGACATATTTTATTATTTACATTATTTTACATTTAGATATGTTGTATATAAAGTTGTAAAGTTTGCTTGACTATGAAATACATTTTCAGTCATATTTTAATGATAACATCAAAATATTAAATTTTTCATTTCCTTCTGAAAATTTGTTTATTTCTGAAAATTAGGTATATTTATTATAATGACATAAAGAAAATCAGTATATAAGTTGTAAATAATATGGTATCTCTTAATTATACCAATAATTGCTTTTATCAAATGTGATTGAGGACTTATAATCATATAATACTCACAAAAACCTTCATTTAAGGGAATTATAATTTTTGTCGTTTCAATAACTTTAAAATGTTCCCTGCGCAACACATTTTCCCCAATTGCAGTGAAAATTTGCACAAATATTCTCTATAGGTGTATAAATATATGCTAGTGAATGTTTTTTTATTTAAGTGAAGAGAAAGTAATAAAAACCAGATAATGTAAACATTTATTTAGTTTTTAAGGAAAAAACTGAAATTTTCAACATAAATATTTTTTTAATTTTTTAAAAAGAGAAATATGAAGAAAACTTCACTAAGTTTTGTTTTTATGTATAAAAGGAACATTATGAGAGAATATTGACTGCATAAACTAAAACTGGATGCGCATGGAGCATTTTGAAATACGTTAATTATTCGGTACAATTAAAAATAAAAATTTTAATATCTCAGAAACCATTAAAGATATTTTGACAAAACTTTGTACATTGATATCTAGTAACATATTACATATTTCCTGCAAATTTGAAAAAAATTCATTGGTAATTAAAAAAATTGATTTTGAAACTCCACTGTACCCTTAAATACATGATTTGACTATTCTGACCCCTGAAAGCATCGTTCCTCGAACCATCCTGTCAACCGCCTTGATTATTGAATCTATGATTAGATTGACCCCTTCGGTGTCGACTATCGAACCTCCGATTATCCCCAACATCTTGACCTTCAAATCTGTTGGATTCCCTCTGCTGTCTGCTATTTTCAGAGTATCGGTTGTTACCTCTTGTCTCTCTCCAATTTTCCTGCCTATTCCTGTTTGGGAATCGATTGCTCGCGCTTTGGATTGCATCTCGGAATTCCTGAC
Source organism: Trichonephila clavipes (assembly GCA_019973935.1). Lineage (NCBI taxonomy): Eukaryota > Metazoa > Arthropoda > Arachnida > Araneae > Nephilidae > Trichonephila > Trichonephila clavipes. Next base: position 471,320 of record BMAU01018268.1, read on the forward strand.
TGGAACCCCTGATCCTTCTATTTAGAAACCCCTCTCCTCGTACTTATCAATTATTTGTAGAAAGTTAGACGTGGTCTGCGGATGTCCATATAATCTAAAATTTGAGGTTCTAACCTACTGATAACATGATCCAGCAATTTTTCCTCCTTCATGTCGAGTTTTAACTGTTTGTGTATCTTTAACAATTCATACTCAAAATCGGGAGGTCTTTGTTTGTTATTTTGGTATGATGCGTAGAAACGTGTTTCGAGCTCTGATCTATTTCTAAACACGGGCAATTGCTCCGTCAAAGCTTGCTTTAAGTGCGCGTAATCTGTCGCTTTGTCCACTACAACTCTATAACCTAAAACATCAAACCAATCTAGTGCCCGTCCTGTGAGATGACCCTTTAAATATGCACAAGCCAGTTGTGTGGGTATTTTATATGTTAAATTATTATCAATATTCTCTAAAAACTCTGACACATTCTCCACCCCCGAAAAATACTGCTCGGGGATAACTAGAAAATTAGAGATCCGACTATAAACTCGGGGTTACTAGTGCGTGGGGCGCCACTGTGGGAACCCCCTCTGGGTTCCACACTGGATACTAAGATTAATTTGAGGCAAAAAATGACACAACGACATTTGTATAATAATAACTTATATTTATTCACTTTGTTCAAATATCAAAAATTCTAATGACAAATAGTAAGGTATATGTCTACGTCAGAAAGGGATTTACCTTTAATATTAAATTAAATTACGAAATAGGAAATTAATCAATAACTACGCGCAACATCAAAAAGGTTTACCGGAATTGGAGGACTGAGAAATACACGCAACTTGAATTATCAACTTTCATTACCTTAAACTAATTTTATTAAACTAACGTTTGTGGTAAGCGGTATTAAACTAGAATATATCACCTCGTAGTACTTATGATCTCGTCAGGTATATTAACCTTTTAAGGTTCCTTCGCTGAATACTAACAGCAATGATCCGCTATCGTAATCCAGTTGAATCCTATAAACCTTGTCACTATATTGCTGCTGGCTTCATAGCCTTCTCCGCTAACTTATAACGCTCTCCTTAAATACTTTATCTACTTTACATATCCTATCTTCTTCTTTTAGATATGATTGGAAATATACGCAAATTTACAATCCCCAAAGACACCTAAGAATATTAGTGGAAAGGTTCCGTAAAGAGTCGTCATATATATATATATATATATATATATATATATATATATATATATATATATGTCAGGTTTGAAAAGTTTAGACTCAAAATTACGGAAGTAATAAATGAAAATAGAGCGAACTCTTTACCATCGCGTAAGGATTTGTGAGTAAATAAACCTAATTATAGGTGGAGCGAGCACTAACGAAGGAGAACGCATACTCTAAAAGGCTTAGCTGGTGACTCCTCACCGGTATGTTGTCTTTTGTACCACCCGGTTGCGAGCCAAAGGGCCGCCATGTTTGGTTTTATGTGATTGAAGCGAAATAAAGAAGTATTTTGAAGATGATGCCCTCCTCATTTTACCAGCAGACCAGGGGCCTGTCACACACACACACACACACACACACACACACACACACACACACACACACACACACACACACACACACACACACACACACACACACACACACACACACACACACACACACACACACACACACACACACACACACACACACACACACACACACACACACACATATATATATATATATATACATATATATATATACATATATATATATATACGTATATATATGTGTATATAATACATACATACATATATATATATATATATATATATATATATATATATATATATATATATATATATATATATATATATATATATATATATATATATATATATATACAGTTGGTCGAAAAAAAATAGCTGAGCACCGTGACCCTTTCAAAAAATGATTGGAAATGGAAAACGACCTATTTTGAAATGTATAATACGTCCCCCCATAGGATTTTCACTTACAAGGTTGGCAATTGCGTTATTTTGTGATGGATGCAATGTATGGCTCATTCATTCGGCCCCAAATGAAATGTATGCATCTTGGTGAGAAAAAGAGGACATGCCAACTCAACGAGACAAGACCTCCAATCTGGGTGTGTGAAGACGACAACAGGTAAGTCTAATCTTCCCTGGGGTTTTAAAGCATTCAACCATTGTTGAATTTCCTTTTCCAAGTGCTTGGGTGCGGATAATTTGTCCACATTCTTTTGTATAAGGGCCAAGAGTTTAATATTCAGACAAATGTTGTTGGAAAGGAGAATGTATCGAATCCATTGGGATAGATGCAATTGCCGCTGAGAAATGGGGATTTTCTCCAAAGGCAAACGCAAAGCTTCCAAATCTTCAGAAAACTGACTAACCATATCACTAAGCATGGCTTTGTTTAAAAGAGATGCAACTTGACATGAAGAATGAAATGATTCAACTGAGAGCAGCAAGCTTATAAACCATACAAAATTTTTTTTTTAATACTTGTATAAAATAATTTATTGAGTCATGTACAATTTATTTGTTACTTCTTTCTATATCATTTCTTTTCTTTATTACAGAGCCAATTTATTTTTCAGATGGTATGGTAGGTTCAACACTCATTATGAAATCCATACAAACGCCCCGTTTGAATCGTTCATTCCGTTTACGTGCCACAGTTTCCAAAACACTCTCTGATTCATCGAGGGAATCTTTCAATACCTTTGGAGAAGATGCTTCATTCTCTGGAGTACAACTAAATGACATCCAGTAATTCTCATACAAAATTTGGTTTTCAGGGGACAGTGGCAAAAAGACTGGTTTCATACCTTCAATGGGCCGGGGCAAGGTCTTTTCAAGAAGGGGTGGTGGATTATTGAACAAACAATCTTGAATAGATTTGTCAGACAAGGGTTTGCCGTCCATACACTCAATCATGTTGACATGGGTGAATGTCTCCTTTTCTCCAATGCGAAATATCCTCGTAATGGATTTCCACAGCCTCTGGTACCAGGGATCCATGATCAGGCGAGAATAAAATTTGCAATGGCACAAAGTGTCGATGGTCAACCTTTAAGCTACAGCCTTAAAAAAAATAATTTTTTTTATTTTTATCATGTGGCAACATGATGTTGTTTTGGAAAATTTGATGTAATTGGTAATAAAATGAAATGCATTAGCCTATGACAATAACTGTAATATACACCTTTCGTTTTACAGTCATTTACAGTCCCCATTCCTCCTTTCCACCCTTTGAGTTTCCCCATTTGAATGATTCCCATTTCATTTACTCCATTTCCCTATTTGAGTTTGCTCATTTCTCCGCTCTCCGTTCCTCATTTCTTCGTTCCTATTTCAGTTTCGCCATGTCAAATTCATCATTTCTCCGTCCCCATTTCTCCATTACTGATTTCAGTTTCCTCAATTTAGATTTCAAATTTCAGTCTCCCCATTTCTCATTTCCATCCTTTGAGTTTCCCCATTTATATGATCCCCATTTCAATTTCTCCATTTCCCTATTTTAGTCTTCCCATTTCATATTCCCTATTTCTAAGTTCCCCATTTCATATTCCCCATTTCTTCGTTCCCATTTGAGTTTCTCCATTTCACATTCCTCATTTCTCCGTCCTCATTTCTCCATTCCTGATTTCAGTTTCCTCAATTTAGATTCCAAATTTCAGTTTTCTCATTTACATGCTTTGAGTCTCCCTACTTATTCTTTCCACCATTTGAGTTTCCTCAGCACAGCGTAGCATGCCTCCATCCCATGATTCGAGCGACGGTGGTCTGAGATAAATTTGCCTTTGCCCATTTTTATCACTATCATTCGTGTCGAAAGCTTAGTGGTGTATCCATTAAAAACACTTGAGTTCCATGGTGGACGAGGTGGAAATGCTTTCAAATTAAGAAACTGGTGGGTGTTCACGTAATGGTGGTCAATTTTAAAACTAAAATACGCATTGCCGTTTTATATGCCAAACCAGGATCCTCCAATAATAATATTTAAGATGCCCTTGATGAAAGTTTGGACAACAAAAATTCAGATTACAGCACTGTATTAGCACGTTATTTTAACATTGATGTAATAACTCAGTGTGGACAAGAATTTTGTGAAATAATGACAAATATTTACTACATAACGTTGCGCAATAATTCGTCTCAATATACAACAATAGGCCGAACCACAATTGATCGAATATTTTCAACACATGGCCTGAGAACATGTGGTGTTTATGAAAGTGCATTCAGTATCCACCTACCACTATATGTTGAAATGCCTTGGAAAAAGAAAAAGGTTCGCACATTGGGCAGAGCATGATGACTTCCCAAGAGAAAAAAAAAGTTGTCACATGATAACTTGAAATTTGCGTAAGCAGATTTCAATTTTTTTTTATTTGTATAGAATAGGTTTCTTTAAAAATACTTTTACGCACACATGAATAGCTATTATTTTCCAAATAGCATCAAGCTTCATTGGGTCCATGCATCAAATTACATGGTTCTCTTTTAGTCAATCGTCTCCACAGCAAATAGGCTTTGGTGACGGCACAGCTTTTTCTGTGACACATTTTGCGATATTTCAGTTTATTCGGTTCTGGATCCAAATACACATTCATCTGTTCGGGGGCCATTCGTTTCAGAGACAATAACAAACCCGCCACATACACGTCCATCACTTTACATTCGATGAGGGCAGCCATCACACGCGTTTCCCATTGAGCCACGATAGGGTATCGAAACCAGAGTGTGTCCATGACGAGGACACATTTAGACTCGTCCACCGCCACTGCTGCCAAGTCTCCTGGTTGGTGACGAGAGGTAAATTGCAACGGAGATTCAACCCAAGACGTGGATTCCATCGTTTCCATAATCTATCCACCTTGTTTCAAGCCACGATTAAATGTCTATGGATGAATTAACCAGAAAAGCGTATTGCTAATACGTTTAAATGTCTATTGATGAATTAACCACAAACGCGTTAAAATGTCCACGGTTCTATTGATTAAGTAGCCACAAAAGCGTTTAAATGTCTATTGATTAAGGAGCCACAAAAGCGTTTAAATGTCTACTGATCAGTAGCCACAAAAGCCTTTTCAATCCTCTGTGGCCATTTTCTTGGCCTCCCTAGCGTCTTCTTCAGTGGGTCGCTTCTTTTTCGTCTTGTCCAGCTGTTCTCGACGCCATTCTGCCATGTCGGCCACCTGTCCTCGTACATACTCCACATACATGTCTTTATACTCGGTGTTGGTGCACGTTCCATCGAAAATACTTTCCAAAAAGGATCGACACTCTTGGGGAGTATTGACCACCTCATGGCGATTCAAGAGACGTACGGCTCGGACGTGTTTGCCACGAGCATCTTCGTCATCGTAGCGAAACAATTCAACATATTTCTTGGGGATCGTCTCCCTGGTAGCCATCCATGGCAAAGAATTCATATACTGTTTTGGGATCAGAGATTTTGTGTAGAATGCTGATCAATTTGATCAAATCCGAGGATCGCACATTGTCTCGACCCAAAATGCTTTCCACGCAATGTTGCTCGTTCCAAAGTGGCATTTTTGGAGCGTTGAGTCCAGATTTTGAGCAAATCCTGGTGCAGATTGGAATCCATCAGATAGGGAGCTTGGCGAGACAAGTCCAAGACATGGGACCATGGCAGATGGAAGGATTCAGACACGCTCCTCAAAACGCGCGTGACAATAGTCTCAAAAGTCAGATGGGGATTGTCATGGTTCGATTCAATCTCTTGCGAAAAGATGCTCATCCAGAAGGGAGAGAGTTGCCTGTTCATGATACTTGATTATGGCTTCACCACGGCTGTGGTTTTATACCATCACAGAAAAAAAAATTTTTTTAGTATGTTGTACACATTTCATTTTCCATCTTGTCGAGTATGGTGGAAAAAATTTTTCATGCCTGTTTTAATTTATTCATCAGGAACCACGATCATAATCCTTGGGTTTAATGATCTCGTGATGTGAATTGTTTGAGGCAGCTGTGTAAAACTTTCACCCTGTTCATTATTGAAATAGCTTTTAAATGTAGACTCGTTCACCACTTGAAATAAATTTTCCCAACCCGCATTATTTTCCCCAGCATCATTTTCATCTTCACCAGCTTCTATGCCATTTTCTCCATCAGCCATTTGATCTTCACCAACAGCTATGCCATTTTCACCACCGGCCATTTGATCTTCACCAGCTTCTATGCCATTTTCCCCATCAGCTATTTCTCCAAACTCCATAATCTCGTCCATTTCTTGAGGTGACTCCCTTTTCATTTCTCGAGTGGCCTCCATAGTCTCATCGTTCATTTCTCGAGTGCTCTAGTCCCTTTCTCGAGTGGCCTCCATCGTCTCGTTGTAGGGTGGCAACTCTGAGGAGCAAATGTATTGCCTGAACAATTCAGTGGCCCGCTTTCGTTACAATTCCACGTCCATCATAAAGTCTCGTATCCGGTGGGACACTTTGTCCGTATTTTCATGGGGGGTATTGACCACCAGCAATCTAGGAGAGGGCTTGTACGTCAGTTCAAAGGTTCGCTTACCTTGCATGAAGGCATAGCCAGAATCGAGGGCGTTTGATAATCTTTCGGCCAGTTCAAGATTTTCACGGCACAGGATACGATAGGCAGTGTCTCGGGTGACCAAACGAGCATTGGCAGTATATCGGGGATATGTTTGGGTCCGAGGCAGCACGTCTTTCCCAAAGACAATGTCATAGGGAAAACGTTTGGCAAAGGTGACGCCATTCTTTCGGCCGAGGAGGTGGCCTAAATCCACGATGCGAAAATACAAAAGATTATCAGAGCCAACCAATACGCCTAAAAGGGGGGCATCAAGATAGAGTGCCAGTTGAAACCACATATTGACTCGGAGCTAAAAATGTTGAGAGCATGGAAAGGCTGAAGGCTTATAAACGGTTAGTTAAAAAAACGTTTTTTTTACAAGCTTGTTGGTTTCATTTGATATCGACTAAACATTTTTTTGGTATGTCCAGATTGGTTACATTACAGTTTAACACATATTTCATGTCCTGGAGACCCTCCTATGGGGGGTACAACTTTGAGATGAATATCGTTCAAAAGGGCTCTATATTCCAAGCAAATGGATAGGTGACACGACTAGCTTACGATCACTAGATGCAGAGATGTAAAAACATAATTTATCCTAGAGACCCTATTATAGGGGGGTACAACTTTGACAAGAGTATCGTTTAAAAGTACAAAAGATTCTGAATAATTTGAGTTGTGACACGACTACCTTACAGGCAATACATGCAGAGATATTTCACTTTAATCAAGTTTCGAGTCCTCAGGACCCTCCTATGGGGGTAGGATTTCGAGATGGGTATCATTGAAAAGTACAAACCATTCTGCATTGTTAGAGGGGTGACACGACTATTTTACGGCCATTAGATGTGGAAATGTTGAAACATGGTTAGAGCCCTAGAGACCCTCCTATGGGGGGTAAGCCATTGAGATGGGTATCGTTCAAAGGGGCTCATTATTCCAAACAAATGGATAGATGACACGATTACTTTACGGGCATTAGATGCAGAGATATTTCCATTAAAAACAGGTTTCGAGTCCCCAGGACCCTCCTAAGGGGGTATGCTTTTGGGAGGGTGATCATTGGCAAGTACAAACCATTCTGCATCGTTGGAGTGGTTAGACGACTACCTTACGTCCATTCGTTTCTGAGATACACTACGTTAAAATTTAATACTTGTTTTTGAGCCCTCGAGACCCTCCTATGGGGGTAGGTTTTTGAGAAGGGTATCGTTCCAACGGACTCAACATTTCAAACACATGGACAGGTGACACGACTACCTTACGAGCAATACATGTTGAGCAAGGTCCATTCAAGGGGCTGGTACGCTTTGGAGCCAAGGGCCCAAACCAGGTCTCCAAATGGGACGCGGGTTTCAGGAAGGGATAGTACTCGATTCCTGCTTTCCAATCACGTTGACATTTGGGTGATGGGACTTTTAGATGAGGAGAAAAACTAAAAACAAATCTATATAGGCCCCACGGCCTTTTCTAGTCTAGTGCCTCAACTAGGTTGTCTAGATTCAAACCAAAGGTATCGTTGTAATCTACAAGCGATTCTGAATCGTTTGAGGAACACGTCTATAAAGGCCCCATAGGAGCCGAGATATGGCCATTTCCGGTTCACCACGGGGGGGTCCCCATGACCCCCCAGGGAAAATTTTGGACCCGATCCCACCGTAATTTACCGAGATACAAGGTTCGAGTTCGATTTCATAGCATGATTTGCATTATTGAGTGGAAAAAAAACACAAGTCCGTTAACATTAGGTCTATGGTAACATTAAATCAATGTAGAACACGTGATCATTTGATTGACAGCTTCGAATGGAGGTCAATGCATCTGATTGGTTCATCGAATTGAGGTCAATGCATCTCATTGGTTCATCGAATTGAGGTCATTGCTTCTGATTGGTTCATCCATCCTGCGTAAGGTGCGGCTTCCTGTCTGAATGCTGTATAACCGAACACAAGCTCGAAATATCGTAGTCTGGCTTCGACTGTCGAAGAGGAAGCATCCTGCCTTGTGAAGACTCGTGCCCTGCCGTGAAGACTCGAAGCTTACCGTGAAGACTGAAGACTTGAAACCGGAGAACCTGGATGCCTGAAGATTTGAAACTGGGCTCGCACCTGGATGACTAGGTCATAAAGTGACATTGAAAGGCCCTTGAGTGCATTTGAAGCCGCTTCCATTTGAAGCAAGCCCAATCCTGCAGACCCTCGTATGGGGGGTAGCTCGTCAAGAGAGGTATCGTTGTAACCTACAAACGATTCTGCATCGTTTGAGGGGTCAGACGACTACCTTACGAGCAATTATTACCGAGACGTAAATATACGTTATACACACCTGGAGACCCTCGTATGGGGTTAGCTCGTCAAGAGGGGTATCGTTGTAATCTACAAACTATTCTGCACTGTTTGAGGGGTTAGACGACCACCCTACGAGCAATGATTGCCGAGACGTAAATATACGTTTTGAGGCCCTGGAGACCCTTCTATGGGGGTAGCTCCTCAAGATGGATATTGTTGTAATCTACAAACGATTCTGAATTGTTTGAGGGGTTACACGACTACCCTAGGAGCAAAAGATGCCGAAACGTAAATATACGTTTTGATGTTCTGGAGACCCTCGGGTAATTCGTCAAGAGGGATATTGCTGTAATGTACAAATGATTCTGCATCGTTTGAGGGGTTACACGACTACCCTATGAGCAATAGATACCGAGACTTAAATATACGTTATACACACCTGGAGACCCTCCTATGGGGGTAGCTTGTCAAGATGGATATTGTTGTAATCTACAAACGATTCTGAATCGTTTGAGGGGTTACACGACTACCCTAGGAGCAATAGATGCCAAGACGTAAATATACGTTTTGAAGTCCTGAAGACGTTAATATTATGGTAATAATATGTTACCGTTAATATTATGGTAACAATATTTCTGGAGGATGACGTCAGCATCTAATTGTGGTCAATGCATCTGATGCCTCTGAGCGCATTTGTCTTTAAAGTCGCTTCCATCTGAAGCGAGCACAGCCACTGAGCTTATAAAGCATTGCTATAAAAAAATCTATGTTTTTTTTTGAAAATCAGTTAAATACTCGACAACCTTTGAGTGAAGCTTCAGTCTGCTCTGGAATCCTCAACGACATAGCAGACCCTCTGGAAACTTAAAAATGCTTATAAGCTTTCTAAAAGAGTTGTCCACTTTTGCCAGTTCTTTGAGGGTAAGAACGCTACCCAAAAATTAAACGCCTATCCAATGGAAATATGCCTATCCAAACAAATCGTGGCTGTTGGATCCTAAAACTTTTGAGACAAATTTTTGGCAACTGAATACTGTTGCTATCCATTATTGCAATTAAAGTCATTGAAAGCAACCGTTCTCATTGGGTCTGAACGGTACATGAAAAATGTCATTGAAGAGGAGCCCAATCTCTTTTTCAACAAGAATGGAATTCGAACAAAAAAAGAAAGAGTTGTCACAAGCTTGAGTGACTTGTTAATCTAAAAAAAAATTTTTTTTTTACTTGAACAGTTTATAAGCTACTAGCCAATGTCTTTTGTTGAGCGGCTTCGACATTAGAGTTTGCTCTTGACCAATTTCAACAGCATCATGCTTCCAGTATATCATTTGGAAACTCATCATTTGCTTGTTATCCATCGGAAAGTGTATCGCCATTTTGTAGAGATTTGCATTTTGAATATTCCCGTTGGAACTGAATTGCAAGTCAATGGAGGCAAACACGAGTACCTTACAAATACTTTTGTACGAATAAAAGATGGATTTTTGTATAACCCCCGAGATCATAGTCACGAGAGCCATTGCTTTGTCTCTCGCTACGTTTCTGCGGGATGGATTCTGACACGGGAAGCCATGCTCGATTTGATTCTGTCGGGATGTTCCAAGCCCTCTCTGTACGTTTACACGGACCATGCCAAGGTACTCATTTGGACAGATGAAATGGTATGGACGGTGGGGAAACGGCCACATCCCGATTGGACATTGGTAGGATATTTGCAATGGAAATGTGTTCGACCGCAGGGGAAATTGGTCTTTGGGAGTTTTAAAGATTTGATATTGGGTGTGCAGCAAGGTGAATCAAGATGGGTTGATGAAAAGGGATGCACTCTGTAATAAAGAGAAGGTAGATGAAACGTGACTATTGCACCTATAGCAGGGAAAATGTCAATTGTAAATAAAGAGTAAGAAACAAAAAAATTGTTGTGAAAAATTTTGTAAAGGAAAAAGTAAAAGGACAGTCTAAACTGTCCTCTACAAGTAAAAAATAATTTTTTTTTACTTGAAAGGTTTATAAGCTCACTGCTGCTGAAAGTTGTCAGCTTTAGTTGGTTTGCTTCAACAGATTATTTTGTTGTCAGCTTCAATGCTTCAAGATATTATTTTGCTGTCAGCTTCAGTGCTTCAACAGATTATTTTGTTGTCAGCTTCAACACATTAGTTCGACACATTGTTGAGATGATTCCTATTCTCAGGAGGTTAAATGATCCATTTTATATGGTCATGGTCCATTACAACACTTTTCGTGATTTTCTGACCCAGTACATTCTCAATTGTCATTTGGGCACTCGAATTGAATTGCAGGGTTGCAATTGGAATGTGTGACGGTTTTGTGGTGATCGAGTTTAGAAGGACCCAGAGGGAGTTCCTGTATGATATGGAACAGAAATATGATGAATATGGACGTGCCTTCATGTCCAAATATGTCTCGGAAGAGAATGGATGGACCCTGACACCCGATGCTTGGTTCGATATGGTGATTAATCCATTTATTCGTAACTTTCCCATTTTAAAGGTGCATACGCCCAACACGACTATTCACATTTGGACCACTCGTGCGAACCACGAGAGAATGTGTTGTCCGGAACTGTTTTCAACCGTGGCCTATCTGGAAATGAAACGTGTACGGAACCCCCGGTACGAGGGTAGAAGGATCTTTAGAAATTTGATGGACTTGCCACCCTTGTGGGATTTGAATAAAATGGAGGGGGTTTCAAATAATGCACAGGTGGATCCCATGGATATCCTACAGGGGTATGATTCTTCCGAGGCTTCAGAGAATAGGTCTTTGGAGGCTTTAGATAATACGACCTCAGATGGGGTGGAAGATTCTTCAAATATGGCAAATAATGAGGTTTTAGATAATTTGGTCTAAGATAGCATGTCTTTAAATAATTCAGATAATGTGGCTTTAGACAATTTGGCCTCAGATACCATGGATGATTCTTCAAGTGATGGGGTTTTAGAGACCTCAACTAACATACAGGCAGATATTTTGCATGCAGATGCCTCAGATAACATGCAGAGTTCCTCAGATGACATGGCTTCAGATAGCCTACATGGGACCTCAGATAACATGGCTTCAGATACCATGACCTCAGATAACATGGCGCAGATCAAAGATGAAACAAATTTGCATTAAGGAAAACTTATCTGGGTTTGGAGAAACATGCAAACACCCTCAAGGATTAGGGTGGTGCCCCCAGTTCGCATCGACATGACTAAAAAGAAGCTTTTGGGGGCAAAGAGGAAACTACAAATCATCAAGAAGAACTGAAAATGGTGCTTTTCTCAGGGATGTTAATTTGTATGTTTCCAATGGCACGGTAAAAGAAACCTTTTTCATGTTTTACAGTTGTCTCCTCAAGCATATGTTAAAAGGAAATTGTCACTGTTACTCTTGAAAAAAAAATTTTTTTAGTGTGGCTTTATAAGCCTTCATTGC